>JAXQKK010000061.1:0-600000 GCA_037042445.1 Hansenula sp. Y91-04 | reverse complement strand
AACGAAACACTCTACATAGTTTCTGAATCCATTAATGAATAAACAAGAAATTAAAATATAGAGTTTAGAAATCAACCCCATGAAATGCATATTGGTTATATAACCTATATCATATTTTGTAATCTTCAATATCCTTTAGAAGTGTATTAGCCTCTGGTTTAGAAGAAACTAAATGTGGTGTGATACCATTTTCTATAAGATAGGTCTCGGTAGTTGGACCTATAGATGCAATCTTAAAATTTTGTTGAAATTGTGTGTCATGTTGGAAAGTTTTCAAATAAGTGACAATATCCTGAGTTCCCTGTGGACTGAAAAAAATAATCCATTTTGTGTTATCAAGTTGTTTCTTTACTTCGAAATTCTCAGTAAATCTTTCAATTATACCATCTTTCGGTATTGTTTTATAAATAACCAATTCTTTTAAATCATAACCTTCAGATGTTAATTTCTTTGGAATGATATCCCTTCTTGTCTCACCTGTGAAGAAAATCACTCTTTGATCTTTCCGTAGTCTCCTTATAATAATCTCTGAAAGTACAGTACCATTGCCAGCCTCAATACCACCCTCTATATTCTTGAAACCCAACTCTGATAAGATCTTATAAGTAGCAGGACCAACTGTAAATGCTAATTTTTCAAATATGATAGCTCTATTATGTTCATCAACCAACTTCAAAGCTGCATCCAAAGCTTCCACGGCTCTTTGGGAAGTTATTATGAGAGCAGGAGTATCTTGAATAAACTCTGAAGATTTTAAATAATCCGCAATAATTGAAAGCTCTTCATGTATGTGATCTAATAATGGAATGAATGTTATATCATATCCTTGATCTTTGAAAACGTTATGATATGGATCTTTCGGTACGGTCTTATTCTTCAAGAAGAACACGGAGGACATCTCGAGTGGATTGTTGTATAGTTTTGAAGGTATGGAAAGTGAGTATAATAGTTAAAGATGACTTACCTTCATCTTAATTCTGATTTGACGAAAATCTATACATAAAGTGCTGGTATTATATAATCAGTGATAATAATTTGATAATTAAAATTGGTAGGTATTATTTAAAGCGAGTTAATCATTCAGAGTTTATTGTTTTCTTAAGTATTATACAATTATTGACTAAATACTGCTACTTAGACTTAATCTCTTCTTGGACTTCTTGATCTAGAGATTGGTCTATCTTGAGATGGGTAGCTTTCCTCTTCTCTACCTCTTCTTGGTGAAGAATCTCTTTCATCTCTGTAGGAACCTCTGTATTCATCTCTTGGACCTTCAGCACTTTCTCTTCTTTGACCAGTACCGGTGTATTCATCTCTTTCTGGTCTTGGAGGTCTTTCATCATCTCTATCTCTTGATCTGTAATCATCCCTTGATCTGTAATCGTCTCTTGATCTGTAATCATCTCTTCCACCTCTTTCATAACCACCACGGCCACCATAACCACCACGGCCACCATAACCTCTGTCTCTGTAATCATCTCTGTATCCACCACGACCACTATAACCACCACGGCCTCCATATCCATAATCATCTCTGTATCCACCACGACCACCATAACCATAATCGTCATATCTACCATAACCACCATAACCACCTCTACCATAACCACCTCTGAAGCCACCACGACCTCTGAAACCACCTCGGCCACCTCTGTAGCCTTGACCACTTGGGTGAGGTTCAGATTTAGCCCATTGAACAGTCAAAGTTGCTTGTTCATCTAAGGAGAATGGTTTGTCATTCAACTCACCAACAGCAACTTCGGCATCTTTCAATTCTTGGAATTCGACAAATGCAAATGGTGGACCGTCTGGGGTTTTGGTTGGAGGTAAGTCAACTCTGACTAAAGGACCGAATCTATTGGAGAAATATGTTAATGAATGAACTTTGAAATTGGAAAATTTTTTGTCATTTTGTTATTGATTTTGAGTATTCTTTTATTTTTTTTATATTTGATTATTGAAGTGATTTGAGTATATTTTGAAGATAAATTAAAGAAAAGTGAATTATGAAAAGTTGATTTGATAATTGAGATATTTGATAGAAAAAATTTGAAATGGTGAACTTAGAATTCTTGAATCGCCTCATGAAGATCAATGATGATTGAAGGTGATGCTAGAATCTAGTTAATCCTGAAAATTCAGGTATAAAGGATATAATCAGAAAAAGGGTATCCATAAAATAAAGAAAGAATACGGAAACGTATTCATCAAATATAAACAAGAATCAAATATAAGCTCCAAAAGAAAAAAAAGAATAAAAAGAGCATCAAAAGCAATAAACAGTAACAACAAATAATCAACTAACTTACTTTTCGAAATCCACAGCTAGATCTTTAGCTTTTGTTTCTCTTGAAAATCCTATGTATAAGTTAGCCACCATGTTTTAAATCGTGGTGATCCATTTCAACTAATCTGAAGTCCAAAAAACATCAAAAAAAGCTGATAATGATATCATCAAGGCAATATTTACTCACCTGTAACGTATAAAGTGTTCTTGAATCCCATGTTGATGTAATAGATAACAAGTTTTAATTCTGGCAACTCGTTGACTATACAGATTTTCTGATACATTTCTGGAACTTGGTTTAAGAAAAATCCCGCGAAAAACTCTTGTCTTCATCACGTGATATAATTCTAGTCACATGACTTTATATTTTCTTCGCGAACGTGTTTTGCATTTTGATTTTTGTTGAACAAAGTTGTTTCGCAAATGTTTCTTTTGGAGGAGAATGTGGGAAGGATTATTTGTGTGACTAACTGATCACTCAGCCACTGACGAGTTGTTGTTTTATATGTTATGATTCTGTTGTGCTACGTAGATTGTTTAGAGAGTCTTCTATTTGTAATCCAAGTTGTATTGATCAGGAACCGTTGAGAAGAGTAGTGTCAGTTTTTGCTGGCTTTTGTATTGTTGTAAAATTGTTGAGCTTGTGTGTCTGAGCGCCTGTGGGCCCACCAAGGGGGCTCTCTGTTCTCTGCCTAGCGATAGGGAGACTTCTGGTTCTCGCACGGGCTGGTTACCCTTACAAACACAGACCCTCAATGCGTCAGATTCCAGATTTCACAATGTTAACAGACAGACAGACAGACAGACACCTCCTATACAAAAAAGCTCAAACCGTCAACAGGTGCCAACAAATCACAACAGCCGACTATCCACGAGTATTACACTAATTCCGTAAAGAGACACTGACTACATTACAAATAAATCAAACCATTATATCATTCGATATAATCTCTCAATTAACATCGTAATTCTTATTCTTTGCTCACAATAATATCACTTGGTTAATTATTTTTTTGTCTGAGGGAAACAAAATTGGTCAAAACTCCAAATTTTAACTGAACAAAAAAAAAGCAGCGGTAATACGTGATCAAGAGGACAACAACGAACAAAGAAACTAATTAGAACAACCGTGTCAACTTTTAATCTAGTACTTGCTTATACAGCGCTTCCTTGCTCATCAACTCAAGAATAACATAAAATAAGAAGGAAGCTATAGCAAGCATAGTCTACTCCAAATAGTGATGTCCATCAAACTAGAGGACTCATTGAACTTCAATAAAAGGGACAGCATGAGTCAAGACATGCCAACTAATGAAGATTTCGACATATTAGACGAGTTCTTAGATAGACGTCTATACGATCAACCACAGGATGGTCAAGATGATCAGAGACAAAATCAACAATCTCATAATCAGCAACACAATGGCCAATTTTTGGATCTCAATGGCAATGCAAAAGATGAAGAAATGTTTAGTAATTTCCTTACTGATGAATTGAACAAGAATGATGTATTATACATGAATGGTTCAAATAATGATATCCATCAAAATAATCATCAATCAGGATTCGATTTAACAAATTTCGGTGTTACGCCAACAATAGGTGACTCCGGTCTACATCCAATATCACAATCTGAAAACAATTATATTCACAACGTACATGCCAGTACTCCAAATTCATTGGATCTTCAAAGCCCTGAATCTGTTTCCAAACAAGATGTTTTCACAACTCCAAACTCGATTTCTGTGGATAGAATAAGTTCCTTAAGTGTGAATTCTCCATTTGATTCATCTTATGAAACTTCAAGAGAAATCTTATCCCAATTAAAATTTGGTAAAGATACCCCTACACAATTTGAAAATGAATTACCAAAACAATATTTAGACGTTGATGCAGATTCTCTACCCTATAAAATGGAAATTAAAAATTTACCAAGTTATTCAAGAGTTGAAACTCAAATTAAATTGGATGTATCCATTTCACCACCTCCTCCACAATTCCTGATTCATTTACCATCAGATACAATTGCAAAACAGAAATTATGTTTGAAATCAGAATTAAGTGATCAAGTAAAGGAAAGTATGCTGTTTATGGATACTTATGTCTTAACTTCAACTACACAAAAATCTTGTAACATATGTGTAAGATGTGTCAAGAGAGAACAAAAAAGAGCTTCAAGAAGAAAATCAGGTGTTAGTGATAATTTAAACTGGGGTACAAATACTTCAAAACGTGCATTGATTTTCAACTGTAAAGAAGTTATATCTTTCCCACCAACTATCCAAAACACAAATAGCAAAGATATTGAAATGTCTGCTAGAATTGTTTGTTACTGCAGACATCATCAAGAATCAAAAGGTTTCAAATTGTTATTTATCTTGAAAGATGCTCATAACAACATCTTGGCTAAACATATTTCAACTCCGATCATGATTATGGACAGAAAGAAGACACTTGATGATAATACAAATTCTGCTAATGAAAACTCAAATTCAGTCACAAATGGTACTGCAAACAATAGTAACAATAATAGTGATGTTAATTTGAACCTACGTATGAATGGTCAACCACTGTCTCCTACTTCTATTGAGGAAGATAGTTCGGAACCTCATACAACAGACTCTAGAATATTCAAAAGAAAGAGAACATGGTCACCAGAATTATCAGATGGTTTCAGTATAGCACCATCAAGAAAACCCTCTTATACCAATGGGGTTGGTTCAAGTGTTAAAAGGGAAGCTATCTCACCACCATCCCAATTATCTACAATTGATCAAACTTTACCTTCAAACTCATCAAGCACATTACCTTCAATTCAAAGAATAATACCTTCACAAGGTCCACTAAGAGGTGGTGTTGAAGTAACATTGTTAGGTTCCAACTTTAGACAAGGTTTAACTGTTAAATTTGGTATTAACAAAGCTCTTTCAACTCATTGTTGGAGTGATTCTACCATTGTCACATATTTACCACCAGCCTCTCAACCAGGTCAAGTTATTGTTTCCTTTGAAGAAAATGAGGAACAATTACAACAAGAATCTTCTCAAAGAGGCAACAAGAGTACAGATAATTTGAATACTGCTATTTTCACATATCTTGATGATAGTGATAGACAATTGATTGAATTAGCTCTACAGATTGTCGGTTTGAAGATGAATGGTAAATTAGAGGATGCTAGAAATATTGCTAGAAAGATTATTGGATCAGATGAGAACCATAATGGTGCTAATGGAGGAGCTTCAGAGGCAAACAGTAGCATGGAAGTTCAAAATAACAACTCACTCAACACATTACAATCCTATAGTGATGAAGAATTGGTGTTAAAAGTTATCAATTTATTACCAAGTAATCCAAATTGGTCATTATGTACCAAAGAAGGTCAAACATTGTTACATCTATCATGTTTGAAAGGTTATACCAAATTAGTGTCTTCATTATTAAGAAAAGGTGCTAGAGTTGATTCTAGAGATGTTAATGGATTCACACCTTTACACTTTGCAAGTTTGGCTGGTGATAGAAGTTCGATTGAATTATTGATTAATTGCAGAGCTAATATTTCTGCAAGAGCTAATAATGATTGTACTCCAGAAGATGTTGCTGATGCTAATGTTTTGGATCTTTTCAAATATCATAGTTCAATGATGGAGAGAAAATTCTCAAATTCTTCAATGTCTTCCTCCATATTCTCCATTGATGGTGATCAATTTGATTTCCATAGTGGTGCTCATGTATCAAGATTAGTTAGTGATCATTTAACTGATCAAAGTTTGGAAAGTGATGAATATGATTCAGAATCAATGGATGCTGGTGATGAAGAAAGTGAATATGAAGGTCACTTTTCTGGTGAAGAAGCTGATTTTGAAGAAGAGGATGAAGATGATGATAGTATTGAAGCTAATGACATTCCAATGAGTTCAATTGGATCTTCAG
Source organism: Hansenula sp. Y91-04 (assembly GCA_037042445.1). Taxonomy (NCBI): domain Eukaryota; kingdom Fungi; phylum Ascomycota; class Saccharomycetes; order Phaffomycetales; family Wickerhamomycetaceae; genus Hansenula; species Hansenula sp. Y91-04. The sequence continues at coordinate 593,783 of JAXQKK010000061.1, read as the reverse complement.
CTTCAATGGCTACAACTGTTGCTACTGGAACCGATTCTTCATTATGGAATAAAGTTAGAAATGTTTTCAATAATTCATCAGATGCTGAAGATTTACCAAAATATGATGATTTATTCCCATCTTCTAAACAATTTACTCTTCCAAAATTAAGATTTACAAATTCTCAAACTGATACTACACAAGGTTCCAATAATAACTCATCTGATGAGAGTGAAGATGTATTTGTTAAATTTTTCCATCAACGTAAAAATGTTCAAAATGATAAGATGTTGTTATTTTTCTGGTTACCATTATTAGTATTGATTATTGCATTTTTCGTTTTGATCAATTCAGGTTGGACTTTTAGTTGGAATGATAAATTTCAAGAATTTGTTAGAAGTGGATTAGGTAAAGTTATGCTTGGTAATGAACGTGTTAAAATTGCGTTTAATAAACATTTTAGTCAAATGAATGAAGCTGTTACGAGTGTTATAAATGTGGGTTGAGAAGAGGTGTGTGTTTTTTTTTTATTCTTTAAATTATTGCTGGTTATATTTTTTTGCTTGAAGGGTGGTTTTCTCATATTTGCATTTTTCTTAATAATAATTGTTTAGTTTTTGAATACATTCTTAAATTTAATGTTTATATGCCTTATAAATTTTTTGTATAACCTCATCGGGGTCAGTGGTGCCTAACCATCAGATATAAAAAAAAATTTCATACATATAACGTATAGGAAAAAAAATATACAATTCTTTAGTATAAAAACTCCATTTAAGACAGCTTCCAAATAATTAATTAAGTGATGGCTAAAACAGGGAAGAAAGTCCAAATAAAGGACTCTAAAGACTCCAAGTCATCCAGTATAATCAAACCAACAATCATTCCAGATACACCTACATCCATATCCAAATCAAAAACTCAATTTCGTATATATGTAGGATCATATGAACATAATTTATTATCACTTTCATTACTTCTTGAAAAAGACAAGACCCCAGTTTTCCAACCTATTTTCCATTTTCAAGCACATGCCCTATCAATTAAATCCATAGCTGCTGCAAAGAGATATTTAGTGACGGGTAGTAATGATGAACATATTAGAATTTATGATTTACAGAAGAGAAAAGAATTAGGAACATTATTAGGACATCAAGGAAGTATTACAACTTTAAGATTTTCAAATGAAGGTAATTCAGATGGTGATGTTTCTGTTGCTAGTGGTGTTAATGGGAAATGGCTTTTAAGTGGGTCCGATGATGGTAAGATTATTATTTGGAGAACAAAAGATTGGGAAATTTTTGGAACTTTAAAAGGTCATAAAGGTAAAATTAATGATTTAGCCATTCATCCAAGTGGTAGAATTGCAGTTAGTGTTGGTGATGATAAGACTGTTAGACTTTGGAATTTAATGACTGCGAAAAAAGCTGCAAATTTAAGAATTAAAAATGATTGGCAAAGTGGTGAATTTGTTAGATGGTCATTAAGTGGTGATTATTTCTTTGTTGGATTGTTGAATAAAATTCTTGTTTATCAAACATCTACAGCTAGTATTATTAAAGAAATTGCCTTCAAGACTACATTGATGCATCTTGAAGTTCACAAGATTGATGATGTGGAATATGTTATCATTGGATTAAATAATGGATCATTAGAATTTTATGATATAAATGATTGGACTAATGATTCAGAAGAACAACCAGAACCTAAGTTTAAATTAACAGGACATACAAATCGTGTTAAAGATTTCAAGATATATAGAGTGAAGGATGAAACTTATCTTGTTTCTGTATCATCAGATGGTAACATTGTTGTATGGGATTTAGCATTAAAAGATCAAGTTGCAGTTTATAATACTGGTCAAAGATTGAATTGTGTTGAAATTTCTTCAGAAAGTGTGGAGAAAGTCAGCACTATGAAGAGAAGATATGATGATTTAGATGATGAAGATGATGTTGCAAGTGCAAGTGAAAGTGAGAATGAAGTTGATCAAGCTGAATTGAAAAGAATAATGGAAGGTCGTGAAAAAAAGAAGTCAAAGAAAAATAAAAAGAAAAATGCTAAAGTTACTGTTGAATTAGAATGAATCTACGTATGCATAGTGTCATTATATAATTATAATTAATAAGTCATAATTAAATTAAAATGAATATATTCATGTATCAAAAAACCAAAACAGTTAAACAATTAAGTAGGATATAAAAACAATAAAAATGTGTCATAATTTGAGTCAATCAAATAATTTATAATTTTTGTTCTCTGCTCAAACGTTTAACATGATGTCTATAAAGTTTTTCAGCTTTAACCCAAACTGGAGCTGTTTTTCTGTTTGGTAATTGTAATAGAGAAGGCATCAAATCTTTTGAGAAAAATTCTGAAGCTTCTCTTGGTAATAATGATGGAAGATGATCAATTGAAACAACAGATAATTTTGGGCCAGCTGTTGTTTCAACTTTAACTGTTGGTTTATTGAAAACTGTAGCAATTGAATATATTGGAATTGGATTATGTGGGTTTGTAGTATCTGCTGAAACATCAACGACTGTTCTTAATCTTCTATCTTTTTTATTTAATAATTCATAATTGATGAATGGTGGAATTGGTTTAGACAAATAGATACAGTTGATAAATATATCAGCTTGTGCAATTTCTTTGAATGGACCACCTTTAGCAGTTTCTTTCATATCCCATTTTAAGATGTTTTCATCTGGAATACCAGCTTTAGTTAATAATTCAATAGCACCTGAACCACAACGACCTAAAGCACCAATTATTAAAACAGTTGGTTTTTTGGCACCTTTTGATAATGCTTTTTGTAAATCTTTTTTAACATCTTCAACTAAAGCATCTTCACTTTTGTAAGGAGAAACACCTGGTAAATCTTCAGAATCGGCATGAGTGTTTTTGAAAGCCCAATCTTTAATACCAAAAGCTGCACCAGCGAAACCAGCGTAAAATCCAAAAGCTGCAACTCTTCTACCTTGGTCATTTTCCAAGAATTCTAAATCGTATAAGGTACCATTACCTCTTGCGTAACGACTTAGAACGTTTTGCCATCCACCTTGATCTTTGTAACAATGAGCGAATTGAATATGTTCATGAATCAATGGGAAAGTATCTTCTTCTGGTAATTCTTTAAGACCAATGATGATACGATCAGTTGGGGCATATTTCCAAGAGTCTTCAGGCACTATTTTAGCACCTGCTTTAGCATATTCATCAGCTGAGAATGCGGATTGTTTAGATTCTTCAACATAGACAGTGAAACCTGCTTGGATCAGCTGTTTTGTAGTAGTTGGGGTCAAAGCAGCACGATGCTCCAATGGTTTTTTTTCGGCTCTCAAATGCAAAGTAACTGGTTTAGTCATTTTCGATAGTGTGTGAGATGAGTAATGTCTCAAATAAGTTCTAGTTAAGGACGATATTGTGAAAAGTTGTTCCAAGAAGTAAAGTGATTGTGCGATCTTATCTTTTTATATCTGGCTGGCTATTATGACTGATTGAAAAATATGACTCGAAAAAAAAAATTAAAAAAAAAAAAAAATTGAAAATACGCGAATGTGTTTTGTGAAATGGTTCGCGAACAGAAAACATAAACAATAATAATCAACATTGATTCAATTGAATTCAGCTCAGTTTCAATAGACGAAGATACTGTTGGATTGGTGGCGCCATGGGAGGCAACCAGAGTCCGTCGCAGCACAGCTCCACGCTCGCCATCTCGCCGCTGGTGGCGAACAGGACCCACGACACACTGAGATCAACACCGAATCAACCTCTGTTTCCAAGCCCATTAGCAGCAGCGTCAGATACACCTTCGAGCATTGATAGATCCTTGAACATACCCAGCCACAACAACAATAGTAATAGCAGCGGTAAACTATCCAATGGGAACAGTGCGATCAATGGTAACCTTTCTCCCGCTGAAAAGTTGAGATTATGGAGACACGATGCTCTAATGCAACATCATTATAGAACCGCTGAATACATAGGTGATAAAGTTTTGGCTTTGACGAATGATCCTAATGATGCATTCTGGTTGGCTCAGGTGTATTACTCGAACGGGAACTATTTCAGAGCCAGACAATTACTAGCAAGAGATGATCTGGATTCTTCAAGTGTCAGTTGTCGATATTTATCTGCATTATGCCTTATAAAGTTGGAAAAATGGGATGAAGCATTAGACATTGTTGGTGAGACAAATCCTTTCAAAAATGAAACACAGCATGTTAAGAATCTTGATGGTGGTATAAAACTTGAAGCATCTCTTTGCTTCATAAGAGGCCAGATCTATGCAAATCAAAATAATTTGGAAAGAGCAAAAGATTGTTATAAAGAAGCCATCTTAGTCGATGTGAAATGTTATGAAGCATTTGATGAATTAATAACTAATAGCATGCTAACTCCTTTGGAAGAATGGGAACTTCTTTCCCTGTTGGACTTCTCGGATACTGACGAAAATGCTGAACTAATAAAGTCTCTCTATACAACCAGAATCAACAAATATATCAATGGTGATAAATTTGAAGATGCAGAATTAAGATTAAAAGAAGAGTATAATTTGGGTAAAAATCATGACGTATTATTAAGTAATGCTGACCTGCTCTTTGTACAATGCAGGTTCCAAAATTGTCTGGAGATTTGTGAACACATACTTCAAGAGGATGAGTTTAATTTTTCAACTTTACCAACATATTTAGCTTGTCTCCATGAATTAGGTGGTAAAAATAAGCTATTTCTCATTTCGCATAAATTAGCAGAGCATTATCCAAAGCATTCAATAACGTGGTTAGCTGTTGGTATATACTATTTGGCAATTAACAGAATACCAGAAGCTAGAAAATATTTCTTAAAATCATCTGTATTGAACCCAAATTTTGGTCAAGCATGGATTGGATTTGCTCATACATTTGCAGCTGAAGGTGAACATGAACAAGCCATTTCAGCATATTCGACAGCATCAAGATTTTTCCCCGGTACACATCTACCTAATTTATTCCTTGGTATGCAATATCTTCAAATGAGCAACTTGACACTAGCAGAAGAATATTTACTTTCCTCTTATTCCATATGCTCTGTTGATCCTTTACTGTTGAATGAGATGGGTGTGATTTATTATCACAAGAATGAACTCACAAACGCTGAAAATTATTTCCTACAGGCATTGAGCGCTTCTAAGAGGATAAATTCAGATTCAAAAGCCTGGATATCAATACATGCCAACTTGGGACATGTCTATAGAAGATTGAATTTTTTTTCCAAAGCGCTAAATTGTTTCCATAAAGTGCTTAAGCTATCAAATAATGATTCAAACATTTATTCAGCAATAGGTTTAATTTATTTGAAAACTGGTGATTTACCTAAAGCTATAGAAAATTTACATTATGCTCTTGGAATTAATGCAAATGATCCTGTTGCCAATGATCTTTTGAAAAGAGCACTTGACGAAAATGGTAAATCTACAAATAATACAAATTCTGATTTCTTTGCAAGATCAAATAAAGCTCTTGGAGCACATTTACCAACTGTTAATTATAGGAAAAATCCAACAAAGACTCCACTGATAAATAAAAACAGGGATATAAATCAATTTGGAAATACTCTGAACCAAAGTGTGGAACAAAGAGCTGCTGATTTGATTAATGGAGATGATTCAAGTGATGAAGATGATGCAATCATGGAAATTGAGAGCGACTAATGAAAGAATGATATAATTTATTAATGCAGAGGATGTATTATATATGCTTATTGTAGATTTATAAAATATGTGGTAGACTTTCGTCTTTCATTTTTTTCAATTCAACCATTCGTTTATCAATAGTTGCTTGGAGTGCATCTAATTTATTTTTCTGGGACTCAGGTTTCCCTTCAATTTTCGGTTTAGAATTCTTATCTGAAGTTTGTCCTTTTTGGTCCTTCGTATTCTCATTACTGGAGTTTTTACTCTTCTTCTTCTTAGGTGCTTTTTTCTTTGGTATTGTTGTATCTTCTATGCTCTTATTTTGTTCTTGACCTCCATTGTCCTTAGAATCTTTATACTTCTTCTTTGTCTTGACTGGTTTCTTGTCAGATGGTTCAATCTTTTGATCTGTAACTTTATCTTTCTTTTCCTTCTTTTTGTTCTTTGGTTTTGGATTACTTGACGAACTTTCTTTAGTCTCTTTATTCTTCTTTTGATCCAGAAGTTGAGATTTACTATTTGGCTTTATATCTTCTTTCTCTGGCGACTTCTCGAGTTTCTTCCCATTATTTCCCTTTTTAGGTACTCCACTGCCTTTCTTCTTTATATTTTTAGCACCATCCGGAATCTTTTCCCTAGTATTATTTGATTTCTCGGGAGCATTCTGAAGTAATGATTTCTTCTTTGCTTTTATCTTTGGTGCTGAATTATTCGTTTGATTTGGTGTTTTAGCTTTCTTGCTTTTCTGTGATTCAAATCTATTTTTCGTAGGAGCCTTTGAATATCCTTCAAAATCAGACATATCTTCTTCATCAAAATGTTCATTTTGGAAATCATCACCTTTTTCTGAAAGTGCTAGCTTTTCATATAGTTCTGTCATAATATCAAAATCCTCAACATCATCGGCATCTGACGAGTTTAAGTCGCTATCTGAAGACTCTAAACCAAGTTCAGCTTTTAAATACATTTCTGAATCAACACCTCTTACTACTGTCCCGATATCTTCTTCATTGTCACTCTCATCAGATGAAAATGTTATATCGAAATCCATAATCTCTTTCTTGACTTTCTTTGTGATTTTGACATCATTTGGTTCTGGAGTGACACTTTTACCATTTTCGCTCTTTTTAGATGTGACCTTTGTATCTTTCACACTCACTTTCTCGGTTTTGGAAACGTTTATCGAGGTTGACTGGACATCTTGATCAGCTTTAAGTAAAAACTCCAAATCATCTTCGAATGGATCATGAATTTTGGTTTGAGGGTCGTAATCAACCACAGTAAATTCTTCAAGTTTGGATTCAGTCGGAGGAGCAATATATATTGGCGCACGGTGTCCTTTCTTCTTGTTCTTTGTACCCATTTGTACTATAAAGCTCGTTGTTCAATTTGATGTTGTAACTTCACTGATTGTTTAGTTTTAGATTGTTTGGATCTCGGTGATACAAAAAAAAAATCAACCCAAAAGCGAAGGGTTTGATTCCAACACAAAAATATTTATTGACCTTTTTGAACATTAATAACGAAATGACACTGGGCCTTATATAGGAACTCAATGCTGTCTTTCCAGATAGTAAATCAAATAATTAATCTTCCTATTATACTACAAACAAATAATCAATCTATCTTGTCGAATTAATTCAGAAATTCATCACTATGAACTATTCTATTCTTTTTTCTATTTATTGGCTTCAATATTGATCTTGTCCTTAATAGCCCTTTGAACATCAGCGTAAACAACATCAACTGGATGGTCACAAGGAACTTTCACGACTTTGTTTTGCTTTTCGAAATATTCAACAACTGGGAAACTTGTTTCAATAAAAGTTCTAAATCTCTTTTTAATACTTTCGATATTATCATCTGCACGACCACTAGTCTTACCTCTTTCTAATAAACGTTTTAACATCACTTCTTCAGGACATTCAAAGAATAATGTGAATGCACTAGTTGCAATTTCTTCTTCAAAAGTCAATGCTTGATCCATTTTACGTGGGAAACCATCAATCAAGAATCTTTTGTTACCCTTGGCAGCTTCTTCTAACATGGCATTCTTTAGTAATGCAATAGTAACTTCTTGTGGGACAATTACACCATCACGAATATTTTGAGCAATCAATTCACCAAATTCTGAACCTGGTCTATTTTGTTCAGCTCTTAATAAATCACCAGCTGAAAGATGAACAAATCCGTAATTGTTAACTAATTTAGCACATTGTGTACCTTTACCAGCACCTGGACCACCTAAAACAAAAATCACAGAAACTTCACCATTCTTGAAAGCTTTTGGTTTTGAAGGTTCAATCAATTCGGCTGGACCGTTCTTTTGGAATGACAATGATGCAATGGTTGAACCGGCAGCAAGGACTGCTAATAGAAGAGCAATTTTACCTCTGTTACTCTTTGGAGGTGGTGGTGGTGGTGGATTTGAAGATGAGTTTGATTTGGCATTAGTTTTAGATTTAGATGCTTGTTGTTTGTTTGTTGCATAAAGACGGGAATTTATGAGGGTTGGACGAGCAATTTTGGAAAAAGTTGTAAGAGAATTGCTTCTCAGCACAACCCTAGTTGGATTAAGCAATATCCTTTGCATTTTAATGGATCTAGAGTATCTCAAAATATCTACAAAAATATCTACAAGGTTGGATCTTTTTGGATCAAGAAATGTGTCCAAAGGATTTCAGTTAAATTCAACTTTCGCGAAAATCGTAGACTACGCGTGATGGGGCTTCGTAACCATGCCGTATGTGGTTCTGGATATTTGATCTAACTATATGAATTGTATAAGTTTATTTGGTGTAAGATTCTAGCAATGGGTCATTATATCTCAAGTATTTCCCATTGATATCCTTGCTGAAGCCTCTTAGCGACAAATTGGCGTAGATAGTTGCTGGTACAGAAGGATCTAAAAGTTCATTATTAGATTTGAGATCTTTGAAACGTTTAATAGCTTCAGGAGTCATATTCTTTCCAACTGGAGAATTGTTAGTCATGTTGTACCAAATTGGTGTGGTCTAATACTTACATTTATCTCTTATATCGTTTTGCATTTGAGTATCAACGACACCTGGAGCAACTGAAACGACTGAAACATCTGATTCTTCAGCTGAAAGTTGGATAGCAAAATGATTCAAAGCAGCCTTAGAAGAACCATAAGCACCCCATGCATCCTATATTATCTATTAGTTTCCGATAATTTCACTAATATTTCAATTTAACTTACATATACCTTTGTTGAAGCACCAGAAGAAACCAAGACAACATTTCCCTTTGATTCTCTTAAGTATGGAAGTGCTTGAGAAACTAAAGTGACAATTGAAAAAAAATTAACATCAAACAATTTCTTCCATTCATCAATCTTTGCATCTTTAATTTGAGCGACTGGATGTAAGACACCAGCATTGGCAATAATTGAATCAATTTGGCCAAATTTTTCAACTGCTAGATCAATCACCTGTTTGGAAACAGAAGAATCACTTAAATCACCTGCAACAGTGGCTACTCTTTCCTCACCATATTTAATTTTCAGGTTATTCAAAGGCTCTTCAGAACGTGCAACGGCAACAATTTTGGTTTCTTTATTCTTTAAAAGAGTATCAGCAATGACAGCACCAATCCCTATAATGTGTCAGAGTTTGCTTAAGAATGGATAGAATGTACAAAGAACTCACCTCTTGATGCACCAGTTATGATAGTAACTCCCATTATCCGATAGTTTCTCTAAATCTAGTACCACCCAATCAAATAATCTCGAGACCAGATGAAAATTTTCTGAGAAGGCTTCTAATTATGTGTCTAAAGTCCCAAAGAGAGCCCTGGTACTAAATGTGTAAATGCTCTTTGACCGAGACCGATTGCAGAACCCATTCGCGGGTATTCTGATTATTTAATATATTAGTAATATTGTACTTCTTACCCGGCTTTCCTTGTGATATTTTCATCACCAGGGAAATGACATTTAACAGGTCAATGACAATTAAAAGATGTAAATAGTGCTAAAGTGAGATCCAACTACGCGTCGGTTGTCCTTTGCTAGATACGGTTCACTTGGTAGAGGTTGTCGAGTCGTGAGGTACATGTCTAAGGGGAGTAGGCTGATTCATATTCTTTGAAACTCAGCCATTAATAGCAAAACATAATATCGATATGGATAAGAGTAAGTCTGAGTCAAGTGATTAACCACCACATCATTGTTATTAACCCGATTGTCTAAAGCAAACCTTGATTGGGCCAAGGATGTTCCTTGTAGGAATATATTGATCCATGGGTATTGTAAATATGAAGGAAAAGGATGTTCTTTCAAGCACGAAACGGATAAATATAAATCAAATAATACAAATCAAACAACAACTACACCATTAGATCCAGCAAAGAACTTGTCGATTAATGAACTATCACTACAATCAAGACCTGCTAGTTCTAGTTCCACTGTCACAAATCCATCATTTGCAGATTCAAAGAAAAAATTCAACTTGGCTGCTTCAACGTTCACACCATCAGCTGCTGTATCAAATATCCCAAATTTAGCACCACCATCAGCAAAATCACTAAACAAATTTTCTAATTTATCACCAAAACTATCGGATATACCATCATTTGTTCCTTCTGCCTCATTGGGAGAATCTGAAGGAGTCAATGGTTCAAAACATTTTAATCTTGATAGCCCTGCTTTCCAACCAACTTCGGAAGCTCCATCTTCACTAACGCGTTCACCAGTATCTAATAATCCATATCTTGCACAGACGAATGACCAAATTCAACCAAATCCTTATTCTCAATCATCAGAGCCATTGAACCCATATTCCTCAATTCCTCCACCTCAAGACTACTTATATCCACAAACATCATATCCATTACAATATCATCTTTATGCACCAGCACCACCTCCACATTTACAGCTACCGCTAAAGGGAAATGAGCAGAATGCTGAAACTTTATTCATACCTAACGAATTAAGAGAGACACTTTTGAAAAAAAATGAAGCTACAATGAAAACTTTACAACATTCTAATCTTCCAGAACTAGTGGGTGCATATTACAGTTTAGTTCCCCTAGATAATTCATTAAGCAAATCACAAAAGACATATGGGTATAACAGTTCCCTTTATAAAGCGTTCTCAAATGCAGATGGACGTGCTTATGCTCTTCGTCGTATAGAGAATGTGAAGATCCCAAAAGATAGAAGTATTTCTACAATCAACCGTTGGACAAGACTTAAAAATTCAAATATTTCTCAAGTTATTGATGCTTTCACCTCAAGAGCATTTGGTGACAACTCTTTAATTGTTGTTTATGATTATTATCCAAATTCCAAAAATTTAGTTGAACAACATTTCCACTCTAATCTTGGTGCAAAACCTGAACCAATTACAAACAAAACTTTATGGAGCTATACTGTACAATTAACAAGCGCAATAGCAAGTGCACATGCAAAAGGTTTACCAGTGAGATCAATTTCATTACAAAAGGCAATCATTACAAGTAAGAACAGAGTTCGCTTATCAGATTGTGGTGTATTTGATATTCTTAATTATGATGAAGTTGTGTCAGATGAAAAGACTGAAGCATTGAAAAAAGAAGATCTTACAAACTTTGGTAAATTACTATTGTCGCTAGCATCTTCTGCATCTCCAGGTGCAGCAAGATTCTCAAATCAACAAGATATAATAAGTAACTTGGATGTTGACGAAACTTTTAAAACTGCCTTGAGTTATTTATTAAATGAGAATTCAACAGATTTATCCATCAAAGAGTTCCAACGATTAATCTCTGAAAAAGTTTTCCAAGAACTCAGTATTGTTGAAATGAATGCAGATTATTATGAAGCCCAATTAACGAGAGAATTAGAAAATGCAAGATTAGTGAGACTTCTCACTAAGTTGAATTTTATAACGGATAGAGCAGAGTATGCACAAAATCCATCATGGTTACAATCTGGTGAAAGGTATCCAATCAAACTATTCCGTGAATTTGTATTCCATCAAGTGGACGAAAGAGGTAGACCAGTATTGGACTTGGCTTTCGTTTTAAAAACCTTAAACAAATTAGACGCGGGTATTGATGAAAAAATTCTACTTGTTTCTCGTGATGAACAGTCATGTCTTATTGTATCGTACAAAGAGATGAAAGATTTGATCGAGAGATCTTTTAGAGAGTTGAGTAATTAATAATGCCCACAATGAGAAATTTATAATAACTACAAAAAAAATCACAAAAAAATATGAAAATCAACCAAAATATAATATCTTGTAGACCCGTTCAACTAGAGTATAGCTTTTTGTTATCTCTACACGTTTTTATCACCTTTAATTTTTGTTTTGGTTTGGAAAAAACTTTAAAAGTCTGTGACACAAAAGAGTAAAAAAAAAATACTTACAGAGCGGTAAGGTGAAAATTTGTGTAAATAGGGCCTTCAATGTTTATAATTCATTAAAAGCTCTGACTATAGTCATCATTAAACTCTTTTAAAGACAATTCCAAATAGATTGAGGCTGTATTCCAAGTTGGATTTATCAAAAGTTAACTATGGGATTCCACATAAATCTGACTAAAAACAAGCTCAGAAGGCTAAAAATAGAGATATATCATATTATAAACAAGACCAGTTCCAAAGATAATGTTATTACAAGTCGTGATCCAAATAAACCGCTTTTGACGTTACGTACTTCTGAAAAAAGAAATAGAAATTCTGTTGAAGTTGATGAAACCATTGAAGAACTTAGCTCAATCGATCAAGAACGGTTTGAAGGTTTTTCAAGTAGATCAAACACAGAGGATCAACAGGATGTTGAATCAGAGCATGGAACGATATTGGGATCTACCGTTAGAAGTTGTATTTCAGCATATAAGAAAATCAAATCTGGTCAATCAAGTCTTTCATTAGATCATAAACGGAAAATTTGCAGATGTACTTGTCATGAAGATGTTAATGCAAGTTTGAGGCATCCAATATATCATAATCAGCACTGTTTGAGTTTTTGTGGTAGTTCTAATGTTGAGCTGATTGAAACTGTTTCAAAAGAGCTGGTGACTCATGTCAATTATATTGAACCAAAAACACCACAGCGTCGTGGGTTTTGGATTTTTAAAAGAAAAAGGCCATTCTCAAGTATCCCAAAAGAGTCAAAGAAGGTACCTGATTGTGATGGAGAATCCACAATAACAGCTGCTGATAGAATTGAAATTATAGCTCAATCAACTAGTGCAGTGGATGCCAATTCAAAAGTGGAGAATGAAAAATCATCAGCAATAAAAGATCTAGAGATACCAAATATTGAAACTTCATATGCTAAAAGGTATGCAAGATCTGGAACCTCTTTGATCAATTTTTCTAGATCCAATAGTGGATATGGATCACCATCTTCAAAGCAGAACAAGGCAACCGAGCCATGGAGAATGATTATGAATGATATTTCCTTACATGCTGCATTGTTATCCACAGGTTCAAAGCCAATTCTTTCTCGCTCATCAATAAATTTAGGAGCTGACTTTACAAGTTCCAAACATGTTCCAAGTCAACAATCATTTTCAAACAATAGCAGTCAGTCAGAACTTATCTCCTTTGAAACCATTCCAGCTTTAGAGCAACAGGAGCTTGATTTACTGCCAAACAATGAAAATATTATACCCAATGCATTTGCTAATGATGAAGATTTCTTTGATGAGAATGACTTTAATAAATCGACCAAGCTTGAATTTAAGCAAAATGATTCATCGACACATCAAATATTGGACTCTAGACCATCCACAACAAATAAATCCCGATATTCAGCTGCATCAGAACCTTTGGAAAAGGATAGATTCAAAGGTGCAGAAACAGATACATCAGCTGTGTATGGGGGAGTTTTCCAAGATTATAATTATTCTGATGATAGTGTCGAAGGATGGAAAGATGTTGAAACAAGTAGGTCAAAAGTGATCAAGAGGGAATATTTGCTAAAAGATGAAACAGCAAACGTTAGCAATGAAGTTTTACCATTGAATATATCACACAAGGGTCTCAACCGAATATTTTAGAACCAAATAAAGCAACTATTTTCACCAAATTACTTTGTAGCCTATTGTAAAAAGGTTTTGATAGAATTCTTATTTAACCGATTTTTGGTTGACAGACGAGTTTTTGAGGCTCTTCAAAAATCTGATACAAAACTTGTGGGAAATAAAGGGAACATGTAAAGTGAAAAAAAAAACCCCTACCAATTCTCAACGTTTGTTGTGCTAAATATTTAATTGATACCAGAGTTCATTGTATTCGAGTTTTGCTTGCAATAGAGATATAGTGGTACTACATTCTAATTTCTACATTCATTCAAGTGTTTTTAGTTTCCAAGCAAGTATTTGAAAGGTTAAATTATTAAATAAAACAATCAGTACAATGGGATGCACAGCTAGTACGCCAGTGGAGGAAGATGATCCACTTTTACAAAGTAGAAAAGCCAATGCAGCTATTGAAAAAAGACTTATGATGGAGAAACAACGAGAAAAAAATGAAATCAAACTCTTGTTATTAGGAGCTGGTGAATCAGGTAAATCAACTGTTTTAAAACAGATGAAAGTTTTACATCAAAATGGGTTTACACATCAAGAACGTCAACAATATGCACAAGTGATATGGGCTGATGCTATTCAAAGTATGAGAATTCTTATAATACAAGCTAGAAAACTTGGTATTCCATTAGATAGTGATCAACCAAATTCTTCACTTGCACAATATAAGACACTTATTCTTAGGGCAAAAGTATTGGATTATATAGATACTGGTGTTGCTGGTGGTAGTAATTTTCTTAATGATTATGTTTTAAAATATAGCGAAAGAAGTGAAGCAAAGAGAAGAATACAAAGTACGGGACAAACAGGATCTGTTTGGGATTCTGCAGATAAGGCAAATTTTGGAGATGGTGGAACAAATGAAAAAGTTAATCAAATTGAAGAAATTACACAAGGATTAAATGATAGTTCTATTGGACCTGGTGTTAGTGCTATAAATTCAGATGCATTAATTGGACAATCAAGAAATGCATCAAGAGAAGCTATTGCAGAAGCTATTAAGAATCTTTGGTATAAAGATGAAGGTATAAAGCAATGTTTTATTAGATCTAATGAATTTCAACTTGAAGGAAGTGCATCTTATTATTTTGAACATATAGAAAATTTTGCAGATCCAACCTATGTTTGTGAAAATGAAGATATCTTAAAGGGAAGAATTAAAACTACTGGTATAACAGAAACAAATTTTAATATTGGATCTTCAAAATTTAAAGTTTTGGATGCTGGTGGTCAAAGATCTGAAAGAAGAAAATGGATTCATTGTTTCCAAGATATAACTGCTGTTTTATTTGTTCTTGCAGTTTCCGAATATGATCAAATGCTTTTTGAAGATGAAAGAGTTAATCGTATGCATGAAGCTATGATGTTATTTGATTCTTTATGTAATAGTAAATGGTTTATTAATACCCCATTTATATTATTTTTAAATAAGATTGATCTTTTTGAAGATAAGATTAAAAGATCTCCAATTAGAAAATATTTCCCAGATTATCAAGGTAAATTAGGTGATGTTAATTCTGGTATTAAATATTTTGAAGATATTTTCTTAAGTTTAAACAGAACTAATAAACCAATTTATGTTCATAGAACTTGTGCTACAGATACACAAAGTATGAAATTTGTGTTGACTGCTGTGACGGATATGATTGTGCAATCCAACTTGAAGAAGAGTGGATTGATATAGGTGATTAATAGAATATAATTATTACATTTATAAACAGTAGTCGGTCATTGAATTCTTCATAAGCCGGGAACGTTGAAAATGGTTAGAAGGGGCCGGGACAATTTATGTGACAATCCCGGATAAAAATATTGATATATTATATGGTGAAGGAGTTTTATAAAAAGATAAGGAGATTCACTCGTATTTACTCCAGAAACTTGAACAATTACGATTAAACATTAGTACCAATAAATTACACAGTAGAACATCAAAGGTTGTTGGATCCTTTAATTAGGAGTGTATCTGTCCAAGTAGTTATCAGGTTATAATGCAATCTTTAAAAGGAATAAAGATTTTTGGATATGGGACATTAATACCCATGGCATTAATTTCACAAACAACAAATTCTAATACAATCATATATGAATCACAAATCTCTTCAATAGGGGTTAGTACACCAATTAATAATAAAGAGACTGATCAAATTTTGGATAATAATAATCAGGTTGATGAAGAGTATTGTGTTAATAGTCCCACCAGGATAAGTTCTAGTAATGATATAATGGCATTAGAGAAGATGATACAAGAACCTAATGGTACTAGTAGGCAAATTAATAATAATGAATTGATGAATTCAAATAGTGTACCGAAAGACAATGATGATTGTATTAATGGGTTAGTTTTCAGTGATGAGTTGATTGGTAAGATTATTGAAAAAGCTGAATTTGGTAGGGTTGTTATGGGTATTGATGATATATAATTAATAATGGAATGGGTAAAGGAATATATAATGACACATATATATACTTGTAGAATCGATTTATTG
Organism: Hansenula sp. Y91-04; assembly: GCA_037042445.1. Lineage (NCBI taxonomy): Eukaryota > Fungi > Ascomycota > Saccharomycetes > Phaffomycetales > Wickerhamomycetaceae > Hansenula > Hansenula sp. Y91-04. The sequence goes on along the minus strand of JAXQKK010000061.1, from coordinate 577,589 downwards.
GTTGAATATAATCAATATTGAGTCTGGATACTTATGCTCTTAATAATTTGAAATATTACGTAATCTCGGGAAATCTCACTAATCAAAGAGATGTCTAGAAGCAAGTGTCATAAAATGTATAAAAGGGTGTGAAAAGGATTGTAATTTGAATTAGTTTGTATAATCATAAGAGTATAATCATAAGGGTATAATCATAGAGGTTATAATCAATATAGAGAATAGAAATGTCAGTTCAATCAGGTAGTATAGGACAAATATCATATTTACCATTAAGTCAAATCAAAAGACCAATTCCACCAGTTTTAGATTATGATAAAATAGATTCAATGGTTTCACAATTAAATGGTATACCTATGGCATCAAAGACATGTACACTTGAAGAAGCCAAAGATCTTAATGGAGAGTTACCTCCAATAGATGTGATGGCTATAAGAGAGAATGGTGAGACATATTATTTTGCATTTGGTGGATGTCATAGATTTCAAGCATATGAAAGAAAAGGACCAGATACAAAAGTCAAATGTAAAATCTTACCAGCAACTAAAAGACAATTAAAATTATATCTTGGTGGATCTGTGGATACGATATTTAAAGAATAAGAATGAATAGATGATTAACTTTTTGTAGTGGGGACTCTTTCGCTTAGAACACTAGCTGTACTATCTATAGTAATTACTTAAGCACATGGGATAAAGGTAATAGCTCTTCTGACCATTCCATCAAAACGTGTCTGATGGACATTCTATTTCTTATTGTTAACATAGATCTCACAGTCGTATTTCCAACTAATCTCACTACTCACAGCCCAAATTTCTTTTAATCAAATTTTACCGACACACGAGTATTAATCGAAAACGTGGTGCGTGCGACTCACAAAGACTCTAATCAATCAATCTCGTAAGTGAAGGACCCTTTAATAAAAGTGACACAATCGCATACAATAGCTATATGATCTAACAACCATTCTACTCTACTAACACCTACACTCTATACTCTATACTCTACTCTCTACCCAACCATCAACCATTCTTCAACAACGTGGGCTCTTTTAAGCTGTCTCTTCTTCTCTTTGAAAGGCCCACACCGAAGAAAAGCTCTTGAACTAATTCAACTTGGCAAACAACTCATACCAAGAAAGAATAAACCAACGTATTAAATTAGTTGAGCACATGGGCACGAGGGATAGAATAGGTACCTCTATAAAATGAAGTACTCTGAATTATATAAATATCAGGATTATTCTCAATATCTCAATCCATCGTAGTTATCAATTCTACAACATACCAATCACACACACCAAAAATGTCTGGAAGACTACATCAATTCGACTATATAGTCGCTATTTCTATGTTATTTGCATTTTTAGATGCATGGAACATTGGTGCTAATGATGTTGCAAATTCTTTTGCTTCTTCTGTCTCTTCAAGATCTTTAAAATATTGGCAAGCTATGATTTTAGCTGCACTTATGGAATTTTTAGGTGCTGTTTTAGCAGGTTCTCGTGTTTCTGATACAATTAGATCAAAAATTATAGATATTACTGTTTTTGAAGATAATCCTGCTGTTTTATTATTAACTATGGCTTGTGCATTAGTTGGTTCTTCATTATGGTTAACAATTGCAACTTCTGTTGGTTTACCAGTTTCAACAACTCATAGTATTGTTGGTGCTGTTATTGGTTCTGGTATTGCAGCTGTTGGTGCTAAAAATATTCATTGGGGTTGGAATGGTTTTTCACAAATTGTTGCTTCATGGTTTATTGCACCAGGTATTGCAGGTTGTTTTGCAACAATTTTCTTTTTAATTTCAAAATTTGGTGTTTTAGAAAGAAAACATTCTTTAAGAAATGGATTAATTTTAATGCCAGTTTTAATCTTTGCCACTTTTGCAATTTTGACAATGTTAATCACTTGGAAAGGTGCTCCAAATTTACATCTTGATGATTTATCTGATGGTGCAGTTGCTGGTTCAATTTGTGGTGTTGGTGCAGTTGCAACTATAATTTATTTCATCTTTTTATTACCATATTTTAAAAGACGTTTAATTCATGAAGATTGGAGATTAAAATGGTATCATGTGTTTTTAGGTCCAACTTATTATTTTGCTTCAACTGATAATATTCCACCAATTCCAAAAGGTCATTTATTAGTTCCAGATTATTATGCTGGTAAATATCATAATGATGATGAACCAATTTTGGATCAAGATGAAGATTCAACAAATAAACAATCTGATAATTTTGATAATGAATTGAAAAATTTAGAATCAAAATATGAAAATAAAGAAATTGATGTTGATGTTGAAAGACAACAAACTTCAAGTTCATCATCACAACAAGAAACTCCATTAGAACCAAAACAAACAACAAAACAACTTTGGTTTTCACTTTTAAAACAACCAAAACAATGGCCAAGATTAATTTGGTTAGTTATTATTCATGGTTGGACTCAAGATGTTATTTCAAATCAAATGAATGGGAAAGGTGGTCTTTCTGGTGATTTAAAAGATATGCATTCACGTTCCAAATATTATGATAACAAGATTGAATATTTATTTTCTTTATTACAAGCAATTACTGCATGTACAATGAGTTTTGCTCATGGTTCAAATGATATTGCAAATGCAGCTGGTCCATTATCAACAATTTGGAATATTTATACTTCAAATAAAGTTGATAAAAAAGCTGATGTTCCTGTTTGGGTCTTGTGTTATACTGCAGGTGCTTTAGTTATTGGTGTTTGGACTTTTGGTTATAATATTATGAGAAATTTAGGTAATAGATTAATTTTACAATCACCATCAAGAGGATTTTCAATTGAATTAGGTGCTGCTGTTACAACAGTTATGGCTACACAATTAGCTATTCCAGTTTCAACAACTCAAGAAGCTGTTGGTGCAACTGTTTTCGTTGGGTTATGTAATAAAGATTGGAAATCAGTTAATTGGAGAATTGTTGCATTCTGTTATTTTGGTTGGATTTTCACATTACCATGTGCTGGTATAATAGCTGGTATTTTAAATGGTATAATTTTAAATGCTCCAAGTAGAGAATTAACATATCAATTAGAATAAGATTATTAGTTTTTGTTTAGTTAAATTTTGAATATTGATTTAAAAAACTTTGTAGCTAGCTATTATAAGCGCAACTGTCAAAGTAATAAGGCTGTTACAATGTGTCCTGTATCGCTTTTGTGTGTATGGTACACATAATAAGTATGACCAATACTATCAATTTGGTACCTTATACTATGGATAATAAGCAATTTAAATGTAAATCTGAACTTTATCTGTAAATTTTCTAGAAAATATTTTAATATTAGTGGCAATTGTGGAGATATGATGATATAAGAAAAGAAGAAACTATAGATTGCTCTCAAATAATAATATATATATATATATATATATATATAGTACACCAAAGACTTTCTTATATTTTAACATCTTCTTATTCGCTACAATATAATCAGTTATTTCAACAATGTCAGGAATTTATAAAGCTTTTTCAGCAACAGCAGATTCAAATAATGCTTATGATGAATCAAAATATAAAACAGGTTTACGCAGTAATGCAAATAAAAATTTTGGTGGTACAGCTGGTGGTAATCCAGTTACAAAATTAGATAAAGGTGATTTAAAACATGGTAAAGTTAAAGAACAAGTTGATAAAGCTTATGAAAAAATTACTAAATCTGATGATAATCAAAGACGAACAAGTGATTCAGAATAATTGAAACTCAACACTGCAACTCATGATTACACTATTTAAACATTCATAATTTTGGTTTTAATAATTTATCACATAGATTAAACATTAGTTTTATTCAATAACATTTTTATCTATAAAAGTTATTAAATCGTAGTTAAATTTGTGTCAAGCAATTAATACCCATAATTAAATTTACACTTATATCGATGACAGTCGGTGTGTCCCTACCAAAGCAAATACCCATTAAATCTGGATTTAGCAACGAATATTAATTATACTAGATGAAAATAATTTTATATAGTTAATTTAATTATTCTCAATTGAATGATGGTATTAAAACTTATTTATTAATTATTTTGAAAAATATTACAAAATTTCATATCATTTTGTTTTAAAATTTAAGAATGATTGATTAATAAAAATACTCAAAATTTTAAATTTACTTAAAAAAAAATTAAATTACAATAAAGTAAGACTTAAATAGTGGAAATATCTTATTAACTATATAAAATACTACCTAATCATTACCAACCAGTTTTAGAATGATTGCTGTAGCGAATATACTCAATTTTCCATCTAATAAGATCGCGGCATGGGCTTTCCGCGAATCCATTCTACAACTATTCATCGCATATAGCCGCCCTACTGCCATTTTTTTTTTTTCATGAAATATTTCCATCGCACCATCAAGTGTTTACATTTGACCATACATTAATTGAATGATGGTCCATTCAACCACATACCTTATGGGCCGTTATTAACAAAGGGCCAAGAAGGAATAAGGGAATCGATTACCCAGGGTGTTAGGGACCTGGTCCTATCACCGAAGGTGTCATTTAAATTGGCACCTGTTAATTATGAATACCTATGTGTAATTGTGTACCTCATGAGGGTATAGAGTATCTAAAATTTCATAAATCTAGGTGTTGATTAACCTTTAAGATCTTTTGATGTTCGGTGGGATCCATGAATTAGAGTGTACCATTTGTTACCTCAAGACGAATTGAGGTGCTATTTAGAGTAATTGAGGTACCGTTGTGTAGTGTTTTTTTGAAACGAATTACAGATTGTTGAATAACGATTACTGGTAAATCCTCTAATGCACACCTTTAATTTTCTAACGACAATTAGATCAGTGACACCTGTCAAAGATATCGAGCCAGTGATGACCAGTGACTACGTAGAGTCTGATCATTGGAATCGGAAGGAATAGGGAGTGAACCATACTCACTATATGCTCTATAGTGGTTGTTCTTAATAACTATCTCTTCCATCGGCTCAAATGGCTTCATCATTACGGAACCGTTCAACTTTTGTAAGCAAATCAATTCTTTCTCTTATTGGCTGTGATTACCTCAGCCGTTGGTGTAGTGCTTACGTAATACTTTATTATATTGATAGTGTTAAAGCAAGGTCATTCATTTTAAGTGAATTGGAAAATTTGAACCGATGGATCTTGTTATATATATAAATAATTTCAATTGTCCATTTTATAGACTTTATTTATAACTCTTATTTATATTATATTTATCAAAAGAATGTTCTCAAGAATCTCAAGAAGAAGTTTCTCTTCAAGCGCTATCCAAAACTACAAAGTTACCGTTTTAGGTGCTGGTGGTGGTATCGGTCAACCATTATCCCTTTTATTAAAATTAAATCATAGAGTTACAAAATTAGCTTTATATGATTTAAAAGGTGCTCCAGGTGTTGCCGCTGATATCTCTCATGTTCCAACAAATTCAGAAGTTAAAGGTTACACTCCAGATAATGAAGGATTGAAAAATGCATTGACCGGTTCAGATGTTGTTTTAATCCCAGCTGGTGTTCCAAGAAAACCAGGTATGACTAGAGATGATTTATTCAACATTAATGCTTCAATTGTTAGAGATTTAGCTGCCGCAGTTGCTGAAAATGCTCCAAATGCTGCTGTCTTGGTTATCTCAAATCCTGTCAATTCTACTGTTCCAATTGTTCGTGAAGTTTTCAAATCAAAAAACGTTTACAACAAGGATAAATTATTTGGTGTTACAACTTTAGATGTTCTTAGAGCTTCTAGATTCCTTTCAGAAATCGTTGGTACTGATCCAACTACTGAAAAAGTTAGTGTTGTTGGTGGTCATTCAGGTATCACCATTGTTCCATTATTATCTCAAACTAAACATAAGGATTTAAAAGAAGATGTTAGAGATGCTCTTGTCAACAGAATCCAATTCGGTGGTGATGAAGTCGTTAAGGCTAAAGATGGTGCAGGTTCCGCCACTTTATCAATGGCTCAAGCTGGTGCAAGATTTGCTGGTTCTGTCTTGAAAGGTTTAGATGGTGAAGTTGATATCATTGAACCAACTTTTGTTGAAAATCCAATCTACCAAAGTGAAGGTATTGATTTCTTTGCAACTCCAGTTACTTTAGGTCCAAAAGGTGTTGAAAAAATTCATGGTTTAGGTGAAATTTCTTCATATGAAGAAGATTTAATTAATAAGGCAAAAGATGCTTTAAAGAAAAATATTGCTAAAGGTGAATCATTTATTACTGAAAAATAAATGGTTGAATAAATGACCCTTTAAAAAAAAAACCTTCTGGTTTCTCTATTTATTTTGGTATGATTTTGAAAGGTTTATAAGAATTACGGTAATATATATAGATAATGACCTTTTCAATAAAAAAAAATATACTATTCTATAAATTTATGTAATGAAGATTATTTTTTTCTTCTTGATGAATTTGCAAATTTACCTCTTCCAACTTTAACACCACTTGATCTAAATCCTTGAACAGCGAAAGGTGAAATAAAATTATCTGCACTACCACCTCCAATATAATCATTTAAAATTTTTTCATTTTGTCTTCTTAACCAATCATCATCTTTAACAGCCTTGGCATATTCTTTTTGATCTTCTCTTAAAATTGGTTCTTCATTAATTCTTTCTTTCTTAGATTTACCATGTACATAACCTTTTTTACCCATTTTTCTTAGTGATGCTTTTGATAATGGTGAAGCTATTGAATAACGATTACCACGTCTATGCCATTCGAAATTAGCCTTTAAATGAGGCGTTATCTCACCAGTTCTACTATCAACAGAAACTGCACATCTTAATAATGTTTGACCACCACAATATGGACAAAAATGTTTTGGTTTCCCATCTTTAGGAAATGGTAACATTCTAAAACATCCATAACATCTAAGCATATAATTTCTAACTCTTTTAATTTGTAATCCGGAAAGTGTATTCATTAAATTTAATCCAATTTGTAATGAAACATTTTGTACTGCAAAATCTTGTGATGATAATGCAACTTTAATTTTGGTTTTAGATAATTGTGATTGTGATTCTATTTTTTCTCCACTATCTTTGATCATCTCTTGCATCAAATTATCTTGATCAATCCATTCTCCATCATCATCAGATTCATTAAATTCTTCGTCTAATGGAATTTCCTCTGATGCTTGTGATTCTTGTTCTTGATTTATTTGTAAATTATCTAATTTCTCTGTAGTTTCTTCTAATGTGGTCTCTTCAGTCTCTCCTTCAGCATCAAGTTCTGCCTGTAGAGCAGCTTCTCTTTTGGCTCTTTGCTTTTTACCTCCTCTACGTCTTTTCTTCTTTTCCTTCACTTCACCATCTTTGATCTCTTCACTTACTTTTGTTTCTTCACTCTTTACATCTTCTTCCTTATCAACAGACGTGTCTTCTTCCTTTTTGGATTTTAAATGTTCAAGTATCTCACCTGGATATTTTCTTAATCTCCAATCACCATGATTTAACTCAACTTCTAATTCATAAGTTAATGCTATAATATGAATATCATTTGCACTCAACACTTGAGAATCACCAGTCAATTTGGCAAAATCATTAACTTTCTTAATAAACTCATTCTTTGGATGTCTCACAACCAAAGACTCACCCCAAAGTGCAAGATTCCTTCTAGCATGCTCATCTTTAATTTCATTAAACACACCTGGAGTAGTGTAAAATTGTTTAGCAAATTGTTGTAATGTAGAAACATGTTGTGTTATAAGAGGTGTAGCATCAAGAACCAAAGATTGAACTTTTGGCTCATTCAAATTAGCAACCGTCTCAGCCATTCTAAATCACTCCCACAGAAGAACTTTCACTATTAAATCAAACCTATTAAATATTTCATTCATTTCTATCTCATCTCATTGAAATTTTTTTTTATTATATAAGAAAATGGTCAGGGGACACAAACGTAGATCTGCAGAACGGAATCGCGAGTAGTTAACAAGTCGCTAAAATCTACAGAATTAGATGGAAAGATTTCTTTAAAGAGGATCAATCAATACAGAGAGAATCACGAACAAGAAGATGGCTATTGAAAAGCTCATAGAGACAGGTAATAAGCTGAGAGACGAGCAGTTGTATGAAGAGGCAATTGAACAATATGACTTGGCCTTGAAAGAAAATCCAAAGGCTTTTAAGGCATTGATTGAGAAATCAATTGCATTACAACGTTTCAAGAAATTTGATGAGGCATTGGAGATATTACAACAAGCTTTGAAGATTGCGAAACAAAGGGGGAACCGAACAAATATCGGGTTGGTGTATTTTAGAAATTTCACTTTATATAATGCAAAAAGTGAATTTCAAACAGCTATCAAATATTTAAATTCTGCTGCAGATTTTGGACATGATGAGAAAGAAGTTCAACTATGGCATCATCAAATAAAGAGAAAAATAGAAAAAGCCGGTGTGAATGATGTTGATTTCGAAGCAAGAATTAAAGAAGATACTGTTCAAGAGGTGAAGGAAGAAGAATTGCCAATTGAAGAACAAAAAAAAGCACTTGAACAAAAAATGGCATATAAAGATAATTTATTCCCTGTACCAAAAAATATTAGACAAGATTGGTTCCAATCTAATGAAACTGTTACAGTTACTTTATATGTGAAAAATCTTCCTAATGATGATTCTTTAAAAATCAAATATAATAAAAATTCAATTTCATTAGAATTCCCAACTTCTACAAGTTCAGAATTCCAATATGAAATAGGACCATTATTCCAAGATATTATCCCAGACAAATCAACACATCGTGTATTCTCTACAAAGTTGGAATTATACCTAGCAAAAGCTACACAATCTAAATGGTCAAAGCTTGAAAGAGAAGAAGATGAAGAAATTCAATTATCAACACCATCTGTTACAAATTCATCAGAAATCAAATCATCAGGATTATCATACCCAAATTCAGCCAAAAATGCAAAAGATTGGAGTAAATTGGATTTTGAAGATGATGATGAAGAAGAAGAAGGAAAGGGCGAAAATGCCTTTTTTGAACAATTGTATAAAAATGCAGATGATGATACAAAACGTGCAATGTTGAAGTCATTCACAGAGAGTAATGGTACAGCTTTAAGTACAAATTGGGATGAAGTATCAAAGAAAAAAGTTGAAACTTCTCCACCTGATGGATTAGAAGCTAAAAAATGGTAATTAGTTGAACCTACATGTGAAAGAAAATATTAATTTAACAAAATTGTCCATTGTAGTAAGTATTTCGTGAGAGGGAAAAAAAGTTTTTCATTATCATTAAAAGCAAATTGGGTCATTTAAAAAGTATCCTGATTTATATTGCTCGAAAGCCTAGTTTTATTAAGTTTTTGTAATTGTTCCTTTCTCCATATTGAATATGTGTCATTGTCTTCTTCATCAGAACTGATTAATGTCTCATCCACTCTTTGCTGCTTTTCATCCGAACTATAACCATGATCTTTTCTTAATGACTTTAATGGTGATGTAACAATGTTAGTCTTGGAAGAAATCACTGGAAGATTAGACCTAGTGGATTCTCTTAATGGAGAAAGTCTAGTTCTTCTAGCTTTTGGACTTCCATTAACTTCATCTAATCTTGAAAGTTGTGGTTGAAATGAACTAACACTTCTCTGATAATTGGGTATATTGGATCTTAATGGTGTTCTCCTTATTGATGTTGTCTGGTCTTTCAACATGCCTGGCATAATGTTCAGTTTGGTATCTTTTGGTGGACTAGATAGTTTTGGTAAAAGGCATGATTGTGAAGTCTTAAGAATTGGTTTAGAATCTAATGTAGGTCTTTTGAAAGTAGGTATTGATGGTTTCTTTATACCTCTTGTTGTTGGATATCTTGACGTTGATGTTGCAGAAACAGTTGGTTTTGAAGGTGAGTTGATTCTTGAAGCTACCCTAGAACTAACTCTTGAAGGTTGAGCTGATGAGATTCTTGATGGTGCTCTACTTGATGCTCTTGTAGGAGCTCTAGTTGGAGCTCTAGTAGGGGCTCTTGAAGGAGCCCTTGAAGAGGCTCTTGTTGGTGCACTAGATCCACTAACCACTCTTCTGGTTCCTTTTGTTTCTAGTGCATGTTCTTGTTCTTCCAGTTCAGACATTAATTCAGTATCAAGAAATGTAAAGGGACTACCAAAATTTGATTCAAATTCAGAAAGTTTTGCCCTTAAAGAAGAAACAATTTTTGGTAATTGTCTTGCTAACTTTTTTCTTATTTTTTCTTCCTCCATCAATATTTTGTGTGAGTTTCTTTGTAATAATCTTGAAGAATCCTTTGAACTTTCCTCCAAGTTCTTTTTATCAGTCATTAGATCTTTGAATTGTTGAACCATTTCTAATATAGGCTTATAGGAATCATATTTTTTGTTCAAGGCCTCAATTTCAATTTCATGGTTTGTTAACAACGCATCATCAAAAATCTCTTGCTTAAAAGCAGTGAATTTGCTTCTTTCCTCTTCAGAATAAAATAACGTGTCCCATAGTTGTTCAATTTTGGATCTTGCATCCAGTATTAAATCCTTCAACAGCACTTTCTTAAGATCCAATAGTCTTTGTAGCTCTTTTGAGTAGTTATCTATACTCTGAATAGATAAAGTCTGATTTCTTTCTTTAAATTCTTCCACCACTGAAGGATTCTCATTTAGTTTAAGCCATAATTCCTCACACTGATTTTGATATTCTGATTTTTCCTTAGATCTGATCTCATAAAGCTCTTTGAGGTCCTCAGTTACTTGATGAAGTTTGGAAATTATTGAACTTCTGACGTCAATATCCTCACTGCTTATATTGTCCCTGGTATAACTTATCACTTGTTCGCTGAGAGCCCCATGTTCGGATGTGTAGTCAATTGCCAATGTTTCCCAGAGGCCCAATATCTTAAGTGACATATCCTTTAACAATTCATATCTCTCAACAACTTCATTTTCATAATTTTTAATTTGGACTTGAACTAATTCAAATTTGCGACTTGATAAGTCGTTCAATGCTTCATTATCGAAAAATGCAGATGGATCTGAAGATATCATAGCATATATCTCACTTTGAGAGGTTGCTGATTCAAACACATTGCAAATGCTAGTAGAATTATCCAAATTTGGAATCTTTATATCTTGGGGTATTTCAATTTCAAGTTTTTCAATTAATCTGTTTAACTCCAAACACAATGTCAGATAGCTTAACATAGTTTCTTGATATTTTTTTATCACGTAAGTTATTGCCACATCTAATGATTTCCTTATACTCAAAAGTGTTGTGTTTTCTTGTAAGGGCTTGAATACAACGTTTCTTATGTACAGATCTGGAATTGACTGAATACCTGTTTGGTCATCTAATAATTTCAAAATTACCTTTAAATTCTGTATTATCTCTCCATTCTCTTTGCTCAAAGATTCCTTATATGATAACGAATCTTTTAGAAATTGATCAAAAGTATTGGAAACAGATGCAAATAGGCTTTTCTCATTTTTAGAAATCTCATTTTTTGAATATCCAATCTCAGTATATATTTCTGATAGTTGTTGAACTAAGCTAGAGAATTGTGTTGATATTACAGCAAAGTTCTCCTTCTCGTCTGATGTCATTGGATTTGATTGTGTGTTTCCATTGATATGTGATTGTGTACTCATAAGTGAGATTTTGACTGGTGAAGATATTAAATTCAATCTAGCTGAAGATGTACCGTCTTCATTCATTCTATTTGTGAAATTGTTGGACTCCATCATCCATTATTGAAGCTTTCTCTTCTCTTATTATCCTTTTTTTTGTTGGAAACGGCTTTCTTCTTGTTTATTAAAAGACAGTGTATCACTCAAGAATCTTGATAAAAGCTATACTTCAGTGTTGACATATCATTTTTCTTGTAAATAAAGAGCAGCTTTTCTCTATATCAAAGAAAAACATCAATTTATTTGTTTTGATTTATTCCCTTTAGGAAGGTGTGCCCAAACCGGTACATAACGACTTAGTAATCACTGAAAATTTCAAATCAAAAATCGGCCGTGTGGTCTAGTGGTATGATACTCGCTTTGGGCGAAGATTGGGTTACACCTGATCTAATTTCCACAAGCATGCGAGTGGCCCAGGGTTCAATTCCCTGCTCGGCCCATTTTTTTTGCAAATTCAATATTTGGCGGCGGAAACGGTAATTGAGTGCTAGTATTCTTCTTTTTGGAGTTCCATGCTATCTGATTAGTAGTTCTGTTCTTTATTGCCTTTTTTTCACGTTGTTGTTGTGTGTTTTTTGAAGTTTTAAATTCGGCGGCTAACTATAATGAAGTATATATAAGTGAGAAACCCAAGTAATATGAAAACTGAACCAGAATTCCTCAGGACAACAGTATAATTATAAAGATGGTTATAGAGGAGGAAAAGGTACAATGTGGTGAGCTTTTGTTGGTTGATAGATATAACGATACAGGTGAAGATGATAACATGTCCGATTCAGTGGTTCTCTATAAAGGTTCCAGAATAACAATTGGGAGAAACAACAATAACAACATCGTAATAAACCATCCTGCTATTTCAGGAGTTCACTGTATCATTTGGGTAATTCAGTTTGACGATAATTCAATCCCATTGGTATACCTTAAGGATGTTTCATTGAATGGAACATACATCAATGATATGAAGTTGACTAAAAATTGTGTGTCTCTATTAACGCATGGCGATGTAATAGCGATAGAATATGGTATTGAAATCGAATATCAGTCCGTCTTTGGATTCCAAGAGTCTGAAATAGGTGAAAATGTAATTTCAAACAGCTCAGTCTGTAAAGAGCTCAAAAATTGGTCAATATCAAACAGAATTTTGGGTAATGGGACTTTTGGATATGTATGGTATATACCCTGTGTTCATAAGTCGATCACTCAACAACATATTAACAAATACTAGGTTTTTGTCTCAAAAAGGAAAGTTGACCATAAATTGTGTGCTGTGAAAGTGATCAAGAATACCCCGAATGTTATTCCGTTTGAAGCAAAAGTGTTATTGAAGCTAAATCATGTAAGTACAATCATTGATGCCCGAAAGACTAGTGAAATCTTTGCTAACAAAACTGCAGCCCAACATCATAAAGGTTTTGGAGACGAAAATTCTTGAAAACCAGTTGTACATTTTTGAAGAATTGTAAGTATTATGATATAGTTATCCTTAACTAAATTTCACATCTTATTAACATACTTCAAAAGGGCATATGGAGGCGACTTATTTTCATACTTGGCCAAGGGATCCTCATTGAGTTCATTACCAGAATTTGAAGTACTAGTTATTGCGTATCAAGTCTTGGGAGCTCTTCGGTATCTTCATGAAAACAATATTGTTCATCGTGACTTAAAATTGGATAATATCTTACTAGCATCCCCAGAACCATTCACAAAAGTAGTTTTAGCAGACTTTGGTATTGCTAAATCAATTTGCTCAACAAAAAGAAGAATGTTCACAGTTGTTGGAACACCAGAGTATTGTGCACCAGAAGTTGGGTTTGATATGACTAAGAATCCAAACTTCAAAAGTGGAATTTTGAATAAGATTTCATTGGTGAAAAGAGGATATGATGCAAAATGTGATATTTGGTCCTTGGGTATAATTATTCATATCATGTTGAGTGGGATATCCCCATTCTATGAAGATGGGAATGAAATGAATATCATCAAAGCAGCTAAAAGAGGACGATTAAAATTTCATCTTAAACAATGGGATAATATCTCTGATTTTGCTAAAGATTTTGTTCAAAGATTACTCTGTGTTGAAATTGACAGAAGATTTAGTGTCAGTGATTGCTTTGAACATAATTGGATTCAAATTCATGAAGGAGAGCTTGTAAAGATCTATGCTAAAATTCTCACAAATTTCAACATTTGAGCATTAAAATCATACGTCTTGTATGTTAATGGGCTAAACTGATTGCTAAAAAATTGGGCAAGACTTGTTTCTTTCGTCGTGTCATCTGTGTATTTACGCATTGTTAACAGAAAGCTTCACCTTTGCACCTGACTAACATTGATGTAGGAGTACCAATTATATGTAAGGAGTACAGACCTTGGACTAAAATTTCAAACCAACGACCTTATCGATTGTGAACTGCTTGAAACAACTGAGACCAATATTGCATACTTTACTTTCATCCTCAGACAGCAGCCCAAACTTTCTTATCAGAAATCAATTCACAATCAGCGAACATTGTATCCTAGTATCAAAATTCTTTCGGGGTTCACGTAAATTAATTAGTACATTTCCTGTTGATGCAGTTCCTCATTTTCCTGTTGTAGATTTATTACCGAATTAGGCTATTTTCAGTATTTAAATTTCGTGTTTCAAATAAAGAAAAATCGTGGTTGTTGGCCCTTTCCCAAAAAAATTAGTAAAAAATTGTTGTTATAGAAACAAAAATTCAAAATACAAATAGAAAACCGCTACAGCCATAAATATACCCACTAATTTTAATAAAAAGGTACCATTCAACTACGACCGAACGGTTGCCGATTTTAACATCAGGAACCCCCTTATCCTCATCACGGAATTCAAGGCTTCAAATACAAATAGACAGAAAGAACTTGGTTCCTTAAGCTCAACCCTTAATTCATTCATCTCTTGCTTTTTCAATATCGGGTACAATTCATTTCGGTCATTGAAGAATTTGCCTCCTTTAACAAAACAACAGAGAAGGTTAAATAGAGGTGTATTATTCATTCATATTGATCTCATAAAGTGTGAGTTTGCATTACAGCATTTTTAGTTACGTTTTTTTACAAATTTAGGAGGAGTCCATTTATTATTACAGTTTTGTTGTTTTGAAGTGCTTAAGCGAGAGGAATTTATCAGTCAAAATTAAATACAACAATGACAGAACAAGAGACAGCTTCCAAACCAATAGTAACCGAAACCACGATACCTTCTACTCCAGATAGAAAACATCGTTCTTCTTCAACTTCTTCGAATGCCACAAAAAAAGATGAGCCAATAATACCATCAACACCTCCATTAGGAGGTTCAGGAAGAAAGTTCTCAAATAATAATTTCCAATCACCAGGTGATATAAGTTTTGCAGGATTACCTCCAGCTACACCGTCTATGAATTCTGGTAGATATAAATTGTCAAATGTTTTGGAGACTCCATATTCTGCCAAATCAACTAATGACTCAAATACATCACCTTTAAAATCACCATCAGATTATCAAGATAACGAAACAGAGAATGACAAGCCACCGATTAGACAGATATCATCTACTTTAAAGGCCAGATTAAGTTATGCCTTTGTCAAGTATCAACATGGATGGGCTAATCAATCATTAGATGAATTGGAGAAAATTGTGATAAATAAAGATTCAGATCTTGCAGAACCTTTTAAAGAATTTACATCACCAAATAAATCACAATCAAAGACATATGAAGATTTTTGGAGTAATTCAAATAGATCACCACGTAAGGGTCCATCACCATCCAAAGTTACAAAACCTTCAAATAATCTATTAAGATCCCCTACTAAGGTGAACTTGGAACATTCACAACGTATAGAGGATGATGGTTCAGCAAATTTGGCATTTTTACAAGCGATTTCAAAGTCAAGATCACCAAAGAGAAGATCTCAACTTCAAAACAATTTAAGAATAGATTCTTCAAAATTCACACAACAAAATCCAGAAGCAGAAGCAATTGAAAGCTTAATGTCATTATCCTCACCACAGTCATTCAAACCAAAACTAGATTTAACACATCAACATAATCTTCCGAGACAACGACTGTCATTTGGTGAACATTTATCACCTTATCGTTCCAAACAAACTAGCCCTTATAAAGCCAATGAGAATGCAGTGGAGACAGAAAGTGATACAGAATATGAACATTCCAACACCACTGACGAGGAAGACTTATCAACACAATCACAAAGTAACAACGATACAAGGACGGAGAATGACGATGATGGAGATGTAGACATAAGGACTAATAGTGACAAGGAGTCAAAAAGCCCTATATAGATAGAGATATGAGTAATGTTTGTGATTTATACCTTCAATTCAATCGTTAATATGTGTTTTATAATAATATTTTTATAATTATCTCCTGCTATTCAGTAGTTAAAGCATCCTTAAACCACTACATCAACACGATTTCCACGTTATTGTTTTAATACAGCCTAAATTACTGTTTGGCCTATCCTGTATTTTTACACTTTTAACAATGACAGAGTACCTTTTTTTCATTTCTCCGCAAAATTTTTGTAACCGAGCTTCAAAAGACAAAATGACACCAAAAACTGAAATGAAGGGAAAACGGTTCAATCTATATAAATAATGAAATAGAATCATGAATTAGAAACCATTGTAACAAATTTTTAGTGAGATTACAACAATGTCAATTAAATCATATGATAGATTCGAAAGAGTCTTTGATGCAGTGTACCCAAGATATAACAAGAATGCTACAATCCCACCAAATTCAAAATTAGAAATAGTTTGTGATCATTACAAATTACGTGAAAATTATAAATCTTCAAATAGAAGATCAGTAAATTTATATTTGCTCCACGGTACAGGAATGACCAAAGCTATTTGGAGATATTATGCTAAAAAATTGTTTGAAATCTCGGAATCGAATAAATCATTAACTTGGCAGATTGTTAATATTGTTGCAATGGATTTAGTCACACATGGTGAGTCTGCAATGCTTAATGCTGGTAAATTAGGATATGAATTTGACTGGAGAGATGGTGGTCGAGATATAGTTAAGATTGCATCTGAAATGAATTTTGAAGGTGATAATGTAGCTATTGGTCATTCAATGGGTGGGTTTCAAGCTGTTTATGGTGCTAGTGAAGCACCAACTTTGTTCAAATTTGTTGTCCCAATCGAAGCAGTTTCAAATCAAAGAGGTGATACTGCGACAATTACCAAAAGATTTGATAGTTTATTAGCAGCTTTGAATAAAGTTGTTGTTGATAATTTTAAAAATGAGAAAGAATATGAAGAATTTTTCAGAAAGAAAAGTTTTTATAGAAAATTTAATAAGGAAATTTAAGAAGATTTATTACAATCTGAAAAGCTCATACATCCTGATGGAACATGTTCCACCAAGACTTCTAAAGAACATCAAATGCTTGGATATTGTGCTGGGTTCACTTCTTTCCCAATTGCTCTTGAACAAGCTAATAGAGTGAAATCTCCTATTGTTCATGTCATTGGTGACAAGGCAACTTGGAATGAGAGGGAAGCTGTTGATATCTATAGGAAAGAGGTGAAGAATGCTGTTCCTGTAGACATCAAGAACGGAGAGCATTTAGTTAATGGAGAACAACCAGATGATGTTATTGAAGTGATTGTTGATTCTCTTAATAAGTACATCACTGGTGAGCCAGAATTCCAAAACAGTGCGCCTCTGCCACTCGATGAATACCACAGGGCATTCAGAGCAGGCTATTCTGTCACTGAGAAGGAGCACTTTATTAAGAAGAAGCCAGCAAAGCTCTAGTTATTTAATATATATTGTTTGTTTTACTGACACTTATACCAATGACAGTAGAATATCTTTTTGGGAGGGGACATAGTGAAGGAATGATTATCACCACTTTAAAAATATTTAGCGCTTAATTGAGAGCGATGATCAAATACGAGACTTGGGAACAATGCAAAATGTATAAAAGCAAAGGAATAGAAGTGGATTTGAATAATATTGGATTGATTAACAGATTAAACAATGTCACAAACTTATGATCGATACGTCAAAGTGGTGGAAGCTGAGTTCCCCAGAATGACAATAAACTCTACAATACCTACTGGAGCTTCTCTTGCTGTTGTATTTGACCACTACCGATTACGGAGGTATAGGAAAAGTTCACGGAGGAAACCTGTAAATTTGTTCTTTATGTCAGGAACAGGAATGACCAAGGCCATATGGCAATATCATATCAAGAGACTGTTCAAGTGTTCAGAAGATAATGAAGAATTATCATGGCAGATTAACAATGTTGTTGCTGTTGATTTAGTTAATCATGGTGAAAGTGCTGTGGAGAATTCAGGAAGACTGGGGTTTGTTGTTGATTGGAGAGAAGGTGCACATGATTTGATTCAAGTTGCTAAAAGTTTGAGATTACTGGGTACAAATATAGTTATTGGTCATTCTATGGGTGGATATCAAAGTCTTTATGCATCAACTTTGGCTCCATTGATGTTTCAACATGCAATAGTGATTGAACCTGTGATATACAGAGAATCAGGTCCTTCTCCAAGATTGGTTAAGATGATTCCTGGTATGAATAGAGTTTTACAAACTGAATTTCAAAATGAAGAAGAATTCAACACTTTCTTTAAAGAAAAGAGCATATTTAAAAAATTTAATCCGGAAATTCTGGAGGATTTTTTAGAGTCTGAAAAAATAGTTCATAAAGATGGAACAGTGTCCGCAAAGACAACAAAAGAACAACAAATGATTTGTTATATGAATTCATCTCCAGCAGTATTGATATGGAAAGAAGTTTTATCTAATGTAACTATCCCAGTAATCCATGTTGTTGGTGCTTCTGCTGGTTGGAATCCTCCAGAAAGTGTTACAGAAGTGAGAAAAAATTTAAAGAATGTTAAATGTGTTGATATTGAAGGTGGTGCACATTTAGTTAATTGTGAACAACCAGATAAAATCATCAATATTGTTGTTGATTGTTTGAATGATAATATTAACAAGACTGTGGAGATTGATCCTAATGAAGGAAAATCATACGAAGAAATATTTAATGAAAACTACAAAAGATTATACTATGACAGAATATACAAGGCAAAACTTTAACGAAATGAATGGCATATATATATATATATATATAATGAAGGTAACGTGTATTATTAACCATTTGTAGCTTATCGGCCGAAACAATTTATATGTACACTCTTTGTGGCTCTACCGCATCGATTTTTTTTATTTTTTTTCTTTTTCGTGCGATTACAAAAAAAAAATTTTGAAATGTTTCTTTAGTTATCAAATAGAATAAATTAAAAGTAGTTGAATTTATAAATAACTATTCAATTATAAAGATGGCTTCTCAGGAAAGAATACTATCCCTTATTGCTGGGTATTTGGAACGTAATGAATTAACTGGTGCTGCGAAAAAATTGCACAAAGATGCTGAAAAGAAGGGTTTAAAAATTGAGAAAGATGATGATAAAATTGAAGAATTATTAACTATTGTGATAAAAAAAGATTCTAAAAGTTCTGATAGTGATTCTTCTGATTCAGAATCTGGTTCAGAATCAGATGACGAATCTAGTTCAAGTTCAGAAAGTGAATCTTCAGATTCGGAGTCAGAATCTGAGGATGAAGATGAAAAGAAATCAAAGTCTAGTTCATCTTCATCCGGTTCTTCAAATTCATCAGAATCATCATCATCATCTTCAAGTTCATCAGAATCTGATTCTAGCTCCTCAGACTCCTCAGACTCTTCAGATTCTAGCTCATCAAAATCTGATAGTGACTCCGAAGAAAAACCAGCCACAACCAAATCATCCTCATCTTCATCAGACTCCTCCTCATCATCATCCTCCGATTCAGATTCTAGTTCAAGCAGCTCCGATTCTTCATCAGACAGTGACTCAAGTGATAGTGACTCCTCCTCATCATCAGAATCTGAAGATGAAAAAGAAGAAACAAGCTCCAAGAAAAGAGCTCGTTCAGAATCATCATCATCAGAATCTTCATCATCTTCATCAGACTCAGATTCAGATAGCTCATCATCCTCATCAGAAGAAGAAAAACAATCCACTAAAAAGATAAAATTAGAAGAAAAACCATCAAGTTCAGGAACTGCTTCATTATCAAGTCGTGAATCTTCAATTCCAGCTTCTCAAGAATCAGAATTGAAACCAGGTCAACGTAAACATTTTTCAAGAATAGATAGAAGTAAAATCAGCTTCGAGGCTCAAGCTTTACAAGATAATACTTATAAAGGTGCAGCAGGTACTTGGGGTGAAAAAGCTAATGAAAAATTAGGTATGGTTAGAGGTAAAGATTTTACAAAAGGTAAAAATAAAATGAAGAGAGGTTCTTACAGAGGTGGTTCAATCACACTAGCATCAGGTTCTTATAAATTCACTGAATAAATTTGAACTATCAGTTAATTGGAGTTCATTGTTAGAATATGAGCTTCTTTGTATAGTAAATGGGGATTAGAGAGGTGGTAACATTGACGACAGAAGAAACTTTTCCCCTTCACCTTGCTAAAATCTTTGGCAGAAAAACCAAAAGAAGAAATAGATGTATAAAATTGTACTATTTAATTATCAGATTTTTAACCTGTAGATTAGTAAAATCGTTATATCCATGTGCCTCTTAACAATTTACATAATTGGTGTTTGGGTGTTGGGATTTTGAGTAGAAATTAAGTATATCATTATTAAAGCAATTTGCCTCTATTACAATTCAATTCATTAGCGACCTGTAAGGATCAGAATCATCACTTGATCATCTCCTTAAGGCCTACTCACAATGTCACTTCGTTCAGGTACTCGAAAGACGTATACTGAGCTGAATGATGATGACGATTTGTCAGACTCAACTAATACCAGTTTCTCAGATGTAGGAGAAGAAGATGAACTTGTTGATCCAGAATATTCAAAACCAAAAGCTTGTATTAAGATAAATAGAGGCCCAAGTTCTAGAAAGAAAGGTGCTGATGATGATGAAGGTGCAGATATAGGTATGGATATGGATATTCCTCCTGATTATGTACCTGATGTTGTCGCAAAGATGTTCAATAAAAATGATTTCTCTTATTTGAAACTGAAACCTGATCATAGTTCAAGACCTTTATGGATCTCGCCAAGTGATGGTAGAATTATATTGGAGAGCTTTTCACCTTTGGCTGAACAAGCTCAAGATTTTTTGGTTACAATTGCAGAACCTATAAGTAGACCAAGTCATATTCATGAATATCGTATAACGGCTTATTCACTTTATGCTGCTGTTTCAGTTGGTCTTGAAACAGATGATATTATTTCAGTTTTAAATAGATTATCTAAAGTACCAGTGGCTTCTTCAATTATTAATTTCATTAAAGGTGCAACTATATCGTATGGTAAAGTTAAATTAGTTTTGAAACATAATAGATATTTTGTGGAAAGTACACAAGCTGACATTTTACAAATGCTATTAAAAGATCCAGTTTTAGGACCTTTAAGAATAGATACTTCTGATACTTCAAACGGTTTGGCTTCAGAAAAAGCACCAGTTCAAGGTGATTTGAGAATACCTGGTACAAAACCTGCAGATGGAACAGAGGAAAAAGTTGAGGATATATACGCTTCTGTGGTGGGTGAGAAAGAGGACGATCTTGATGAAGATGATATTGATGCGGTACATTCTTTTGAAGTCTCAAATGATTCTGTGGAAATTGTCAAAAAGAGATGTCAAGAAATTGATTATCCTGTTCTGGAAGAGTATGATTTCCGTAACGATCAAAGAAATCCAGATTTAGATATTGATTTGAAACCATCTACACAAATTAGACCATATCAAGAAAAATCATTAAGTAAGATGTTTGGTAATGGTCGTGCTAGATCTGGTATTATTGTCTTACCATGTGGTGCTGGTAAAACTTTGGTTGGTATTACAGCTGCTTGTACCATAAGGAAATCTGTTATTGTATTATGTACTTCATCTGTGTCAGTCATGCAATGGAGACAACAGTTTTTACAATGGTGTACTATTCAACCAGAAAATGTTGCTGTTTTCACATCAGATAATAAAGAAATGTTCCACAGTGAAGCAGGTCTAGTTGTTTCCACATATTCTATGGTTGCAAATACAAGAAATAGATCTCATGATTCTCAAAAAGTTATGGATTTCTTGACATCAAGAGAATGGGGGTTCATTATCTTGGATGAAGTGCATGTGGTTCCTGCTGCTATGTTTAGAAGAGTTGTGACAACTATTGCTGCTCATGCTAAATTAGGATTAACAGCTACTTTAGTTAGAGAAGATGATAAAATTAGTGATTTAAATTTTTTGATTGGTCCTAAATTATATGAGGCAAATTGGATGGATCTTGCTCAAAAAGGTCATATTGCAAATGTTCAATGTGCTGAAGTTTGGTGTCCAATGACTTCAGAATTTTACCAAGAATATCTGCGTGAAAGTGCACGTAAAAGAATGTTGTTATATATTATGAATCCAACCAAATTCCAAGCATGTCAATTCTTGATTCATTATCATGAGAAACGTGGTGATAAAATCATTGTTTTTGCAGATAATGTTTATGCATTACAAGAATATGCTCTGAAACTTGGTAAACCTTTCATTTATGGTTCTACTCCTCAACAAGAACGTATGAACATTTTACAAAATTTCCAATATAATGATCAAGTCAATACAATTTTCTTATCAAAAGTTGGTGATACTTCAATTGATTTACCAGAAGCTACATGTCTTATTCAAATTTCTTCCCATTATGGTTCACGTCGTCAAGAAGCTCAACGTCTTGGTAGAATTTTAAGAGCAAAAAGAAGAAATGATGAAGGTTTCAATGCTTTCTTTTATTCATTAGTCTCAAAGGATACACAAGAAATGTATTATTCTACAAAAAGACAAGCATTTTTGGTTGATCAAGGTTATGCCTTTAAAGTCATTACACATCTTCATGGTATGGAAAGTTTACCAAACCTAGCATATGCCTCTGCTAGAGAAAGAAGAGAATTGTTACAAGAAGTGTTGTTGAAAAATGAGGATGCCGCAAGTTTGGAAGTTGGTGATGATGCTGATAATTCAGTTGGTCGTGGTAATAATGTAACTAAACGTCACCATAATGGTTCAGGCGGTAATAAATCAAAAGCACAAAGAACGGCTGGTTCTTTGGCAAGTTTGGCTGGTGGTGAAGATATGGCTTATATCGAATACAGCTCCAATAAGAATAAGGAATTAAAAGAGCATCATCCTTTGATTCAAAAGATGTATTATAAAAACAAGAAAAAATAAATAAATGATTTTACTTGTTCATAATGAGGGATAAAAAGAAAAGCATATACAATTACAAAAAAATAAACGGGGTTTTAATGAAATGAGTTTGAGATACAATGAAATTAATTTTGTAGTTCAATATAATATTACAATGTTCTACTGAACAAACATCAAAATAAAAAAAAATATATATACCAAAACACCGTTGCACCGAAATCAATATTTTTACACCTATTGTACAGTTTCTTCAATTCTTTGTTTTTCAACCTCTTCTATAACCATATTTTCCAATTCTTCTAAAGAACCTTGGATATTTAGTTTGAATGTTATAACAGTATCCATCATCTTTTGGGCTTTAGAATGTAGAATTTCTCTCTCTTGATCAATATTGTTGGCCAATTTCTGATATTCCATATCTATGGTCTTTGTTTGTTGTTCTAGTAGAAGCATATTTTGTTTGGAACTTGATTGAATTTGTTTCAATTCACTTTGAAATTTTTCAATTTCAGTATGATAGAAATTGGCATCTTTGGTCATTGTCTCATAAAGTTCTTCATAATCTAGCTTTCCAGCAGACAATTTAGCCTCTAGAGATTCAACTTGTTCAGATTTCTCATTGAGAGTTTCACTTATTGAATCCAATTCTTCTTGTAAACTTATAGCTTCATCCTGAGCCTTATGAATTCTGGCATTTATATCGTTTTTAAGCTTTTGTAAGCTGAGACGAATATCTGATCTAATATCTTGACCATCCAACAATGCATCAGGTCTCATTCCCAAACGCTCTTCACTCAGTAGATTATCTAACTTAACAACGAATTTTGATGCATCAACATCTGGTGAAGTTGAGGCAATTGTGTATATGCTAAAGTTATATTCTTTTAATGTATTGGACAATTCCTCATATGCTTGTTGAGCCTCTAATTCTTTGGAATGAACAATTTTTGAGATCTCATTGAGCCTCAAGTTCACTGCATCTATTGATTTTGAGACTCTGTCTCTTTCATTATTCATTCTATCAATATCTTTTGGTGTTAAACCTTGAGCTGAAATTTGCTCTTGGATCGTTCTTTTATCCTCCTCTGTACGAACCAGTTCAGCTTCTGAATTCTCCATTTCTTGTTTGATTTGCTCTAGTATATTGCCCCATTTCAACTTTCTATTCTCCATGGACTCTATATAAGCCTTGAACTTGAACAAGTCACTTTCGAGAGCCTGTGATTTCTTCTCAACAGCATTAAGTGATTCTGCTTCTATGGCTAATTTTTGATACTTCTCTCTTAGATTGATATTTTCATCACTTAATTCTTTTGTTTGTCTCACAATATCTTGTGTATAATTATCATATTCCAATTTCATCTCATTGTAAAAATCAGTATAATCATCCACGTTATTTAAGAAAGCATTATAGGATTTGGTGATATAACTGATAAAAATACGTTCCAATTCTAGTTCATTCTTATCTGTACCATCATCCATCTCTTCGGGTATGTCATCTTCGGAAAAGTCCATAGCTGAAATTTCTTCAACTTTTAATATAAGTTGAACTAACCAATGTAACATTCCTAAAAACACTGGCCAATTTTGACCCCCAACTGCTGATATTTGTGATTTATTTATGGATTCAAGATAAGGATATTTGATGTTTTTGAGCACGTAATAAACCTCATGTTCTATACTTTTTGTAAATCTGTAGCCTGGGTCCACTTTCTTGTATAGGAACTGAAAGATGACAACAAAATCCTTTTGTGTAGGGTTCTTCAATGCTTTTACACCCAATGGATGCCTCATCTCAGTTTCAAAATTATGAGTCACCAGGAAATCAAAAATCTCTTGTTGAATTGATAATTGGAAGTTTCTGTCACGTAATGGACGTGGATCTTTTGTTTGTGATAAGCTACTCAATCCAAATGAAGAGGCTCTATGAGTTGGACGGGAGCTAGATGTTGTTAGTATCAAAAGTTTGTTATTTTCAATCAATCGCTTGTATACATACACTGAGTTCATTCCAGCTAAACTTTTTCTTCTTCCGTTGCGAATTGTACTTTGTTGAACCATATCACTTATACCTGTAGATGAATTCCTTTTCACATTCGAGGTTCCCATACCATTAGTCCTTGGAGCTCCAATCATTGACTGTCTAGCTGAGATTCTGTTTGAGTTTCTCTTGAGACTCGACGATAGTTGTGGGATATTCGACACATTGTGCACTTGATTCAAATCCAATTGTGAAAGAGGGATATTGGTGTCGCTCCTCAAGCGTTTATAATAGTTGTCCTGAGACATTGAAGTTGGGCCTATTTGATTTCAGCAAGTGGACAGTCTAGGTAGCTGGTATATGAGACTGTGCTGATTGTGATATCTGACAGTTTGTCGCGTCTTTGAGTTGTTGATGTGGTTTTAATTTGTGTTCGTTATACATTTTTTGTTTTGTTTTTTTTTGTTTACCAAAATCTCAACTTTAGCCAAATTTAGTAACTATGGTAACCATATTATTATTATTATTATTGGTATGGGCACGTTGATATAAGAGCAGTAGTTAAAGAATACTACGTTAGTTCCTGATGTATTTTAAACAAATTTCTTCATATATAACAAGTATTAGCAGATGTATACCTCTAGGATGGGATTATTTTATTGAGGCTTTATTTCATTAAAGAATATAAAGAATTAGATGTATGTATAACGCTCTGCATCTATTCCGGCCTGCATATTTAGATTCATTAATAAAAGGTGATCAGTTAAATATTATTGATATATAATTCTGGCCTTTTCAACGATGCTATGTAGCTGGTTTTGAGAGAAAGACTAAATTTTAGACTCTTCTTCTTCGAGATGGTCAAATATCATTGATTTAGACCCTTATAATGGAAAAATAAGAGGATAAAACTAAAAAAAAAATTGAGTAAAATCTATTTTCAGGCAATTTTGTATTATAATTAAAAAAAGCTAAGTCAGTAAATTTGAAAATAAATTATTGATATGAGAAAAAAAGCCATTAATACACTAAAGGAATATATAGAGTAAATATAATTCATGACTTATTGATACTCCGAACATTTAAAGCTTCAGATCTAGAAGAAATGTTGTGTTACTTTTAAAGAAACTTTTTAAAGTCACGTGACAAATCTTTAATTTTATCCGACCAGTCCTGTTAGAACCGAAAAGTGACACTTCTTGATACATCGTTGATTAATTACTGATAAAATTCGAATTAGTTAATTTAATTATATACAGTCACTAGAAGTACGAATACCCGATTACTTTATATGCTGACACTAATGGTGATTCTTTTATGTATAAAATGGGAAGCTGTTATATTATAAAGAACTCTGAGGAAGACTGAATGGTTGAGCAGAGACCAGCTTGAATATATTAGAGCTTCGTAGGGGGTAGGGACGTTATCATGAAAGATAAACATCAACAGAAGATCGCGACAAAGTAAATACTACCCAGTCCTAAAAACAAATCATTTACTACACCACGTACGTAATGAGGAATTAATCGAACCATTTTTGTAAAAGAAAGATCAATACGAAAGGCTCTCAAGCTATTGAATATACCCAAACATAAGTTATACCACTAAATTCTGAATTGATGTCATGTTGATCTTCGCGATCCTCCAGAGCACATGATATACGTAATTAACAATGCATACGCCAGTGAAATTTTACACTCCAGTAGCATGTGAGTGTTGAATTTATGTGCTCGCTTACTCCATCAATAAAATTGTTCACTTATCTTCTATCACAAGTGTGTATAAGGTGACTTTTGATGTAATTGATGAATTACCATAGTTGGTCAATTCATATAAACAGGTTATTGTAAAGTTCCCAGGAACCGAATGCCGACGTTAAAAGAATGTAAACAAAAGAATGGACCATCGAAGCTAGGCTGTACCTCATGATGAAGGGTATCCCACTAGGATGGTAGAAGTTACAATAGTGGTTTAAGATTTCGTGCTTAAGCGCGACTGCCTCACCACCTAAAGAACATCCAGAAGAGCGAAAACATTGTACTTTTCACGGAACAGGTATATTACCAATATAAACAATAGGTGAAATTTGAGCTGCCAAAGCACCAAAAAGGTGACCTGTGTGGAGTCAAGAGAACATAATACATATTACGAACCATACATTCAAATCAATTTTTATTATTATTGCGGGTTTCTCAGTACTTATTCATTTATCAACATCCAAACATTATCTTACTTTTGGTTGTCCTGGAAATAACCTCACTATAAAGGGTAATACACGTACTTTATTGACAGCTAACTATTTAACGTAGAGTTAACTTGTACATGCATGAAGTCACCGAAATGTAAGACATAAAAATCCAGAACTATACTCTGAGATTACCGGATTAAGACATGTGGGAATGCACCAATATGCATAGATTGCAAAGTCCTAGATACGATCCATGAAAAAGAAAGCATAACAATCAACAACATTCCAAATAACTTTTAAGTGCGAAAAATTTATCACCAATATAAGCTATGGCACAGGGAGTAGTGTATTCATTTAAATCAAAACAATCCCTCTTTTTATTCTATCCATTCCACAAGAACAGACAACCCCCATTGTCAATTGAAAAAAAGCTATTGATTTATTATACCCTGTCAAATTACTTGCGCTCCACATCATTCTCGTCTTTCGCTACCAAAAATTCCAAACGTTGAGGCCGTGCATACCACACTATTCAAGAATTTGATCAACACATACCACAGACACATACCACAGACATCTACGAGTGCCTGATTTTATTGAACGAGTACTTATATATAAGTGACTTTTGCTGAAGTTTTCATTCCTTCTTATACTCACGTTCACGATGTTTAAAAGCTTGAATACTTTAAAGAAATCCAAGTCAATTAAAAAATTGAACATCTCCGAACCAGTGATGCAGTCTGAACAACAACTGAATATTCCTCCATTACCAACATCAACAACACATACCTCCACTAGTTCATTCCAATCAAATGCGTCTTCAAATTTATCATCAACTCCAAGAACAACACCATCTTCAAATACAGTGATACTGATTACAAAATTTGATTTTAAAGCAGAACATCAAAATGAGATAACAGTAGGAGTTGGTGAAGCTTTAAAACTTATTGAAAGAAAGGGAAATGGTTGGATATTAGTGAAACCAATTGGTAGAGTTAGTGCACCGGGATTAATACCTGCTAGTTATGTTAGAATTGTTAGATTAAATAACAAAAACAATTCATCTGATTCTACCTTAAATTCTACATGGTTAGCATCAAATGAATCAAAGGCAAATAAATCTAAATGTTCATCAGTTGATAGCTCAGTTAGTTCTGATCAAGAACAACATTTTTCATTCCAATCTACAACAGTATCAAGACCATCTTCACCAAATTCAATCATTTCAACAAAATCTACACATTTGGAATCACCAACCCCTGTATCTGGACTTGTGAGAAATGCTTCTTGTTATAATGGTAGATATTGGTATAGAGTTGATATTGATCTTACTGATGGTAAAAGAAGACATTTATGCAGATATTATCAAGATTTTTATAAATTACATTGTTCAATAGTGGAAGCTATTAGAAACAATTATGAATCATCTGAAGAACAAGATTCTAATATTTCCAAACTTCCAGGATTACCAGATCCAATACCAAGACCGGATCTTGAAACCCTTTCATCAATCTTATTGCAAAGATGTCAATCATTAAATGTGTACATATTTAAGATTGTTCAAAATAAATATAAAATAAATTATAATGGTGTTTTGGAAGAATGGTGTCTACCAAGACTTGGAGATTTAGAATCAGATCCAAAAAATCCAATGTCAAATGAATCAATTGAACAACAATTAAATCCATTACCAACCACAATCAATAAAACAAAGAAAAAACCATCTCTAAGTATACAAACATCAGTTACACCACCATTACCAGCACCAGAATTACCACCAAATAGCATACTTTCCAAGAATTCATACATCAATTCAGTATCACCAGTTTCATCACCAGTTTCATCTCCAAAGATATGGGCATCTCCAAACACACCATCATCAAGTACATTTAGAGAAAGATCTAGTTCCACTGTGGCTAGTACACCAAAATCAGGTCTTTTCAAATCATCATACGAGGATAATTGGATGAGTTCTCCAACAGAACCATTATTTAGTAATACAAATTCAAGAGAAAAATTTGTTAACAAGAGAGTTGAATCAGTATCTTCAACCATTTCAAATGCAGAATTTGTCAAGATTAAAATTTTCCATAATGATGATATCTTTGCTGTGAGATTTAATAGATGTTCTAAATTACAAGATTTAAAAGCTTCTATTTCTAAAAGATTAGAATGTGATATGCAATTGATTAAATTATATTATAAGAATTCATCAAAGAATTATTTTTCACCATTGAGTGACGAATTTGATTTACATTCAGCATTAGAGCAACCAAAAGTTAGTATAAAAGTTCATTTATGGTGATTAAATATACTACCAGACGTTGTTTATTTTGATTTATTTCAGTTACTTTTTTTTTTTCACAGCTTTTTTCAGCTGTTGATCATTATTTTTTTCCTATTCAGTTCTTCGAGTCACAATTTGGGTTTATCAAAAATATTAAATATTATTATTATTATGTACAGTATAATGAGGTTAAGAAACGTTTTACGAATTTATTTATCCAAAGATGTAGTGATTTTATTCTAGCTTATAATATGGCGGAGAATGACGGAAATTTTAAAGAACAATTTACGTACCATAAAGTGTATAGTTAATGTTTAAAGTTTAAAGTTTTGAGGTTTGGTTTAAAAACAAACCAGATCGAGTAATTAGTACCATGAACCTCATCACTTATACTCTTGATGTATAAATCCACATAATGCACATCGAGCTGTTAACAGTTGGAATTAATGTTCTCCAGTAGTTAGGTCTCACAAGATCAGGAAAAGTAGTTGCGTTCTGGATTTACTATGATTCAATACCATTGGCATATTGACCGATCTTAACTTGTGAGAAAAGAATTATCCTTGCACTAGTTCTTCCTATAGATAAGAAATGTAAACAAGATAACTTCCATGGTTCTTTACTATTATTGTCCAAGTCTACGATCAAGTTATGTCTGCAACATTTGCAGAGAAACAGTACGATAATTATTTTTTCAGCGGACCAATTGAGAAAAGATCGTATCGCTGTTTTTAAAAGCTGGTGAGAATCTCAACAAAGACAACTTCCCAAGTAATCAGTTGTCGATCTCAACAACAAGCGGCTCTTGAATCTCAGATTGGATCTTGAATCTTGGATCTCTGGTGGATACTTCATAGTAAATACCTCATATTGCGGACGTTTGAGTACGTTACATACTTCCCCTGTTGATCTGTTTTCATTTGTACGTTTTCGGGTTTTAGCTGATCGTTGTTATGGTGAATTTAGTGCATAACGGATCTGAAAACTGTTGAGAACGATTTGATGGATTAGAAGAGATAGCTGTTTGGAATAAATGAGTGGATAGAGGATAGAGTCAGCTGGTAGAGTAGCCAATGAGACATTGGGGATTCTCCTAAGAGAGAAAATGTTCCAGGTATCTCCAAAGTCTCAAACAACATATGTAGAACCACATATTTTTTACAGATTAGTGGTTACAAGTTACAATTTACTAGAACTCACTCAAAAGTTTCCAGAATGGAATGCTGTCTATGATCAATCAAATCTCTTTAGATCGCCAGATTGATGTTCAATACAATTAAAATCAAAGGCAAAAACTTTTTCCTATACAATTCCTCTCCCGTATAGTACATGCAAACTTCAAATAGTATAAAAAACCAATGCTTAAAAGCAAAACGAATTAAAAATGAATACTGTCTATCAAGTAGACATTAATATAAATAAAAATAGTTGTAATAAATACAATGCAAGACTCTCAACGACCTCTCAAAAAATCAATCATATCCACACCATCATCATCAGCAACAGTACTTCCAGTACCTCCACTTCCAGAACCAGCTTCATTAGATAAATCACCAGCACTAGTCATATTGAATTCATTATCAACAATAGATGGTAATCTTGGGATTATTGATGGTCTTTTTGAAGATCCAACCAAAGTTTTCATATTTGATGAAGCAAATGAATCTTGTCTAAAATTTTCCTCATTAAGTACATCTTTATTTTTTTGATCATCATTATAATAACCTAATTCAGGATCAGGTACAAAACCTAATTGATGAGGATATAATTCTCCTGCATTATTTGATTGGAAAACTAAAGCATCTGCAGCTGTTTGATCAGTTTTATCATCATCTGGAGCACCACCACCACCACCTCCATAAAATGAAGTTCTAAATCTAGGTGGTGATGAAATATTTCTTGATGCTAATGCTTTTGAAGTTGCATTCCATGGACGTTCACGAACGAAAAAAATAATACTATTCACTGTACAACTGAATGGAACCATAAATGCAACGAAAACAAGTAATGCAACAGGTTCACGTTTATCATCATCAATATAATTGTAAATTTGTGATATTGTTGGAGTTATCCAAATGATCCAATAACCTATAGGATAAGCAGCAAATGATTTAACTTCTCTAGTTATAGCATTTCTTTTCTTTGCATTATTTTCAGCACTCATATTCATCAATTCTTTTTGTAAAGTATTTGTAACATTAGTTACATCATTTAAAGGTTCAGGTTGTGAATAATCTTGAGATGTATTTATATCATAAAGCTTCTTCTTTGATCTTTCTATATCTCTAAAATGAACATTTAAATAAATAATGATGAATGAATAAACACATACAATTGTAATCAAATTAATATATCGTATGATCCAACCTGCTAATAATCTTTTCCAAACAGGTTGTTGAGGAGCTGAACATGAGAAATTATATTGATAATGACCTCCATTAACAAATACTAAACCAGAGAATAAGAATGATATTATAAAGACAACAATAACAACAAGCCATCTTAATGGATAAATACCACCTTCATTAACAATAATAACATCATTTGGATTTGTTTTAAAAATTTGTTTAAATTTTAAATTCCCTTTACAAAATGATATAAATTTTTTAGTCATTTTAGTAAAATTCATGGGTATTCTTTCATGTAATTTTGATAATTGAGGGAAAAAAATCATTAAAGCATTATGAATTGTCAACATTATAATAATTAAATCTGTACATACAGTAGATGATTGTTTTAAATAACCCCAACCATCACAAAATTCAAGTCCATAAGTACCCATATGTACATCTCTTGTTAATGAATTTAATCTTATACAACCAACACATAATACGAAAAATGCCTTAAAGAAATCACTAATGATTAATGCCAATAATAATTCTAATCTGAATATTACTCTTCTTGAAGGATCCATTTTAAACCAAAAGAATAAAGCTATGGAACCAACCACAACACTAGAAACACTAGCTGCAACTTCTAATATTAGATATGCCCGTACTTGATTATAAGTATAATAAGTCAAGTCCGTGACATCTCGAGCAGCCAAATTGGACATATCAATTGAAAAAGCCTTTTGTCAATTCAAGGGTTCAAGTAAGAACTTGATATCAAACTCAACGCATTTGCAATAATAATAATTTGGTAACTGGATCTTCCTTTAGAGTACACTCTGGTTGTGATTATCTTGACAAGTATTTATTTGATTGTCGAGTTTTGTACCAACCAGGTCAAAAAAAAGGTTTCTTATAAAGCAAAAAAGGTATTCAATATAAGGTTGAAGTCAGGATAAGTGTCAAGACTAAAGTGTAAGTAGATGCAAAAATGATTCCCGCTATCCCACGATTCTTGCTTTGAAAGTTGTTTAATGTAAATTGTTATAATAAGATCGTCCCTGGGGACAAATGATGTTTATATATATACCAACAAGTTACAACTATAATGAGGATATTAATCAAGAGTGGCAAAGAAGATTCCTTGGTTAATCCCAGAGATGGGTTGGTAATATTATTATGGAATTCAGAGTGTAGCAAAAGTATGACTAAATCCCATGATGCTGCAAAAGACTGACATAATAATAATGTACCCTTACTCATGATCAATAAAAGTGATTCTCAGCTAATAATCATGCTGTTTAATTCAGAATGTATTAAATGAAATTACGACATGTAAATTAAACTCAGAGTACTTTAAATCTCGAAACTTCTATAGAGTCTGTTTGCTTGATTTAGTCATTTCCTTTAATATTGCTCCTATAATTAATTTGGTGCCAATTATGTGAAATTGCTTAAATCATGATCGAACATTCGATAATTAACGAGGCTCAGTACATAAGGGGCCACTCATGACCGCATCGAGCAGTCAATCAATCATGAGGGACGGACTTGACTTTATGAGGAATATATCAAATACATAGTTAAGAATGACCCATAATTCATCTGCAACTAGACTCATGGATCAGGCGACTATTATGAGATTCCAAGAGTTTCATAATGGTAATTATTGATATTCTATTAATAATTTGAACCTATTCTTTATTATGTTTAGGTAATCAGTTAGGTAATCACAACTGGTTTATAATCAGTTATGTAATCGATTTAATGGTGTTTGGGTGTTTAAATGTGTAGTGCCCCGATCAATTTGTTTTGGGATTAATTGTGAAATTGACCCTATCAATGATCAAATAACAATAGACCTGGAGTTGTGGACATACTATCAGCTGTGTAATAACTAGACGGTATCAAAAAGATGAGTAAAACTTATGATTTTAATGGATTTCAAAATCCTACACCACAGGGGAATGAAGCATGGTTTAATAATCAATTTATCAATTCTGGTGATTTTAATAATCATCAAATTAATCAACAAAATGGATTTAAAATTGAACAAGAGAAATCAACTCCAAATGTGTTTAAAGATGGTAGTAATGATATAGAATGTCTTATTGCAAATGATCCTTTAAATCAAAATCAAATAGATCAGTTTAATGAGTTTATTAATAATACCGCAACTTCGGGGAGTAGTAATTCAAATAGTTCTGATAAATCATCACCATCAACAATTTTAAATAATGTTCCACTTCATAATAATGATATAGTATTTTTAAATAATGAAATACAACGTGATGAAAAAGATTTAAGTGAAAAAGAACTTGCTGATAGAAGAAAAGCTCAAAATAGAGCTGCTCAAAGAGCCTTCAGGGAACGTAAAGAAATGAAATTAAAAGAGTTGGAGGATAAATTAAATAAAAGTGAATATGATAAGGCAAATTTATATCGTCAATTAGAAGAATTGAAAAAACAAAATGTTGTTATTTCAACTGAAAATAAATTATTATTACAAAATGGTAATACTATAGTTCCATTAACAACAACAACAACAAATATACCTAATAGTTCATCAAATAATGGATCTTTTTCATTTCCTTCAGGTGATTATCATCAAAGTTTTCAAGTTAAAAAAGAAAATGATGATTCAAATAATATAATTTTACCTAAAAAGGGTGAAAGATCATTACCAATTTCACAAGTTTGGGAATATTTAATGGAGAAAAATGATCCAGATTTAGATTTACAAGTTATTATGAATGAAATTAAAGGATTAGAAATTTGTCATGAACATGGTGCTGCGTATCCTGTATCTGTTATTGATAAAATTGTGGAACAACATACTTTAACGAGAAGATAAATTTTTGGGGAGTAACTACTGGGGAAATTAATTTTGTTTGTTTTTGATTTATTTGTGTATATTAATTGAAGAATGATTATTCATATTATTCTTTCCAATAATCTTTTGTACCAATAACCTCTGTAACTAATTTCATCATTTTAATAACTTTCTCCTCTTGTAATCTTCTACCAACAATTTGAACAGCAACAGCACCACCATGATTTTTTTCAGGATTATAATTTTCATAATTTTCTTTATCTAATTGATTTTTTGGAATATAATTTTCTTCTTTTAAATCAATTAATTTATCAGCTCTTGTAACTGGAATTGTACCTACTGAATAATCAGTTGCATTGAAAACAGATGTATAACCAACATATTTAAATTTACCATTCTCGGCAGTTGCATAAGGAGTAGTTGGTAAAATTATTGCATCAATTGGTTTACCAGATTTTGTTTTTAAACTTGTATTATTCCAACGTTCCAAATAATTTTTAATTAAAGTTGTTCTTTCAGCTTGTAATTTCCATAATTCAGAAACTCCTAATTCTTTACATGTATCATACATTTGCATTTGTGGGAAAAATGGTTCACCTGTTAAATTTGCATATTCTTTACAATGAATACCACCATCACTTAAAAAAAAAGATGTAATTAAATTTGCTAATCTCTTGTGATCTATTGGTTCCCATTCAATAATTTCATGACCTGCAGCTTCTAATTTAGAAATAACTGATTTTAAACCTCTTGTAACTGGAGGTGTTGGTTTAACAATTCCATCATCATAACATACTGCAAATGTTAATTTTTCAGGTAATGAAATATTTCTCCATGGGAATTCGATAACTTTTGCATCTTTTAACCAAGGTTCATCATCAATTATAGTTTTAGAATATAATTCTAAAGAATCAATTGAAGTTGTAATTGGTCCATTAACTGAATTAACACTTTCTAAACCTGGTAATCCAGATCTTGCACCATAAGTTGGAAATCTACCAAAACTTGGTCTTAAAGTAAATAAATTTTGAAAAGCACTTGGAATTCTTAAACTACCACCAATATCACTACCAACACCAATTGGAGAACCTTTTAATGCTATTAAAGCAGCTTCACCACCACTTGAACCACCAGATGTTAAATCTCTATTTAATGGATTAACAGTATTACCATAAATGAAATTTATTGATTCAGGCATCATCATAGCAACTGGAACATTTGTCTTTACATAAAAAACAGCACCTAATTTACGTAACATATCAACAAGAACTGAATCTTGATCAAACTTTTCAGGATTAAATGCAAATCCAACAAATCCAATTGAAGTTGGATGACCTTTAATATTTAAATTATCCTTTAAGGAAATTGGTAATCCATGTAATGGACCTTTTAATTCACCAGTTTTGGCATAATATTCATCTAATTCTTTAGCCATTTCTAAACCTTCATCGAAAAAAATTTCTGATAAACAATTAACTAATTGATGAGCAATAGTGGCTCTATGACCAAAAGCACTAGCAACTTCAAAAGCACTCCATTCTTTTGATTTAATCTTGGATAAAATAGTGGGAGCATCTGATTCAGTAATTTCAATTTCTTCCTTTGTTAAGAATCCAGATTCAACAGGGAACTTCAGCACATCTTTAACTTCATCTGATGGTAGTTTATCCTTTGGAACTAACCATTCCTTCTTGAAAAGGGCATCTCTCTTAGCCAATTTCTGAGCAGCAATCTCTTTATAATTAGTAGTAGTCATTGTCTATAGAGCCTTCTAATTTAAGGGATTGATTAATTGTGCTTATGTAGGATGTTTTATATAACCAGATCACCCAGCAGTGATCGGGGATTTCGACCAATATGGATATCGCTGTGTAGCTGATTCTCCTACTTCTTTGATCAAATAGATATCTCTTTGTTGATGGAGACCCATTTCCGTGTTATCAAAGACGTTATGCGCTCACCGATAAGAATAATTCTGATAAGCTGATAGGAAATGTACTTAAATTGTCCATCTTGTCAATTTTTAAATCACAGGGAAAGTCACAGGATCAGCCGTTTTTTGACATAAAAATCGAATTTGGGCCTAAAAACACAACAACAAAGCACAACAAACAATTATTAATTGATCAAACACATCAATAACACCATCAATACACTTATAATCCACTTAATAACCATTGGAAAACATAATATCCCATTATTCAACTATGGAGCTCCATCTCCGCTGATTTTTCACCAATTCCGGATCTTCGTACAAATTAAGAAAAAAAAACTTATCTAGTCGATGAAGATTTGATTATCTAGACAATTATTCACTTTCCCCCAGAGATACCCATCTGTTCTTATCTGCAAAGAGTCGCTAGAGGATTGCGTGTTGTTACCTTCTGGAGCAATGTCGATAAGAATCAGATAAAGAAATATCCTAATCCCATCCACCTTCTCTATAAAAGCACAGCAGATCTCATCGTTTAGCTAAAAATAAGTATCATTGTCAACAAGTTGCAGGTGAATAAGTAAACAAGGTTAAGCATGAGTTTATTAAGTATTCCCAAGAAAATAAGAAACTTCTTATGGGGTGAGCCTCCAAGTGATCCTAAAGAGGCCAAGTTGCTATTCAAGATTGATTGTTTTGTGTTGACATTTGTATGTTTGAATTATTGGGTAAATTATCTTGATCGTTCAAATTTAGCAAATGCTTATGTTAGTGGGATGCAAGAAGATTTAAATATGGTTGGTGATGAATATAATATCATCAATACAGTCTTCACAGTTGGGTATATTGTTGGTATGATTCCAAATAATTTGATTTTATTAAAAGTTCAACCAAGATATTGGTTATCATTTTGTCTTTTAGGTTGGGGATTATTAACATTAGCCTTATATAAAGTTACATCTTATAAACAAATTTGTGTTATAAGATTTTTTCAAGCACTTTTCGAATCAAGTACTTTTAGTGGTACTCATTTAATTTTAGGTTCTTGGTACAATTCTGAAGATACAATTGATCCTTTAACTGGGAAAGTTAAAACTTCAGAATTAACTAAAAGAAGTGCTATTTTTACAAGTTCTGGTTTAATGGGGTCAATTTTTTCTTCATTTATGCAATCTGCTATTTATACAAATATGGATAATTATAAAGGTTTAGCAGGTTGGAGATGGTTATTTATTATTGATTTTATTGTAACTATGCCAATTTTGATTTTTGGATTTTTCTTTTTCCCAGATACTCCAGATACTTGTAAAGCTTTTTATTTCACAAAGGAAGAAATTGAATTAGCTAAATTAAGAGTTAAAAAACCTCATGTGGAATCTAAATTTGGTTGGTCAGTTTTCAAAAGAGTATTGGGAAGATGGCATTGGTATTTGTTTAGTATCTTGTGGATCTTTGGTGGTGAAAATGAATCTTTTACTTCAAATTCTTTATTCGCTTTATGGTTGAAATATTACGATTACTCAGTTGAAGATAGAAATCATTATCCTATGGGTGTTTATGGTGTTGCTATCCTAGCCACTTTCTTATCTGCACTATACGTTGATCATACAGGTGGTAAATATCATTGGCATATCGCAATGATGATCTCTGTCGTACTAGTAGTGTCTTCTATAATGATTTTAGCAAATCCTCATTCAGATACTGTTATGTTTGTTGCTCAATACATTGCTGGTGTTTCATATTCCGGTCAAGCTACTTTTTTCTCATGGGCTAATCTAGTTTGTCAAGATGATTTACAAGAAAGAGCTGTTGTTTTAGCTTCAATGAATATGTTTAGTGGTGCAGTTAATGCTTGGTGGTCATTATTATTTTATGCTGCAACAACAGTACCAACTTTTAAAAAAGGTTCTTATGCAATGATTGCAACAACAATTTCAGCAGCTATAATTGCTGGTATTATTAGATTTTTACAGAAAAGGGAAATTCGTGGGAAATTGGAAAATTTAAATATTAGAGATTCAAGTGATATTGAAAATGCAACTTCACTTGATGGTTTAGAAATGGATAAAAATATGGAAGGTATAACTACCGTTCAAGCAATTTCTTCTAAAAACTCTCATTGATTTAGTTAAATGAAAAATTTTTGCTGATCCCCTTCTTTAATTTTAATCTTCTACAGCTGGTTCTGATTGCTTTAATAGTGCGTGTGTTTTTTTATAATTAGTATAGAGTTATTATAATATTTGCTTATTTAACTACAACTAATATGTCGTAAACTCGTAGCAAACTGTTCATTAAAACTTATTTTCATTTGGATGGGAATGAATGTTCAAATCTTGAAGCTAAAACTAAGAAATCAGAAGATTCTAATTCACCATAATATCTTAATCCTTCAATAAATCCATTTAAATGTTGACTAAAACTATCAAGATATTCATCAAGATATGAATTTAATCTCTCCATTCTTTCCAAATTCTTATTATAATCATAATCTTGACCTTTTAATCTTTCATTATATTTTTCAAATAAATCATAATTTAATAATATCAACACTTTTCTTAATGATAATAAGAAATTACAATATCCATTAATAATTTGTGATAATCTACCATAGATCTTGATAAGTTTTTCAGTTGTAAGTATGGAACTCTTGAGAACAGTATTTAAAAATGATTGTATCAAATGTGATAACTGTTCAAAATCTTGAATCTTGTCAACTCTTTGTAAAAGTTCCTTCCAATTCGTATCAATAATATCATTTGTTATATATCCAAAATAAATTCTAACAAAATCCTTCATACGATCGTGTAATGATCTAACTCTAGTGATCCATTTCGGTATAGGTTTATCAAATCCTTTATATTTCCAAATTTTGTTTTTATTGATTTCAAACCATGAATCATTTAATTGCTTATCAGTATAATGCAAATTCATCAAATGTCTGAAAATTAGTTGATATTGTATCATCACTGTTCTTGATGCAATTAGGTTAAGTGGGAAAGGTAAAATCACATCAAATGTCAAATAATTTATTGTTCTTAGATTTTCTGTTGATTTAGCATCTTTATTTGAATCTTTCTCAAAATCTAGTGTCTCTGATATCAGATTCTTGATTGAGTCAAAATTAGAAGCTGATAATGCCTTCTCAGCATCAATCGCTTCAACTTTCAAGATTTCCAAAAGATAACTATAAATTGGTTCTTTCTCAATGACAATATTAAGCAACTGAAACACCAAATCTGAATTTTTATTAAAAACCGTATTAAACGTTCTATTCAATCTCGATAGTGATGCGTGTGTGGATTGTTTTTTAAATTCATGAAATGCAAGAGTCATAAAGTCAATCATTTTAGCAGCTTTGTTCAGCATGTAATATCCTTGAAGATCAATCAATGTTCGTTTGAAGTTATACCCTCTGAAAAATAAATCCAATATCAAATTATTGGCATCTGAGTAAGCTTGATCAAGAATTACATATAAATTACTGTCTGTCAATGAGTTCACTTTTACTTGAGTAAATGTATCAAGTGTAATTCCACATTCTTTCAATACATTCAGGTATTTCCCTGTCAGTAAAACCTTCAGCTGAACTTCTGGGTCTTGAAATTCTTTGGGAAGTCCATCTTTTTTGATCACGAACTTTGAATCCCAGTATCTTTCTGAATTTAAACTATTAAGTTTAAAATCATGAGCCAAATTCGTTGTTATGAAAAATTCATTATTAGGGTCATCCATTACCCCTTTGGTGATCCAATCATTAAGCATATCAATATAATTTCTACTTATATTGTGGAACAATTGAGAAAGAAACTCAAATGACTTCAAGTCTCCACTGTGCTGATCCATTTTATCCTGTACAATCCTTAGTACTAATCCACCTTTCACCACTGAATGATTTGATGAATCTGAAAGCAAATCAATAGAGCCTGTGTTTCTTAGGTCATGTCGTATTGTCTGTATGAAATTATCAAATACTGATTCTTCAGTCATTTTCCTTCTTTCTGCATTTATTTGGTATATCGTCTGCACTAGATCATAAAGATGTGTAATTTTGTATATAATGTTTGATATCAAGTCTTGTTCAAGTTGGCGTAAATTGAAGTCTGGGTTAAATTTAAAATGTTGATCAACGTTATCAAGGAACCTCACATATAACTTTAAGAATTGTCTAACTTTGAAAACAAAAGATTGAATGATTTGACCATAAGATTCAGTATTATAATACTCTGTGAAACTCACTAGGGCCGAATACATCTTTGCGAGGTGAACAATCCGTTTAGTGACGTCTTTCAAACTTGCATCCAAATGTTTATTGATCTTATAATCTGGTCCTATTAATTTGAGTCTTGGAATATTTGGATCGTACTTTTCTGAATATCTGATATATGAGCCCTCGAATCCCAACAACACGTAAAGTAAGTCTTTAATTATAAGAGCCTCTTGTATTCTGATATCCCGTATGTCACTTAGAGGGAATGGCTTTATTTTCTGATACTGAACACATAATGGTTGAGTATTCACGAGTCTTGAGCTTAGAAGTGCTTCATCTTTAAGAAATATCACAGCGTCCTGTGGCTTCCATAATATGTTAGTACGCGATAAACCATATATCCAAATCAATCACACTCACTCTTCCCTCTTCAGTCATGGCTCTATCCTACCGCTCTGGCTCTCAATTCTGACGTATTCTTATTGTTGATAAAGTTGATCTATAATAAAATGTAAACAAAAAGTCGCGATATTCAAAATGGCAGAATCACGGTTAAATTATTATAATAGTTACCCGGGAAAATAAGAACGATATATAACAATTAACTGGCCTTGAAACTACTACTGAAGGGGATAATATGCTCCTTGTAAAAGAACTATGTTCTATATGACCTTGATTGTTC
The DNA here is from genome assembly GCA_037042445.1 of Hansenula sp. Y91-04. NCBI lineage: Eukaryota > Fungi > Ascomycota > Saccharomycetes > Phaffomycetales > Wickerhamomycetaceae > Hansenula > Hansenula sp. Y91-04. The sequence continues at coordinate 536,227 of JAXQKK010000061.1, read as the reverse complement.
TATAAAACGCGTGCCTTTGCTCTGTAGAATATCCATAAATCCTCATAGTTAAAGATCAGAGATTTCCAAAACCGGGTAAAAGTCGCGGAATTTTGCAGGCGCTCCAGGAAATCGTTAACAAATTGCCACTACAAAGACTATGAATTGATCCAAACTTGATCACTAAGAGCTCAATTAGTAAATCCAATTGCCGATATGTTCTTGACAAGAAGTGAATATGACCGTGGTGTCAGTACATTCTCTCCAGAAGGTCGTTTATTTCAAGTTGAATATTCTTTAGAGGCTATTAAAGTGAGTTCCAGATATATAAATCTCAAGCATATCAACAGTGATAACTAACAATATTAACCAGCTTGGTTCTACAGCAATTGGTATTGCCACCTCAGAAGGTGTAGTGCTAGGTGTTGAAAAGAGAGTCACATCATCTTTATTAGAATCATCTTCAATTGAGAAAATTGTGGAAATTGATAAGCATATAGGTTGTGCCATGTCTGGATTGACAGCAGATGCCAGAAGTATGATTGATCACGCTAGAGTGAGTTCATTAAACCATAACTTATACTATAACGAAGATATCGGAGTTGAATCTTTAACTCAATCTGTCGCAGATCTTGCACTTAGATTTGGTGAAGGTGCCTCAGGTGAAGAACGTTTAATGTCAAGACCATTTGGTGTTGCATTATTAATTGCTGGTATAGATAAAGAAAAAGGTCCACAGCTTTACCATACAGAACCATCAGGAACTTTTTACAGATATGAAGCTAAAGCTATAGGATCTGGTTCAGAAGGTGCCCAAGCAGAATTACAAAATGAATATCATAGTTCATTAACATTAAAAGAAGCTGAACTTTTAATCTTGAAGATTTTAAAACAAGTTATGGAGGAAAAATTAGATGAAAGTAATGTTCAATTGAGTTCTGTTACTGAGAGTGAGGGTTTCAAGATTTATAAGAACGAAGTGACTGCTGATATCATTAAAGTTTTAAAAGAACAAGAAACAGATGAACAAGTGGAAGCTTAAAAGAAAAAGCAAATTATTAATGCATGTAAATTAGTAGAACTACGAATTAAGATTGTAGGATTGGACATTTCTATTTCATTTTCGTATACATTACTTCTAATCAACTAAATGTGAATATTCAGGAACTTCTTTGACTTTAGAATTAAAGAATTTTTCAAGCTTATTTGCATTTTTATAATATGTCGTTGTTTCATTGTTATATTTCCGACAATTATTGAAGATTAATCTAGCATCATAAACAAACTCTTCAAGAGTTGAATAATGATCATTTTCAAGTTTTGATTCCATAGTACTTAGATCCATTGGTTCCTTAATAACTTCATAATAATCTGGAACTTCATCCTTATTCACTGAAGTTGAGAATGGCCATGAAGCTGTATGGTTTTGCACTTCTGTTAAGAGATGTTGCATAAAGGCATGATGTGGTCCTCTTCTTGGTCTTTGTGCTAATTCATCCATTTCTGGTGTCCACCCACTTTCCTTCATTCCAGGTATCGTCATTGGATCAATAGGCTTTATATTCTTTAAATCTTTAAACTGCTTCAATCCAGGTCTCACAACATCAGACTTTGAAACAAGTCTTATCTTTCTTTGAATTGCAGCTTTTTGTAATAATAAAATTTTTGCACTATCTAAATACCGTATTCTAGGTAACATTGAACACTGCATTAATGTACCACCTTCGTAATCTTTGATATAACCCATCCATATATGTTTATCCAGTGTTATTTCCTTTGTGAACCCTTGTTTTTTAAAGTATCCAATAGCGTAATTATCTGCATATGTCAAGAAATATTTTATTGGTGAAGTAGCTCTAACGTAATCTTTCAAATGGTTCATTAAATGAGCACCATAACCTCTAACTTGTTCAGTAGAACTAATAGCACAAAACACAATTTCTGCAAAGCCTCGACTATCGAATGGTCTATACGTTATACCACCCACAACTGTAAGTGGTTTTCTCACGACAGCCATAGATAAATGACTTCTATCATAAACTAATCTAGCAATATATTCCCTAGGCATTTTGGGTAGCTGCTTTTGGAAAATATTCTTCAAACCTGTCAACACCATCAAGTTTTCTTTTGTATTGTCATTATTCACCACTCTAAATTCAATTTTACCCTCACGCTCTTCCAACACTGAAGGTCTTTCTTTAAATGTATAAGTGATTCCATCGAAAACAAACGTGGTTGTGCGCTTTCTCTCTTCCTCTTCCTCATCGTCGTCTTTAACATCTTCTGCTTCTTCTTCGTCTTCATTATCCTCCTCCTTGACTTCGTCACCTTCTGTCTTTATCTCAGTCTCCTCTAGTTTAGCTCTTTTCGCTATTGGTTCATCATCATGTTTATCAAGAGCAGCTCTCTTGTGGTCATCCGACTTCTCTTTAGTCATTTTAAATAGAGATTGGATAAGATGGATAAAAGATACGAAGTTGACTTTTACTTCAATGTTTATAGTGCTTTCCCAAGCTCTTCATGTTGATCGATCACGATGGATTCTCCGAGTTCTGCAAAATGCGAAAAAAGATTACATAATCATAATAAATAATTAAATCTACCAAAGCGCAAATAAAAAATGGCATTAACTTATACACACTTCAATTCCATTCATCGTCAGAAAAATCTTCTTCAAGGTCAGCGACTGCCTCTTCAGCCTTTCTCTGGACCTCTGTTAGACCACTGACATCTTCAACATATTGAGGTTCGTTTAGTGCACGTAAGACGAAATCCCAACCACCAGTTTCGTATCCTTCTTTTATTGGTTTCGAACAGGCTGAACAATATTCATAAGCGGGAGTCTCAAGTTTCAAGGTATCAAAATTATTTAAAAATCCTCTTAATTGGTGTGGCAATTTTCCTAGTATCGTATTTTCTTTAGCATCTGCGTGATGCTTTTGTGGATGTTGTAATATCGAAACCAAAAGTTCGACAGCTAATGATGAGGCTAGCAAAGCAACACCAGGTCTTGTGACAGTACACATCTGATCTAATGTTCTATCAGTCAAACTATCAGTTGGTGCAACGACATCATTACAGAAGTAACAACCTAAGTTTCCTTCAACCCCATGTCTCATCACTAAATAACTGTCAAATCCCAACGCTGCATTGATAACGATTTTTTGCTTCACATTTCCTATTAGAGTTGGTAACCATCTGGCTTCTCTTGAGTCAGTCAGTAGGAACACAGCATCATGATCACTAATTAGTTTATCCAACAATTCTAATTCCTTTTTTTGCTTCTCATCATTTGTCACAGGATGACCAGCCATAGGAATCTCTAGTTCATGTCCAACCGCATTCACTAATGGAAATATCTTCTTCAAAGCTTCAGCAGCTTTTATAGCCTTTTTCTCCCCGACATCTTCGAAATTAAATAGTGGTTGACGGACCGGATTCGAGAACGAGACTTTACCACTATCAACAAATGTGATATTCCTAACACCCCACCCAAGAAGAGCTCTAGCAACATAACTACCAAGTGTACCAGCTCCTAATAATAAAACTTTTGTATCCTTCACAACATCTAAATTGATTTCAGGAGCAACTCTCCATTTCATAAGCTTCAAATTTAGATCAACAGATTGCTCAGATAGTTTAACAGGGTCAATTAATGCACCAAGATCAGCTAATTTTGGTCCTAATTTTCCTTGTGCTGTGCGCTCCCAACCTGTGATTTTAGTGCTATCAGTGCTGATACTCTCTAGGTCCAGAATATAGCTTTTACCTGAAAGTCTGTATATATTTAGATGAACTTTTTTAAATCCATAAATTGACAAAGCTGACAAAAAGTTTTGCAAGAATCTTGAAGGTTTGTCTTCAATGACACATGAATCGAGAAACCCAACGGAAATCTCATCTGTAGATGTATCGATATCAGTCAAGGGCAGTGGTTGATTATCCTTCACTATGAAATATCCTCTTTGTTTGATATCAGCGTTTGCAAGCCACTGTATTATGTCATTTGATATTGAAGAGATGTGTGTTTTATTTTTAATGCTCCATTGTGAGTGTATTGATGGGAAGGCAAACCAATAAAAGAATTTGAACTTTTTTAAATCAGCAAAACTTATCACATCAAATTGATTTAATAGAGATGGGTTCTTTAGTACTTCTTTATTTTCGATTGATTGTAATATAGACTCCCCAGATGATTTAAGGAATTGTGACTTATCCAATGCTTTAAACTCTTCAATGGTATTGAGGTTTGTTATAAAACCTGGGGCAAACAAGACGGAGTTTGTAGGGCTGATTATTAGTTAGTCATGGTTCCATTTAACGGTAAAAAACTAAATTTGATACTCACTAAAGTGATTCATCAGGAGATTCAAAACTAGCAGCTGTAAATGATATAGCTGGATCCTCATTTTGTGGAATTGATTTGATGTTATAGACTGCGTGTATTTGCTTCTTTGAAGAGTCTAGCTTGAACTCATCCAATTTCAAAGTTGAAAGCTTCTGGAAAAAAGAAGCATCAACAAATGATTTTGGAGGAGCATACTTGATTGATTCCTGTGACATCTTTAAAGGCGATATTAAGCCTTTTATGATGTTAAAGTGAATAAGTTCTTTAATAATTGTGATTCCAGATTACTTATCGCCTAATTTAAAACGCGTGGCGTGCGATTCCCAAAAATTCGGTTTAAACGAGAAACTTAATCTACAACATATAAATTAGACACTTCTAGAATCCCCAAATCCTTTATAATTACGTATTGTACAAATAGAACCCAGTTATAATATGACTTATGCAAGACTGAACTATTGGTCGTCCAAGGTCATGTCGTCCAATTCGTCCAAAAGTTCATCAATATCGACACCTGGAGCATCTTCATCTTCGTCTTCATCCATTTCATCTTCATCTTGTGTTTGTTTGAAAGCCGGTGTATCGTTATCCTTATACAAGTTGATTGCATGTCTCATTTCTTGATCTTCTTCTAATTCTTGCAAAAATAATTCATAATCCTTTTCTGCTCTTTCAGCTTCTTGTCTGGCAGCTCTTGAATCTTCATTAGCAACAATATCAGCATGTTCTTTAGCCATTCTCTTCAACTTCCAGTTTCTGTTTCTACGAGTCTTTCTTTGGTAGTGTTTCTTCACAAGAATGACATCTGGAACGTTTGATGAGTCTAAAGTATCCCACAAATCGTGGTTATAATTTGAATTAGTAGTGTAGTAACCCATAACAGAATCACCTGGATGTAAAATACCACCTAAATGAGTTCTAACATAAAATTCACGATCATTAACACCTAAATCAGCAGCTCTGGCACATGTGACATCGGCCAAAACATGTCTACCTTTAGTTTTACCTGTTGGTTCAACATCCAAGACAATGAATTCAACAAGTTGTGAAGCTTCAGCCAAAGAAGGGAATGGCTTTTTATAGTAAACAGCAGCAGTGATATCAGCAATTTGTAATGTATTCACATCTAAGAACTGTATTGTGTTTGAAACTTTTGAACAAATGACAATTTGTGAAATGGTACCTAATTGATGTGCTAATTTTTTTGGTAAAATAACTAAATCATCCCTACATATTGGAACAATTTCCACAGAGAATGTAAACTTATAACTGGCACTACCAGCATGGATATCTTGTGAGACCAATTCTTCGGACTTTTTGGATTTTATAGGAGCCACTGAACTCAAAAAATCAATCATTTTAAGAGCATGAGATCTTGATGAATAGAAAAAATCTAAACCATCTTTAGATTCTTGAATAGAAATGGTATCAACATGTGCGTTATGTTTCAAGATCAATTGTTCTAAATATAAAAAGGTTCTCTTGTGTGCAACTTTTTGTCTGATTTGAACTGCAGCTCTCCAAGTGTTAACAGTATAAGATTTAGCACAGTCCGGACATTGCATAGCAACAACCACATATTCGACTTCAAAACTCTGTTGAACAATGGTGTTAGCCATAGCTTCACCTTGAACTGTCAACTTAACTTTAATACGACGAGAATGAGGTTCTGTCCATATAAATGAAGCATCAATCAATCTAACTTTATTCAAACCTTTTAATCTTCTTAAACATAACGCTAGCAACTCTCTTGATTCTAATTCTGCTCTGATCCATTGTCCTGGAGGTTGTAAAAATCTTTCACAGTTTCTACAGAAGGAAACATTAGCTTCACGAGGAATACCTTCTGTAATATCCACAGTTAATTTGATACAGTCGTAACACATAACTAAACCAGTTGAACCATCCATTGGAACACCACAGTTACAACACAGCACAGTGGCAGCTGTCTGCTGGTGAGGATCATGTTGAAGAGGTGCGTATGACATCTTTCCTGACTAATAGTATCTTCTACCAAAGTGATTTGACTTATGGATGGCAATAGAGAAAGTACAATTGATTTTACTAATTAAATTTTTTGTAGATAGAAAAAAAAAATTTCAAAGATTACGTAACTCATCGCATGAAAAAAAACACAAATGGATTCGCGGATTTTCGATAAATGGGAGTTGAGTAAATAATTATTGTGTTTATTCAAGGAGATTAAGAGATAGGGTATGGTTATATGACGGTATGGCGAGCTTGAAGGATTTTGTGAGGAACTTTGCTGAGAGAGCTAACCTGCGGACGTCTTTGGTTGCTGATTTACAGTGCTCTATAGCACGGGATTGTCTACAAGCTGAGAGATCATTACTATTATATTGCAAGTTTGCAGCCACATTGGGGTTCGTGAGCTTGGCCATCTTATTTGACTATAGATTTGGAAGCTCTGATACTACTCATCTGAATCAAAGCTCATTAGCTAAAAAGTTCTCCGTTGGGATTGGTATTATTTTCTTTGTTTTGTCAATGGGGTCACTGGTTCTAGGGATGTACAACTATTTCAACAACATATACAACTACGTGAATGGAAGAACTAGAGTAGGCTCTAGAGTACCCACAAACCTGTTTTTGTCTTTGGTTGTGATAGCACTTCTTGCTACTAATATTGCATTACTGGTTGATGCTTATAGGTAAGAAAAGTCACTTTTTTCGCTGTTTTTTTCGCTATTGATCGGTTAATGAGAGTATCTCCCATATACATACACTATTAATAAGAACAAAATACGCTTAATTAGAGTATTAATCATTGTTTTAACCAAAACTAAAGCTCATTTTCGTTGTATACTTTTCTACTATACGTTTCAAATACCCGTAAAGAATTGGCAGCGTGAGGAAGTAAAAGAGAAAAAAAAGTGCTCCTCAATTTTCGTGAAACATAAACACTAGTCATAACGTTAACAGCTGAAGTATACAGAGAACGTCTTATAGGGTAGGATAGAAGTCGTTGACAGGAATATTATCAATAGAGAAAGAGTTTTTTGCTATTGGAGATAGAGGCAATCAAGGTTGAGACACGCTTGAAGAAGATATATTCAATTATCAACAAAGTATACAAAACAAAACAATGGCTGTTGCAAAGAAGTGTAAAAATTGTGGATGCACAGAGTTCACTCGTGATATTTATAGTGCATCCTCTGATTTAGCATGTCAGAACTGTGGCCGAGTCTTTGAGGAAAACCCTATTGTTTCAGAAGTCACATTTGGTGAATCATCAAATGGTGCTGCTGTGGTACAAGGTGCCTTTGTTGGTGCTGATCAAGCTCATGCATCTTTTGCTAGTGGTCCAAGAGGTAATTCTATGGATAGTAGAACAAAGACATTGGCTAATGCAAAAAGGAAAATAAGAGCTGTTGCTACTGCTTTGAGAATCCCAGAATACGTCTCAGATGCCGCTTATCAATGGTTTAGTTTGGCACTTGCGAACAATTTCGTTAAAGGTAGAAGATCACAAAATGTTATAGCTGCTTGTCTCTATATAGCTTGTCGTAAGGAAAAGACACATCATATGTTGATTGACTTCTCTGCTCGTTTGCAGATATCAGTTTATTCAGTTGGTGCAACTTTCTTGAAAATGGTGAAATCATTACATATTACAAAACTTCCACTAGCGGATCCTTCATTATTTATACAACATTTTGCTGAAAAGTTAGACTTTGGTGATGACAAGGTGAAGATCATTAAAGATGCAGTCCGTTTGGCACAGAGGATGGCTGACGATTGGATCCATGAAGGTAGAAGACCTGCTGGTGTTGCTGGCGCTTGTCTTTTATTAGCTGCTAGAATGAATAATCATAGAAGAACACATGGTGAAATTGTTGCAGTTGCGCATGTTGGTGAAGATACATTACAAAGAAGATTAAATGAATTTAAAGTGACGCACGCAGGTAACCTTACAGTGAAGGAATTTAGAGAGGAAGAAGAATACATTTCTCGTAATCCACCATCATTTAACAAAAACAGAGAAAAAGAAGCACTTCTGAGAAAAAAATATGGGAATAGTAATGAACCAAGTGAAGAAGAAATAGCGAATGATACATTAGGTAATAGTTTGTTGAACAAACTATTTGGATCCGTTGATTTGAACTCCCAAGAAATTATAGATCAATTAGAAAGAGTGAAGAAGAGACAAAGAAAAGATATCGAGAGATTAAAGAACGCAAACAACCTGGGAAGTCGATCAATTTCTCCAGAGAGAGAAGAAACCCCTGAAGTTGATTTAGATCGTCCAAGAAACTTGCATAAATTACCCACTACAGCTGATGTGCTTTCTAAAATCTCATCCGATGCTGATAACTTTGATGATATAGACGATGATGAAGTTGACATGTTTCTATTAACAGAAGAAGAATCTGCCTTGAAAGAAAGAGTTTGGATAGGCTTAAATGAGGATTTCTTATTAGATCAGGAAAAGAAGAGACTAAAGTCTGAAGCTGATGAAATTTCTGGTCATCAACAACCTAGAAAGAAGAAAAGACCACAGCCAAAGTCTGAAAGAGATGCTCTTAATGATATCGAAAATGATGGCGTTCAAGGTGCAATCAATAACATTGGTGAAGCTTCATCCGTTTCTGCTGCTGCTAGAAGTGTATTGTCGAAAAAGGCTTCTAAAAAAATCAATTATACTGCTTTAAATAACTTGTTCGGAGGTGATTAATTAACTCTTTCTGGGCTAATTTCACAATTCTAGAAGCAAAATATGACTTAATTGAATGAATTTACTTTCTGTAACAAAAATTGTAGTTTTCTATAATTATATGTCAAATCTCTTTATTATCAATTTTGATTACATAAGCCGATGAGGATACCCGGATTTGATGCATCCCAAAAAAAAATTTGATATAGAGTAAACATTTTATATGATAATGAGAAACTAAACCACTGAGCTGATCTATAAATTCTAGGCTATTCAGTAACTAAGAAAAGATGGTGAAGAAAAGAGGAGCTGCTATTCTACCGACTAATATTATCTTGCTTCAAAATTTGGTGCGTCGTGACCCAGAATCATACCGTGAAGAATTTCTACAACAATACGCACATTATGAATCTTTGAGAGATATCTTTATTGCCAGTCAGGCTACTCATGATGCTACAGAATTTGCAGAGCTTATAGGTTTTGTTTCTGCAGTGTGTGGTTGTTTCCCAAAAGAGACAGCTAACTTCCCTGGCGAGCTAAAAGCTTTAATAACGAATAATCATAGAGACTTAACTCCAGATCTTAGAGAAAAAATTATTCAATGTCTAGTGATGTTAAGAAACAAAGATGTTATTACAGCAGAATCATTGATACAGACAATTTTCCCATTATTGACAGCTTACAGCAGTGGTACAAATGTTGCTGGTCAAAATGCCAAAGCTTTGCGTCGTCAAGTTTATAGTACATTGATCTCATTACTTAAATCAGTTAATACAGGTTCCAAAAATCAAAAATTGAACCGTTCTACTCAGGCTTTATTATTCAACTTGCTAGAACAAAAAGATTCACAAGGTATTTGGGCAACCAAATTAACAAGAGAACTATGGAGAAGAGGTATTTGGGATGATTCTCGTACAGTTGAAATCATGACCCAAGCCACTTTACATCCTGACTCAAAAGTTGCTTATTCAGGTGTTAAGTTTTTCTTAGGTGCAGACAAAGAAAGAGACGATGCTATGGAAGATGATGAATCAGATGAAGATGGATTTGATATGAGTGCTTTGAAACATAAAATGCAAATCAATAAGAAAACCAGTAAACGTGGTAAGAAATTAGAACAAGCTGTCAAGAGTATGAAGAAAAAAAACAGTGCTAAACATTCAGCTACCTACTTAAACTTCTCAGCCATTCATTTATTACGTGATCCACAAGGTTTCGCTGATTCTCTATTCAGTACTCATTTACAAGGTAAAAATTCAAACAAGTTTGATCTTGAACAAAAAATTGCATTAATGAACCTACTTTCAAGACTTATAGGTACACATAAATTGACAGTCTTGGGTATTTATTCATTTTTTTTGAAATATTTGACACCAAAACAAAGAGATGTCACTCAAATCATGGCTGCATCTGCTCAAGCTTCACATGATTTAGTTCCACCTGAATCCATCTCTGTTGTTGTCAGAAAGATTGCTGATGAGTTCGTTTCTGATGGTGTTGCTCCAGAAGTTGCAGCAGCAGGTATTAATACCATCAGAGAAATTCTTTCAAGAGCCCCATTAGCTATTGATGTAACATTATTACAAGATTTAACTGAATATAAAGGTTCAAAATCTAAACCTGTTAATATTGCTGCCAAATCATTGATCTCATTATATAGAGAAGTTGCTCCAGAAATGTTAAAACGTAAAGATCGTGGTAAGACAGCTTCTATGGAATTGCAATCTGGTGAGAAATCAGGATTACCACAATTTGGTGCTGATAGTGGTGTCCAAGGTATCCCAGGTATTGAACTTTTGGCCAAATGGAGACAAGAACAAGGTCTTGAAGCCAATGATGGTGAAGATGATGAAGCTAATTGGGAGATTGATGATGATGAAGTTGACGATGAAGATATTGAAGGTGATTGGGTTACAGTTGAATCAGACAAAGAATATAATGTTAGTGATTCCGAAGATGAAGATGAAAAGAAACAAGACACAAAGGAAGAAGAAGAAGAATCAGATTCTGATCTCGAATTATCAGATGATGAGACTGAAGGAAAGGAAAAATCAGTGGAACCAGCAACAGAAGAGGCTAAGAACCAAGTTATTGAAAAAGTTGTTAAACTTGATCCAGATGCTGCATTCAAAGAATTGGCTTCTACTCGTATTTTAACACCAGCTGATTTTGCCAAAATTGAAGAATTAAGAGTACAAGCAGGTGTTGAAAAAATCATGGGTGTTTCTAAACTTAGAAATGAAGAACAAGTTGATTCTTCATCACTTGTTGGTCCAGTTAAATATAAACAATTACGTGAAGAAAGAATTGCCCAAGCTAGAGAAGGTCGTGATGAAAGAGAAAAATTTGGTTCACGCCAAGGTAAACGTGATGCTCCACATTCAACAACTAATCGTGAAAAGGCACGTAAGAAGAATTTCGTCATGATGATTCATAAGAGAGATGTCCAAGGTAAGGCTAAAAGATCCCTTCGTGATAAGCAAAAGGTGCTCAGAGCTCATATTGATAAACAAAAGAAAGGTCGTCACGGTTAATTACATAGATATCATTAACAAATATTATAAATTGTACATTAGTTCTAGTCATGATATAATTTTAATTTGTAGAATGCTTATTTCTTTGATTTATGCTTTGATCTTTTAGTGTTTTCTTCTCCTGAATTTGCCTTACGCTTTATAGCTTTTTTCTTTTCACCAAATTCTTCTTTTTCCATAGCCATTAAAGCTTCTCTCTTTGCAACACCAGTTTTCTGTAAAGAATTTTTAATAACTTTATTATCACTAATTTTTTCATACTTGTCCATTTTTTTATTAATTCTCTCCTCTATAGCCAAAATTCTTTCAACATCTTTTTCAGTCACAATACTTATACTTTCACCACTTCTTCCAGCACGAGCAGTACGACCAACTCTATGAACAAAATCATCTGGATCTGCAGGTATATCATAATTCACCACTAATTGAACACTTGGGATATCTAATCCACGAGATGCAACATCTGTGGCTATTAAAACTCTAGCAGCTCCTGCTCTAAATCTATGCAGAGAATTTGTTCTTTCAGCTTGTTGCATTTCTGAATGTAATGAAGCAACTCTGATTTCTAAATTACGTAAAGTTCTTCTTAAAACTTCTGCTGTATGCGTACGATTCACAAAGACAATTGCTGTTAATTCAGAATTATCTTCATGTGAAAGAATACTATAAAGATGAGCTTCTTTAACATATGATGGGATGAAAATATATTCTGTTAATAATTTTTCTGGGATTGCAATTTTATCAACAGTATCAACTTCATGGATGAATAATTCTGGTTTATTTTCAGGAGTTGGTCTATCTTTTAAAGCTCGTACTGCATCTGTAACAGTAGCTGTGAATAACAAAGTCTGTCTTTTATCAGCAGATGGTAAAATACTAAAACATCTTTCCAAATCACCACCAAAACTATTACTTAATAATCTATCAGCTTCATCAAGTACTAAATAACGTACTCTTCTGAGCCCCTCCACTGTATCTTCACCACTATTTAAGATATGATCAGCTAATCTACCTGGGGTAGCTATCACGAAATGAGGTTTATTTTGTAGTTGAATAGCCTGTTTAACCATATCTTCACCACCAACAACAACAGCTATTCTTATATTCATTGCAGCACCTAAAGCAGCAAATTGTTCTGCAATTTGAAGTGCTAATTCTCTTGTTGGAGTTAAAACAACACCATAAATACCCATAGGATCTTCAGACCATTTAGTTAACATAGGAGCAGCAAAAGCTATAGTTTTACCTGAACCTGTCTTTGCACCACCAATACAATCATGACCTAAAAAGTGTTAGTACTAATTCTTTCAAGACAAATTGATGTAACTCACCAGCTAAAATTTTGGGTATACAAGCCTTTTGAATGGCAGTTGGAGCGTTAATTTTCATGGCATTCAAAGACTCAGATAGCCATTTTGAAACACCTAACTTTTGGAACTCAGACATCATACTGGATTCTGTAATGTTTTGTTCTTTTGAGATCTGTTTAATGTCACTTCTATTCTAATAATTTTTTTTTGTAAGTAAAAAAAAAAAAAAAAAAAAAATATGCGATGAGGTCTTTCGCGAATATTCTCTACAGTACTTATTAACTAGTAAATGCAATTTATATGAACTTTTTATATATATACAAGATTCATTTCAACTTATTTGCACATTCACCCATCATCAGGATAACTTGTTCAATGTTTTCCTCTTTCATCGCACAACAAGGAACAATTTTCCATTTTCTCTCCTCCACATATGTCTTTAAACATTTATATCTCTTGAAAGATTCTGAAGTATCAGCTTTTGTTGCAACAATTAAGATATTTTTATCCTTAACTCTATTACCCAGTTCTCCTAAAAGAATCTCTAATGATTTGATTGGGTTTTCATGTTCTAAACTTATAACGAAAACTAATCCATTAGTTCTTTCAGCATGACGTAAGAAATCGAGGCCCATACCTTTATTTTCTGAAGCACCTTTTATTATACCTGGAATATCAGCAACTGTGAATGATGGTTTATCCAAACCCAATGATATTGTTCCAATTGTTGGTGATAAAGTTGTAAATTCCCAATGACCTACTCTTGGTCTAGCATTTGATATAGCTCTTAATAAAGTTGATTTTCCTGCATTTGGTAAACCAACTAATGCTAAATCTGCAATTAATTTTAATTCAAAAAGGAAATGCCCTTTAACACCATCTCTACCCATTTTACAAAATCTTGGATTTCTAATTTCATTAGTCATAAAATGCATATTTCCTAATCCACCAACACCACCTTTTAATAATAAAAATGGTTTTGTTGTTGGATGTTTTAAATCAATTCCATGAAGTGGGAATAAATCACTATTTCTTTCTTTACTTATGATCCAATAATCATAATTTGAAACTTGTCTTCTTAATTTATTGAAAAAAGGTCTTTCTCTATGCCATTCTTCATCTTTATCTTTAAAAATCCAACCTTGACCTCTTTTCCAACAATCTCTAAATAATTGAATGAATTTAGGAGTAGGATCAAGTCCTGAATGTTCACCTCTACATTTAACTTTTATTTGAGTATCAGTTTCACCTTTTTCTTCAGCTTCTTTAAAAAGTTTTGGATCAGGAATCCATTTAATAATTGTCCCCACAGGTACTGATATAACAACATCTTTCCCAATAGCACCATCAAGTTGACCACTTCTTCCAACACCACCAAGACCCGCGACATATGATTGTTTCAATTTCCCCAAAGTATTTAAACCTTCAATGGCTTTTACATAAATTGAACCACCTTGACCACCATCACCACCTTCAGCAGGACCTCTAGCTTGATTAGCATCTCTAACGAATGATACACATCCATTACCACCTTTCCCACTTTCTAGACTAATTATTCTAAGATCAGAAAAAGATTGACCTGAATCTGCTTTTGGTCTTTTTTTAGAAGAAAGATGAGAAAATGGTGAAGTTCTTGTAATATATGAAGATAATGGAATTTCCACATCTAAATAACCATGTTCATCAGTTCCTTTATATGTGAATTTTGTACGATGATGATTCCCCACGTCATTAGGATCGAAATCTTTTGTTTTACGTCGTAGAAATGGTAATTCATCAAGTGAAGAATTGTATGCATCTTCATCTGTTGCATTTTCTAATGATTCTAACCATTCATTATTCTCGATGATTCCCGGTGCATTATCTGGTGGAGTGAATATGCTGAGTCTAGTACGACATGATGTGAATGATCTCTTAAAGATCTGTCTTGAAATCATCAGGCAGGTGTGTGTTAACTTATTGGGTCATAATTAAAGAGATGAGGTTAATTTACTAACAAAAGTTTTTTATGAGAAAAAGATCTGGTTTTCGCAACATAAATTATTAAAATACTAAAAGAATTTATTAAATCTACAATTGACATTAAGTATAGAATTTGCATGTTCATTTCTTGAGACGATTATCGTTAATAAATCTATTTTCTAAATTGTGTATGTGAAAATGTCCTCTTTTTATCTCCAACAGATATCAAATCAGTTAGATCAAGAAAAGTAAAACATTTTTTTAATTTTAAACCAATTAAATTTAGTTTGATAACTTAACAACGGTTTCAGCAGCTTCATCTAATTCATTGATAGCATAAATCTTCAAACCTGATTCCTTAATTAATTCGGAAGCTTTTTCGTAGTTAGTACCTTGTAATCTAACAACAATTGGAACTTTAACACCTAAATTCTTTGTAGCAGCAATTAAACCTTCAGCGACATAATCACATCTAACAATACCACCAAAGATGTTGACGAAAATACCAGAAACTTTTTGATCAGATAAGATTAATTTAAAGGCATTTTCAATTGTTTGTGGAGTAGCACCACCACCACAATCTAAAAAGTTAGCTGGATCACCACCATATAATTTAATGACATCCATAGTGGCCATAGCTAAACCAGCACCATTAACTAAACAACCAATATTACCATCTAATTTGATGAAATTTAAGTTTGATTTAGCAGCAAGAACTTCTTCTGGATCTTCTTGAGTCAAATCTCTCCAAGAGAAAACTTCTTCTTGACGGTATGAAGCATTATCATCAAAACCGAATTTAGCATCCATACACAAAACTTTACCATCAGTAGTTTCTGATAATGGATTAATTTCAATTTGAGTTGAATCTTTTTCAGTAAAGATTTGATATAATTTCTTGACAGTTTCAGCAGCTTCTGGTTGAGCTTCTTTTGTGAAACCTAAAGAACCAGCAATATCAGCAGCTTGTTTATCAGTAACACCAGCTTCTAAATCAATTGGGAAAGTTTTGATAGCTGATGGATCTTTAGCAGCAACACCTTCAATATCCATACCACCTTGAGCAGAAGCAACAATGATTGGTTTTTGAGTAGCTCTATCTAATAAGATGGCTAAATAAGCTTCAGTTTTAGCATAAGCTCTTTCAACAACATAAACAGCAGTAACTTCTTTACCAGCAGCACCAGTTTGTTTAGTAATGATTTTATGATGTAAGAATTCTTTAGCTAAATCTTTAATTTCTTCTGGTGAACTAACTAATTTAACACCACCTTGGAAACCAGTATCAAAATGACCTTTACCACGACCACCAGTTAAAGCTTGAGCTTTAATAACTAATTCATTAGTACCTAATTTTTTAGCAATTTCATAAGCACCTTCTGGAGTAGTTGCGGCATCACCATTTGGAACACCAACACCGTACTTGGAATAGTTAGTAATGTTTGATTAATTATGGAATTGATTGAATTACTTACACTTCTTAATAAGTTAGCTGAACGGTATTCATGGATGGACAAGTTTCTCTTTTGAGATTGAACAGCAGCCTAATATTGAATGTTAGTATATTGGAACAAAACAAGGATAATTATCGAGAAGAAGGTTAAGAAGTATCACCATTGAACCATTCAATTGAGGATATTCAATTGGAATATTCATCAATTGTAATTCACCACCTCCTATTCTCAACTTCAGCAATTTTCATCGGTTGGACAAAAAAAGCGACATCAGGTTATACCACAACCACCACGAGGACACATACTTTTGAAGCGCTCAATAAAGAACGGTTGACTGATTTAAATAACATAATGGAATTGTTATATATTGTTAAATCTGCTTGTGTAATTTAAAACAGTAGATTACGACAGTTGTTTAAAAATATATATATAAAGGGAAAATTGGTGTTTTTTTATTAATTTATCAAAGTACAATTCAGAATCCTGATTTCCTTAAAACTTGGATCCTCGGATCTGGAAGCTAAATGTACTTTACTTTAACTCTGTAGCCAGATACGAGGGTCTTTTAAAGGACACTCTTTTAGCTTTAAAGGACTTTTAGTCTAGACTGATGGGAGCTGGTGATCCTGGAGCTAGAGGGAGTACCGGTAGAGTAGTTGTTGTTCTTGTCTAGGTACTATATCTCTGCTCATTAGAGAGATCCCTTTAATATCAGAATCCAGCTTTTAGTTTCGACCTGTTCTAAAGCCGTAGCAAATCGGGTGCCGGAATCCTGTTGAAATTGAACAGAGTGTTGAGCCTAGCTTTAAAGAAACGTTTAGACGTTAATGTTGTTTGGCACCACGCTGGTGGTTCTGTGGAAAGGATGTGTCCGTTGATTATGCCATCTATCTACACGTTGATTAATCAATTGATCCATTCTCTATTACTACTACCACCACTCCCACCACTACCATAACCTCCCCTATCCCACTCCTGAAACCTCAGGTATCTACAAACCTCTTTAAATCTCACTTTCTAATTTGAAGGGTGTCTCCCTCCCATTAAGCACCTAATTCATAATAATAATTTCCTGTTCTGCCCAACCAAAATTTTTGATCTCGGGCAAGAAAAAATTTATTATTGTTGAAATCCTCGGTACAGAACGTGTTCGCGATAAAAGGGGGAAAATACTATCAGGTGACGAGTCATGTGACATAGCATACCCGTTTTCTTTTGACAGAGATGAGGTTAAAAAAATTTACTATTGATGAGTACTATTGATCAGTAGTAACTATTGAATTACCCAAGATGTCACATGTAAAAGAAATCAAGCAGAAGCAGGAGCTTCAAGCAAAGCTTCAACTAGCGATGAACTCCACTTCAAACCATGTTGCAAACTGGTTAAAACCATTAAATACAAATCAAACCTCATCATCATCAAATAATGATTTTATGAATTTACCTATAATAAGTGGAGGTTCAGGTTTATCTTTATCTACTGAATCAATAGATACTTCAGATATAAACACCATTGGAGAATATATCAAGAGTGGGAAATCTGTTTCTTCATTAAATAAGAAGAAGAAACAATCAATAACAAATCCATTAAATAGAGTACATAAAACTGATTCAAAAGCTTTAAATGCATTAAGAAATAAAATGAAGAATTCAAATAGAATGAAACAATCCCAGGGAACTATAAGGAAAGATACAGTTAAAAATACAGTTAATGATAGTGATAGTGATGAAGAGGAAATAATACAGAAATCTGCTCCAAAGAAAAATTCTGGATTGCTAATTGATTCAAAAATTAAAAAGAGAAAATGATTAATAAAGTACGATCGAGGCTATGGGTACTCCATATCCCTTACAAGGGTACTATTAGTGGTTGAAATAATTTTTCTAGTACAATGTTTGTTTTGTTAAAAATATTTTTAATTTTTTCAAGTAATCGTACCGGAAGAATGAATTTAAAGTATTTTAAACAATAGAATGAGGAAAATGGTACCTTTAAGGAACTTTTAATTGATCTATGCTCACCAAAACAGATTGATCATAGTATTGGTATACTGCGTTTCCAATTGTTCAAATTATCACACCATTCTTTATGCTTGTTTCAAGAGACGTACGGTATTAATTGATGTTTTAGCATAAAATTCTCAAATGGTACCTGGAGGCTGGACTAGTGTTTATAGTTTAAACAACGGATCTCTGTCATGATTAATGCATAGTATAAAAGTTACTTGAACACTTTGAGAATGTAGACGTACCCAATAAAATCTACGTACCTGTATCTGTACCATGCTTATTGAAAACGGTTTTATGTTAAAAAGTCAAATCAACTACGTGCCTACTTGCATTATAAGAAAATTATTGATGATCCTGCAAGCATAATACAACCCAACTCAGAAGTTAAAGCAACGTACCTATCAATTAAACGAAAACAAAAAAAAAATAACCAACTAACATAGACCCTTGTTGCGTACGTCTAATGCAATGAAAGTTTTATGTGATTGTACATTGTATATCACTCTTGATGAACAACCTGCTCTCCCTGGCCCTTGTGACAAAAAATAATAATTCTTGTTTGTTTGAACCGAGAACGGTTACCAAGCTCCAACGTAGGTTCATGTAACTTAACTTTTCTACTAATTAACAGGTACTTGGATTAACCGGTACGAAGGTAGTACCTTTGAATAAACTAGAGTTTCATTTAGGTAAAGATACTGGAGGCTCGAGAAAATATTATTTAAAATCAGTACGTAAAGTATCATTTAACCGAGAATCGAGATCTAGACTACAGATCATCGTCATCAATTATGAATAATAAGCATTAATGCTCTAACTGACTAGTTGAAAAGCTCATAAACTAGCCAGCCAACCAAACAGCAATAAAGTTACCTTAGACCTCAAGAGATCTAGAATACCCAGCTGCTCTATATGCTACCACGGCTCTCGGTTAAAGGTATGCATGAGCTAAATTACTGTTTAAAATGATTTTCTAGGCAATAAGAGCGTCGGCGATGCGACGGCTGAATTATTTATTCATTATGCTAGTTTAGAGAATTTTTAACACATCTTACGAATTAAACTGAGATTTGACAGGTTGAATGTACCTAGCACCTCGATCTGGCTGGGTACGTTAACCTTGTAGAAATTTGATCTTAGATTACCGTAGTGTGATAGTCATCAAATGATGTATATCTACATCGTACAGACCTTGCAATTCGTTTCATCTGTTAAACCTTTGATATCCATCATATAATACACAAATGTTGAACCGTTCTAACAATAAGAGTTTAGTTTTACGAACACAAACCTAGAATCATAACTCCATTAAACTCTCTTTAAAATTAACATTAAGTAGTTATTATTCTACATCTACTCACGTTCAAGTTTCAATATTACGAATCCATGTGAGTACTTTCTTTAAACTCATCAATAAGCTGTGCAAGCATAATCCTACGCGAATATAAACGGTCATCAGGTACTTCAACTCACGTATTATACACCAACACACATGAAAAAAAAAAAAAATTGATGATCCACTAAGCTTTACATTAGTTGTTGCGTAAGTACGTTTAGTAACAAAGTACACACTGCGATGAAGTCAACGTTAATAATTTTTTTCTTTTCTCGATTAGATTATGTGTTATACTATACCCTTTTTCGGTACATTTTCAATAGCAAAGATTGCGACTGAGTAATTGACCACACCACTCATGAGAATCAACGTTATTGGAAATTAAACCCATTCAGCAGTTAGTTACAGAACTCATCATACTGACCAAAATTTTTACAAAAATTAATTCTCACAGCTCAAGCCGCAGAAATGCGCACAGATGGATTTGTTTTTCAACTTCGGAAATTGATGGGATGGTGTATAATATTGCAGAGTTGGTTGTTGAAAGGTACCTAAGCCTAGGCTGCTTGCTTAGGAGGATCATCATGATGGGCTTGAAGTACTTAAGTTAATTTTTAAATTTTACCGATCGGTAATGTAATAAGTGCCAATCTTATACAAGGTGGAATGAGATGGTTGTGCTCTATAGCATTTACTTCACTTTTCGGGGTTTAAAATACAAACGATTTGATTCACTACAATCAATTGTTAAAGCAAATTATATATAATTCTTTATTAGATGATGATTAGTATAAAACAAGCTGAAAGCTGACCCCAAAACAAAGTAAATAAAACATGTACAGTATAATAATGGAAAAATGATTGAAAATATAATGAAAAATGTAAAAAAAGTTGGGCAAAAAAAAAAAAAATGAAATCAAATAAAACAAAATAATTTAATTTTAAAAACGATGGATAATATGAACACTAGTACAAGAGTATATGATGATTGAAACTTTGAAGGGGATGGATGAATGGTCATAATATTGTTTTTTTTTTAATGTTGATGAAAGTGTTTTTTTAATAATAATAATAATAATACAAAATTCAACGTTGGAAATCACTAATTGATTTAGCTTTTTTCAAAGTTTGTCTTTCTTCAACATCTTCTCCTTCAATTAATTCTCTTTTACCACCACTTTTAGAACTTTCACTATCTGGAGAATTAGATGTTAATAATGATGAAACTGATAATTTTGATTTTGGATTTTCATCAACAATTTCTTTAACTCTTGAAGAACTTGGAGTTCTTTGTAATGATTGTCTATTTAAATGATGATGTGGATGATGATGATGTAATAAATGTGGTTGATGATGTGGATGATGTGGATGATTTGAATTTGGATATGGTTGTGCATGTGATTGTGTTGGTGATGTTATCATTGCTTCATTATATATAGCTGATATACTTCCATAAGAATTTCTTGAAGAAATTGAAGATATTGAAGAATTAGCTGAATATAAAGTATTATAAGTTGAATTTGATGAAACACTTGTATTTTGTGTAGGATTTGAAGATGTACCAGCATTTGCAATTGCATTTTGATGAACTTCAATAACAGATGGACGTAACTGTGAAGTAAGATGTGCAATATTTGGAATTGATCCACTATTAACACGTTCATTTGGTATGGATCTTGGAGGTAATTGTCTTTGTAAACCTTGTGGAGATGTTATTGCATGAGGAGAGGTTGAACCAGTAGGTAAATTTGATGGTAATGATTCATTTCTTCGACCACTAGATTGATTTGATTGATAATGAATATGAGGTACACTATTTGATCCCTTCATTGATGGTGATATATGATAAACATGATTTGTTGATGATGAAGGTATAGCAGCACTTGCAGAGGAAAATCTTGAACCAGATGAAGTTGAACTTGATGATATAGAACCTTGAGGAGATGGATTTAAAGGATCAACAAATACTGAAGGTTGTCTTTGACCTGAACTTTCCCAAAAATGAATAGATTGATTTCTTAAACCAACAGGAACACTCTGTTGTTGTTGTTGTTGTTGTAAATGTTGTGGTATTGCTGAAGGATGTGGAGGAGGTAATGAACCATATTGTTGTTGATGTTGATGTTGAAATTGTTGATTATGTGGGAATTGATGATCAATTTCAGCAGATAATGGTGATGGTTTATAAAAATCAGCTCTCATATTAAAACTTTGTCTTAAATTTTGGAAACCTTCAGAATATCTATGACCTTGTTGTTTTAAAGCAGGAGCCAATTTTGGAATATTATCAGAAAATCTCAGTACATCAGACACAGTTGTTTTCAATTCACTATTAAGATATTCAGATTTGAAATGTATTTGTCTCTGTTGATCTATCAATTCATTTGTAGCATGTGTATGATCAATTTCATTTAAACCTTGATTATAAGGAATTTGTTGTTGAGGTAAAGAAACTTGAGCAGGAGGTGGTGGTGGAGTATATTGTCTATCTGGATGTTGACTTGAAAAAGATGATCCATAAGATTGACGTTGATGTTGACTATATTGATGATTTCTGGGTATTTGTTGATATCCTGAAGTGAATGAACTTGGAGATTGAGGTCTTTGATATTCAGGGCCAGCTGAATATTGTTGTTGTTGTTGTTGTATGTAGTATTGATCAACATGAGGATCTTGATTAGGTATGTATTCAGCTTGTGGATGCTGATGATGATATTGAGGATAAAAAACATTTGTATCAGTTAATCTATTATTTTTCAAATCATCTTCAGGTATCAATTTATTTGAAGATCTTCTCTTTATAAATGCTAAACTCGCTTCATCACCTTTTCTAAAATTCCCTGTTGAATGTCTAAACTCCCAAATAAGGTCATCACTATTTGAGCTGTTATTATTATTATTACTATTATTATTATTATTATTTTCTTTTGTTTCATCATCATTATCATCATTATTTGTATCGAAAACTTTATGGAACCCATACATGTGCAATTGTCTAACAAAACTTGATACGTTCCCATGTTTGAAATAATTAGTTAAAGCATTTGCAAATTCCGTACCTGGATGTAAGGCAAATACACAATCATCATCATTTCTTGACCACCAAATTAAATGTGATAAATTTGGATCTGAAAGCATGGCGTATAATTTATGAACAAATGCAGTTCTCTTTGGAGGTTGTTGTTGTTGTTGTTGTTGTTGTTGTTGTATACTGGGCTGTTGAGCCACTTCTTGTTTCTGTATGTCTTGAGCATGTTGGGTTGACCTTAGTTCATTACTCTCAAATGTATTTGTAGACATTTTGATTTAAAACTATCCTTCTTATATTATGGCGGCTACTTGCCGCCAGGTTGTAAGTATGAGTTATTGACTTATTGACTTTGTGAACTAAGTACCTTTAATGGATTTGTACCGGAAAATGTGAAATATGTTGTTTCTCAATAAGTTTTTCTATAGTGGTTAGTTAACTTGAGGCTATACTGGTTTAAGAAAAACACAACTTTATATAACCTTATTTTAAAACAGAGCAAAACCACAAATATAATAATTTATGAGATTAATCAACAATTTAAATATAATAAATCACTTTCTAGTATTGAATATGTTGTAGTCGATGTTTTGTTTGATTCAAAATTTTCATCAAGGTTGACTGTTATTTTTGCATATAAAAATTTACGAACTAAATTGTACTGAAATGAATTCAATCAACTTTTCTTTTTGAAAGTTAATCAATTAGATAATTCTTTGGTGATGATGTTATTTTTGTATTTAAATATTGAATAAACTTGAGTGGGTTATTGGATATAAATTATTCCCTTTAATTTGCTTCAACTTCAAGTTCTTTAAAAGCGGGATGTTTAATAACTCTATATCAGTTTCCCAAAAGATGATATCTTTAATGTTATTAAATAAATTTGTATGCCTTTTAATGATAATGTACAAGTAATATCCAAACTTAAATAATGTCTCTACTCAATTACAAAATGATGGACGTTGTTCTTTAATCAAAGATGACTTTTTTTTCAAATATTGGTTCTAAATATTGAAAATAAATCATCAAGTTGTTCTAAATTTTTTTCTTTCTCTTTTCGGTGGGTCTGCTGGTTGGTTGAGACAACAGGGACCCGGTGCTTATGCTGCTAATGTATGTATGATATGCACTGTCAATTTGATAAGTGTAGCTTTAATGGCGATTGGCAATATGTACGAGTATGTATCGGGATGCATTCAAATGTACATGTTGCAAGGGGATACTTTTAGTTACAGATTGAGAGTATAACGAGAGTTGGGAAAAAGTACTTGATGGATACAAGTTTAGTGAGTTTATGGGAAAAAGAATAAAGTCAACGTATTCTTATTTCATTCTAAAGTAAAACCACTGATGGAGTACTCATTCCTACAATATACACCATAATAACGGAATTATCAACTCTATTGAGGTCTGAAACACTATACGGTACTAAATGAAGTACACCATAGTTTTTTTTCCCTTCCCTAAATATGCAGACTTCAACAGTATGATCTTGATTTTAATTTGACCAATCTACACTAGATTGAAACCACATTAAAAGTAAATATAACAGCATATAACTGTCTAACGGGGGGCAAATGGAATACCCCTTTTCTTGTGGTTAACTCTACTCTGTAATGATTAATTGTAAAGTTGTTTGCACTGTATAGTGCAAGGCAAGTTTCGTAAGAATTTATTGTGACAGGTGCAGACAAAAGAGTATTACGTGTTAAGGGAAAGGTATAGATTAAAGTGGATACGAGCTGGGGGTATTTGCTAAAAGCAAGAATGATTAAAAGTATCACCTTGCTTTAATACCGTACCACCTCTCGATTCGAGTTACTCCCAGTCTCCCACCCAAACACAACTAGGAAAAAGCTTTAATATGCCTAGTTTAAATCTTGCACTGTTCGGTGTCTGAGAGCTGAACCACAGAAAACAAATTTAATGATTTACGGTTCTTGTTGGCCCGTTCCAATAAACGGACTGGACCAAAGACGTCATAATTGATTCAGGGTGGTTGGGCTTATTGTGGGCTTGTGTCTATGTGGGTGGGTGGCGAGACTTCCCAGTGGGCTAGGCAGAGAGTTGGGCAGAGAGTTGGGTAGCTGGGAAGGGATCTGGGCAGGGGATCAGAGTAAGGAGAATGGCCAACGGAAGATTGTTATATTCTGGTTAATCGATATTCCAGAAAGCTGCCATGTACTTTTAGTTAATGATCTAGACAGCTAGCAAAGTACAGGTATAAAGTTAATTATAAAATCTTAAGCACAAAGCCCTCTTTTACTCTCATAGTTTTTCGTATTTTATGGTCTTAAGAAGGAGACAATATACGTCGCTTAATTAAGTTTGCTATTGAGTTCATAATATGGTCTAATATGACAACGCAGAACAATCAAGAGTAATCGCATATATATGTTTTTTTCGCAACTAGAAAAATTTAGCTTCAAAGTTTTGAAATACTTTACTAGAGAATATTCAAAGTGTTTGATTTACTATTGTGTGTACTATAAATAAGATTAACGTGGTGAACATAGATCAAATCTATACTTAACTTCATTAAAACTAATCCTGGCCAAAACCTCATGAGTGTGTTTGGGATTTTGACCGGATGTTGGTGCGATTTTGTTGTTCATCAATTAATTCAATGTGTGGGCACTGGGTACTTGATGATCTTTTTAAACATTAATATACCCGCTGTGCTATTGAATTGTCTGATCCTACTTATATCGTCATGACTGAACGTTGCTGTCACTTAAATACGCTTATAATCTAAATCTCACAGCGGTTAAACAGTATCTGATATCCTTCGCGTCTTGTTCAAAGTTTTCGTGAAGAGTGTCAAATTATGTGGAAAGGTGTCTTATTTCTTAAAGAATCATTAACTGCATGCAGTGTTGAAGGAAACTGGAGCTTTCACTCGCTTGATCAAGACACAGAGAGATGATTAATACAGAATGGATTAAAAGAACTAGAATCTTTGAACGAGAATGTATTCTGGTTTTTCAAGGTACTCATCGACATCTCCACTAAAATTGTTATATACGTATCTTTAAATGAAAAAGGTACCATATCTAATAAGCCTCTATCCCTTCAATTTAATAATATTCATCCTTCAGCATCGCCTCCACAATCTTAAGTAGAACCAAACTTCACTAAATTCATGCGCTAATGTAAAATTAAACTAAATTGAATTGATTCTATTGCATAAAAATCAGATCATATTCTAATGCTGCCTTTAAGTATTTTTTCCAATATTGTTGACCGTATCTAAAAAGTTAAACATTTTTCGAAATTTGAACATGATCTCTTATATATACGTACCCTATATACTAAATGCTGTCTCACTCTAAACAAACTCTGTGGCCACTGGATACATTTACCATTAATTTGAGTTCTTCTTATGAGGTACGTCCTTCTTTAATTTTAAACTCAAAAATATTTATCCACGCCTGATGAGACAACTTTTAGGTACTCATTTGACATATTAAAATTATTTCGATGCATCTAGAAGGGGCCAAAGTGATTGACACCTTTCCTTATAACTAATCAATGATCATTATCAAGAAAGGGTACTATTTAATAGAAAATCTGCCTCAGTTAGGCCTGCGACATCCGTACCGTGCTACTTACCGTTCCCAGTATTAGATATTAATAAGATATTGAAATCATTTTAATTGCTCAAGGAGGGTGTAATGATTTTAACTTGATCATTAATTGTGTACCATCCATTCTTAAGAATCAAAGATACCCTCATCATTAATCAAAGTACACCAACTGTTTAAATCTGGCGTGTGATTGATAAGTATTGATGTACACTATGCACCAACAATAGAAGGTAATCTAGAAACTTCAATCGAAACTTCCACACACTTTGTCAATATGCTCAATTCAATTGACCCGTATGCTACTCGAGAATCTGTGCTTAAACTTAACATGATATCTACAGTACCTATCTACATAACTTCCAAACACGGATCTCTCCAACCAATTAAAAATTGCCCTGGTCGATCTTGATTTGCTATTTTTGGCGATTACCAAAATTCACACAACAAAATTTTTTTTGGGAAAAACTTGAATATTCAGGCTGTTATAATAATCTGCAAGTTTAACAGATGTGGTATAATAAGTCATGATTAATTATGATCGTGTATTTTTTTTTTTCAATTGCAGACTTCATGAGGTACCCGTGGTGCTGATTTTTCGGTCTTTGGACTCCCTTGAGAGGTACTCATTGAAGGGAGATCTAGTGCTCACCAATTACTTGAATGAATTGAAGATCAATGCATATAAGAAAGTTCTCGGTCTAACCGAACAGTTGGAGATAATTAATCATGAAGCTCTAAAGTGACGACTCATTAAGGAAACTTTTCAGATCTAGGTATTCATAAGTTCATAGATCCATTTATACACAGTTATAACATTTTCCCCCAACAAGTCCGAATGAGGTATACCCTCTTGCCTTTTCATCACGGTCTTTCACAATGACTCAAGCATGATCGGTTAAATTCTTACAACCCTTTTTATTCAAGTGCTAATCTATGCATATTATCAACAGTCTTGGGTACACAAATTTCATTATCCTAAACAATTACGTTAATTCAATTGTATCTAAACTTATAAGTTCTTCAGGTTCGTAACTTACAAGTTTCAACATTCATACGGTCTGGGCCAAAAGAGTTGAATCTAGGTACTTCCCACCATTGAGGTTTTGTATTGTCAACTTCATGCAAATGTAATACATTGTACTACCTTGAAGCCAGCTAAGCGCACCGTGCACACACCTGTGTGTAAGTAATTATCGCGTATCTTAAAAAAGGGAGCAATGTGATATGTACCGAGGTTAGAAGCAGCTGTACCTGGGTCCTGGAACCTGAAAGTTGAAGGGTACGTCTAAGGCAAGAACCGTACGTGGGTCTACGATATCTCATCAGTAAAGTATTTTTAGCTGCTAACTTTAGAGTTAATGTGTCTAAGTACATAAGGTATCCTATCTATGACTAGATCTTGTGAATCTAATTTATCTGGCGAGAGACAACGTGGCATAGCTTTGCCTTTCCAAATTGTTAGACATGTATGCTTAACTGGTCAGGCATTTAAAGCCGTTGAAGAGGTACTCATAAATCTCTATAAGTAATAAGGTACCCTTGATATTTATTAACTTATACGTAGTCTGATACGAATTCATCTAATAGAGCTTGTCTGGGCTATATTAATACCCTTGTAATCGTGCCAGAGATCTAGGTAGACCAAATTACTAGATCGGTAAAATTGTACATGATACAGTACTAACCAATCCTCAATCAATTATAAATTCGCATAATATAGCTATATATTGTTGTACCACTTCTCAACCAACATTATGGCTTGTAGGTACCTTTAAGTTCCTGTATATAACATTTTTTTAGACCACACATCTTCTGTACACTCTAAAAAAGTGAACATTCTCTCTCAAACGACGTACCGTTTAGGAAAATTCTATTCTTAAACAATTGAACTTATACCGAGGCTCTTTGAGTGTTCAAATCTCCTAGCTGTGCCAATTCTTTTAAGGTACCTTTATAACTATATTTATATCATCCACTACTACATACAAGAATGACGATCTAGGGAGAGTATATTACTCAAAACTAAACGATCAATGGCAAGTCCATTTTGGTACTCAATTAATTAACCGATTCTCTTCAATTTCGCATGGACGTATGTGTAGTTTAATGTATAATGTACTCATTAATGACCATACTTATACATTTCAATTAAAGCTGTATCATCAAATCATCAAGTATGTTGATGAGTAATGGACATGATGATCATTAAGATAGGTACACTTGAGCCTTGGACCCAAACCTGCTTTCAAGAATGACACGTTGATTATGAGGTTTCTTGGATGCGCCTATATATAGCTCATGATCTTCAAAGAAATTGATTAGTATTCATTTTTAGGTCAATTATACTTCAAGTAGGTCGGACGTAACTAAAAACCAATTGTGATCTGTATTACAATTTACAACCCCAAGATCAAAAGATCATTGTATAAACGGTTCTAAAGACACTTTACAGTCTAAGATCTTACATCTATCTACATTCCTATTTAAAACTGATTAATGATCTAGCTTTGTACTCTACTCCAGTTAATTTCTCGTATGATGATATAGTGACTTAATGGATCAACAATTTGTTTGATCAACCTGCTTTCAGCTTATTCATGACATGCCCGGTGCTTGATTACGCCGCCGAGTGACGTTGGAGTGGTTATAAGTGAGCATGAGGGTCTTTAAATTGATCTAGATCAAGTTATTAATTGTCAGCGAGGGCTATGATTGATATAGCTAGCTGCTAAGATATCAAAGTAGATAATTGATCTAAATTTGTTTAGTGTCCTGTCAAGATAACTATAAGTGATCCTCCAACTACAATTATAATATCTTCTATAAAAATACTCTTTCATAAGGTGAAAACAAAATATATTAAAAAAAAAGATACGGCAAAAGTAAATATAAAAACAAGTCTGATAAAATGAAGAAGATAAAAGAGTCAAAGAATGAGTTACATCAAATGGAAAAAAGTTAATTGATCCAACAGATACCAATTGTAGGTTATAAAAAAAGGGATAGAAGTGAAAGTGAACAATCAAAAGTTAATCAGAAGATCGACTTTCTGAATATTGACATAAAAAAAATTTGGAGGAAAAAAACATAAGAAAGGAAACCACTGGATATCTGTTTTTTTTTTCATATTTTCATTATTATGAAACTCACTTTGGCTCTTTATTTCATTGTTGTCTTTTTTTAATTATAAAATAGTACATTTCTTTTTACCTTGTTTTTTAACTTTTTTCTCTTTACTCATTAATGAAGCTCTTGTTGCAGTTTTGAAAACTTCATCAACATTGTAATTTCTTTTAGCAGAACATTCAATATATTTAATTGCACCAATTTTATCAGCAACAGCTTGACCTTCAGAAGTTGAAACTGGAGTTAAACCTTCATCTCTTAATTTTTGAATAGTTGCAGGATCATCTCTTAAATCAACTTTACAACCAACTAAAATAATTGGAACACCATGACAAAAATGTAAAACTTCAGAAATCCATTTTTCTTGAACGTTACCTAAAGATTCTGGTAAATCAATAGAGAAACAAATCAAAACAACATTAGTATCTGGATAAGATAAAGGTCTTAATCTATCATAATCTTCTTGACCAGCAGTATCCCATAATGCTAATTCAACTCTACGTCCATCTAAATCAACATCTGCAACATAATTATCGAAAACAGTTGGAACATAAATATCTGGGAAAGTACCTTTTGAGAAAACAATTAATAAACATGTTTTACCACAAGCACCATCACCAACAATGACTAATTTTCTTCTGATATCTGTTTGTAATTGTGACATTATGTATATATATATGTATAATTGTTAAAAAACGTTTCCTTGTGTTATTGTTATGAATGTGAGAAACCAAAGAGTTAAAGGGATCGAAAGAAATATGCTAAAGCTTCTTTTGTTAAGTAAAGTCTTTAGTTGTTGAATGCAAAACAATGATTGACAAAAAGATAAATTTGAATTTTTATTAGTTTCGATTTCAAAATGACTAAATAAAATTGTTAGTATATCGTTTCAATGGTGGTTTTCAAGTGATGAAGGAGCTGGATCAATTCAATTAAATCAATGACAATGATTATGTCCTGGTTGTTGTTTATAAATTTCAGATCAGATCAAGATCAATCTGAATCTTGTGGTCCATTACCGCTCTTTGAAAACAACCTTCAAAGCCTCATTATACAACACTCCTTGATAATTTCAAACACACTAACCTTCAATATTCTATTCAACTATTCTATTATCTTTCTGTTGATTAAAGATTCAAGTTTTAAACTAGTTTTAAAGGAGGCAAGAATTTCTCAAGTTTCCCAAAAAAAAAGATAAACACAGAACTCAAAGGCACAATCAGGGAATCAACGTACAACAGTACAATAAACCCCTAGATTCCTGGGATAAGCATTGATCCTTCTCTCTCTCTCACCTTCATCCAATAATATAACTCACCTGTTCTGAAATTCGATTACTTAATTGTTGATTTAGTGTATTGACTTTTTCTTCTTGTTTGTCAAAGAGTGTCTAATTGCGTGGTTTAAATTTAAACATCAATTCTTTTGTTATTTTTTTTTGGAATTGAGAAATTCCTCATGAAATTTTTTTTAGGCGAATTGGGCAATTGAAAAAAATTAAATAAAAAAATATGAAATTGGTGGAATTGTGGTGTAGTGATGTTTTGGGGGGCTAGGCAGGGAGTTAGGCAGGGAGTTAGGTGGGAGTTAGAAATAGACCAGAAGGAGCCAGAAGGAGCCAGAAGGAGCTAGGCAGAGGAATAGGCGGAGTCTTCGGGAGAGTATATTTGGTTACAAGTACCGAGAGAGAGGTATTCATTTCTCCATGAAACAGTATAGGTTATTTACAATAATTGTGTGATGGATATATAAAGGTATCTGTATCTCTTTAAGGATCAGTTGCATCTCTTAAGATTATTTGTGATCATTTGATCAATTGATCAATATTTGATTTACTATTGTTTGATGATTGAATCAATTGATCTAGATCTCATGAAGACGCCAAAATAACCTAATTATACACAATAGTCATCTAGTAATGTACGCCCATAATTCCTACAGTGGACTCATCAATAACCATTTTACCATAGAATAAATAGACACATAATTAAAAGTGCCCCAGATCTAGATCTTTTCTGGATCTTTTGGGATTTAAATCAGATCTATTTTTAGGATAGATTAATCGCGTAAAGATTAAACTGGTTATTAACAAATTATATACTCCAGTACAGACAACATCTACAATAAATAAAGATGCAATTTATTTGATTAAAATCTAAGAAAATAAATAAGGTAGGTACTATATGCATTAATTGTTGTCTAATTTTTAGCTTCCAATTCTTGTTGTTCTTTTAAAAATTTAGCAAATTTACTAGTTTCATGAATTCCACATTCAGTTTTATTTTGACCTTTCCAACGACCAGCTCTTTCATCTTCACCTTCTTTAACTGGTTGAGTTGAATGATAATCTCCAACAGATCTATAACCTAAATCTAATAATTCATTATATGGTACATTATTTTTTTTAATATATTCTAAAACTTGGGTAAAATTCCAATTTGCAAATGGATTTATTTTAATTATACCCGATGATTCTTCAATTTCAATAATTGGTAATGAATTTCTTGAACCACCTTGAGATCTTCTTCTACCTGTGAAAACAGCTGAAACTTTTAATTCTTTATAAGCTCTTTGAGCAGGTTCAACTTTTGCAAAATAATCATATTTTTCATCATCTATTTCCCATAAATTTTCACCATATCTTTGAGAAAATTCTAATTCATTTGAAACATTTAATGGTTTAAAAATATTAACTTTATTTTTTGAATAACGTTGTTTAACTCGTTCCACTAAATCTAAAGTTTGTGGGAAATGATGTAATGTATCTATAAATATTAGTTCAACTTGAGAACCTTTTGGTAATTTTGAAAGTATATCAACAGTTACTAATCCAGTTAAACCAAATGCAGTTGTTTGATATAAATTTGGAAATTCTTCAATTGACCATTCAATTATTTCTTGAGGAGTTTTGGCAGATAATTTATTATTTAAATAATTTAAATGATCTTCTGATATAATGATTGAATCACCAACAAATGAATAACTCGGTATTTTCTTCTCTTCTTGAGGACGAGTCTTGGATTCTGTATTAGCAGTCATTATATTTCTCTATGTGGTTTAGTGGTGTTTTTTAGTACCTCGCGAATCTTGAGCCTCGAGGATTTATTTGGTAATGATGAATGTTATTATTGTTATAGTATCAAACCAAGTTGAAATATGAAGTATGTTATTAAAAAGAATGTGTATATTTTATAAATGAAAATTCTTCAAGATTAAATTATGATAAAAGTGATGTACACTCACTTCCCATGGATTCCAATTATTAATTGGTACATTATTATGTATCACGTGAAAATCTCTAATTAAAACCCGAATCATTTAAAATTGAAGTGGCTAATGAAAAACTCAGCATTTGGGCTCAGTGTGGCGTAAAACCCCAGTGAAAAAATCTTCACTGTGGCAGAGCAAATTGGAATCGCCACACTGCTGTGGCTTGAAGAAAGCAACCGTAGGGTAAATGGATTAATAACGTATTAGGTAATAATACGGGGGCAGGGAATCATGTGATTTGAGTATCCTCGGAAAAGAATTCAATTAGTTTTCATAAACTATACGATTTATATTGATAATATTGATAGTAGACAATATTGAATAGTTATAGATATCACCACCCCCATCCATTCGTTATGTCAAATCCGGAAATAGAGACAGCTATAAATAGCACCAAGGATACACTAGCACATCTTGTTGAATCATTCATAGAGCTTGGAATAATAGTTCATGATTTCCAAGGTACAGATACTTCAAAAGACGCATTATCAATGAGATTAAATCATACAATTGATGAATTATATAAATTACAAAATCCACAATCTAAATCTTTGGATCAAGTACCGATTCCATTAGATGTATTACAATATATTGAAGATGGTAGAAATCCTGATGTTTATACAAGAGAATTTGTTGAAGCTACAAAAAAATCAAATCAATATTTAAGAGGTAAAATGATTGCAATGAAACAATTAAGAGATGTATTGGGGAAAAAAATTAGTTCAGAATTCCCAGAATTGAGTGAAGTTGTAGAGGATATTACAAAAAGAACTGATGGTGATGAATGAATATGTCATTTGTTCTTAAAAGATAGATTGAAGCCAAAAAAAAAAAAAAAACCCCCAAAGGTATAAAAGTGATAGACAAATACGATTACTGTACTATATTCACAGTATAATAACAGTATAATATATCTTTGTAAAATTAATGAAATGTTTATGAATTAAATCAACACTGTTTTTTTGTAATAGGCCACATCTCTTCGCATATAAGAAAAAAAAAAATTCTATACACAATTTACATTTTGGGTATTATAATGAATAAATTGTGGTCAACATGGGTAAGAAATCTAATAAAAAAACTCAAGCTACTGCAGCTTTGGAGTCTAATACATCACCTTTATTAGAACTTAAATATGATGCTCCATTATTTGCATTAGCTGCACACCCTACAAAACCACTTATTGCATCAGGTTTAGCTAATGGTTATGTTTTCTTGACAGAATATGATTCTTCAAAATTAGCAATTTATCAATATGATCAAAAAATAAAAATTGACTCACAAAGTGAAGAAGAAAAATTAAAGAATAAAAAGAAGCAAAAAATTTGGAAAACTTATTTAATTTCCAAAAATTCAAGTGATGATGATGAAATTAAACAAATTTGGAAAACAAAAAGACATAAAGGAAGTGTACGATCAATTTGTTTTAATAGTGAAGGAACAGAGATTTATACAGTTGGATCAGATAATGTTATTAAAAGAGCAGATGCTTTAACTGGTAAAGTTATAAAGAAGAGAGAAATTGATTCAAAAGTTCCAATTACAAAAATTTTAAAATCACAAACTCATCCAATTATAGTTACAGGAGATGAAGTTGGTAATGTTCGTTGTTTTGATTTAGATTTAAAACAAACAAATATTATTCAAAATGTTCATGAAGATGCTATTAATAATATTGTTCAAATGGTTCATAAATCAGCATATCAATTTCTTTCAGTTGGTTCAACAACTTTATCAATTTGGGATGTTCGTAAAGAAACCCCGAAAATTCAATCTGAAAATCAAGAAGATGAAATGTTATCTTGTGGATTTGTTGATCCTTTAAAAGGTGATACTTTAGTTTGTGGTATGGGTGAAGGTATTGTTACAATTTGGAAACAAGAAAAAAATAATTTTTCAGATCAATTATCTCGTGTAAAAATTTCTAAAGATGAAAGTGTTGATTCTATTATAAGTACTTTGAATAATGATGATTGTATTTGGGCTGGAAGTTCAAATGGGGTTGTTACTAAAGTTAATGCTAAAAAAGGTCAAGTTGTTGAAACAAGAGTTCATAGTTCAATTGATGAGGTTACATTTTTAGATATAGATTATGAGTATAGATTGATTAGTGCAGGGATGGATAAATTGAAATTATGGAATAATGATGAAGAAGAGGAGGAGGAGGAGGATAGTGATGATAGTATTGATGATTCTTCAGATGATGATTCAGATGAAGTGGATGAAAATGGAGAGGAAGATGAAGGGTTTTCAGGTTTCAGTGATAAGGAAACAGAAGAAGTTGGTAGTGATGTCTGGGAAGATCTTGGTACAGCTAGTGAATCTGATGATCCTGAACCACCAATAGATAAAAAGCATAAGGAAGAAGAAGAAATTGTTTCCAAAAAGAATAAGAAACAAAAAATAACAACGAAACAATTGCGTAATTTACAAAAACATGAGCATGGTATTCGTAAGTTTGATGATTTATAACTAGCATAATTTAAAAAGTATTTGTTTATTAAGTTCAATGTAGTGTATATTTTAATTACCGAGACGGAATTATGAACTGAGTTGATGAGATTTCGGTAAATTATTAATATACTATATTTAACAAACTAATTACTTGAGAATTTATGTTTATGATCATTGAGATTATCAAATAGCTGTAATATCTGTGTTTTATTGAGGTATTCTCGGTAATGGATCCTGAAATACTTTAGATGGACCAGTTGAGGGCTACAATATCCGTCAATACTCAATAAATATGAATAAATCTAGGAATCTAATGTATTGTAGTTTGTAGTTATAATCATTACAAAGTACGTAGATATAATTGTCCTATATACTACAAATCTCAACAAGTTACTTGCTTAAAAGATTGTAAATTCCAACCAAGAGAATTGTGTCTCGAGACTAGATCAAATTGATCTACAATCGACAAAAACTTCGAGAGACCCTTAAAGCGAGGGTGGATTGAATTGAACTGAGTGTTGTTGGTGTCGATTCTTTATATCTTCTATATCCTGCTACTAATATATTTAATCAATATCATCTTTCCATCAACTCGATATCAATAAATTCAATAATTTTAGTTTGGGTCTTTTTTGGCTTATTTATTTTTTCTTATTTTTTTTGCGTCGCAGCGGTTTTTAGTACTTTTACAAGATTTAAACCATTTTCAATTTAATCTCCCTTTATCAATTTAAAAAGAGAATCTCAAGAAGACTAGAAAAGAGTTAAGGTCTAATTGAGATTTATTAATAATGAGTAAAACTGAAACAGCGGCAAAGAGTAAGACTATTACTTTCAGTTATAGATCTCCTACGAAAAAAGTCAAGAGTGAAGACGTTACAGATGGTGAAATTCCAAGGATTATAAGTCAAGATTTAACATTTGAATCTAAGAGAGAAGATAATGGAGGTTTAATACGGGATATTTCAAAGGATCAATATGTTAAAGTTGATGAAGAATTTTATGATAAACTTGATAAGAATAAATATCCATTTAGTTCGAAATATGTCCCAATGAAACATAAGGATGGAAACACAGAAGTATCGACCAATCCAATAATTAATCAAACATCGTTATTATTACATAATTTACAAGATTATAAGAATGTTAATTCAGAAAGTGAATATAAATGGGGTAATGAATCTAATCAAATTGTGGATTCATTGAAAAAATGGAGAAAATTATACAAGATTTTAGATAATAAAAAAAGACAATTAAAGAAGGTACAAAATCAAAAAAATTCAACTACTAGTTTTAAAGATGATGGGATTAATAATAATTCTTCAAATGATAGTAGTAATGGGAATGATGATAGTGAAGAAGGTTCAAGTGATAATAATAATGGTAATGGATCAAGAAGGGATAATAATAAAAGAAGAAAATTATCAAATGGAGAGAATGAATCTGATCATGTGGATGGTAGTGATCATAATGGAATGAATGGATATTCTTCAAATGAACGTAAAACAAGGTCAACAAGATCTACTAAATGAGGAAAGGTACTAGTTTGACGACCGATTAAATTTCCGACAGTGCATATGGGAAATCTCGGTAAGTTTAAGAATAGTTGAGATCTAGGGATAAATAGGATATGTATATTTATTGAAATGGATATACAGGAATGTTTGAATGGGTTTCGGGTATTGTAACTTGTATATTCCAAGTGGGTTTTAGTGATTTATTTTACTCGAGATTGGTTAATTTGTATCGATATGCACAAGTTGCATCCATCTTTTAGATCACGAAAAAAGAAAAAAAGAGTAGCGTAGAATTAATGAGAATTGATTTGATTGGTGAGATTGTTTTAATGATGGTTATTGTGTGTGTCTATTCATGGGATTAATCAGTATAAATATATCCATCCATCATTATTTAATAGATTTGTTAGTTTAGTTAATTGTGCATTAATAGCAGTTGTAATTAATCAGGTACAAATTAATTCTTTATTCTGTTGGTTGGGGCACGGTATTAAATCACATGATCAAAATAAGAATAAAGTCACATGATCAAAAATATCACATGACCAATTATAAATAATTTTATTACCCGGCTGTTCATTTTCGTCTATTTTCAGGATTTAAAATTGAATTGATTTCGCTTTTGATAAAGAAAATGAGTTGAATATTAAAGAATTGAGTTGAGGAATTGAGAATGAAGGCTGTTGTATCAGTGAGTAGAATGGATTACAAATGTGTGTGTATGTTACTAATCAATATAGCCTGCTAAAGCTTGGTTTTGTACAGTGTTGTCTGCATTCGGTGTGGTTATATTAGGATTCATTGGTTATCTATTTAATACCAACCATGAAAGTATGATGGGTTCAACTAGTGATCCAAAAGATGGGAAAGCGTGAGTATAAATATAGGGGATTAGTAGAATTAGTATTAACAATTGATAGTGTTGCAAAGACTGTATTCATATCTGCATTGGTTTATTTGGGATTCTTTGTTTTCTGCTTTGGTCAAATATTGATATATAAGAGACAATCTCGTATAACGTTATGAAAGGAACAGACAGAGTTGATCTCTGTTTATTAAGGCATTAATATATTGTATACTAGTGGGATTAACCCTATATCATTATTTAATTAATATTGTAGAAACCAGTGGCTCGTAATGGCCTCACCTTTATCTTAAATATCACCCAAATTTCCAAGGCAAAGAAATGAAAAGCCCAACGAGATCTTCGTCAAACTTTTCCTAATCGAACGATAACCACATACACATACACACTATCCTACTCTCTCTCTCTCTCCAATACACAATACCTCTAATATACCAAAACAACCTCTCAATAACTCTTTAATTAACAAAATTTGGGGGTATCAAATTTGTTAATTGTGCCTTTTCTCGAAATCTCAACTGATGGAAAAGATAAAAAAAAAATCATCAAGCTTTGCATAATACATAAAGAAGCAGTAAATACACCATTATTTCTCTAAAGAAGAAATTCAAAGGGAAATTTCTATTTATGATTTAAATAGTGAAGGACCCTGGACTTTAGAAACCTTTTTGACTTTGGAGTTGGTGACTATATAACAATGTTGAGAACAACCCATTTATCAAGGGCTTTGATTTCAATACGCCATTATTCAAAACACACTACTGGACCACAAGGTGTTTATGGCCGTTTACCAATCCCAACACATCTATACAACTATGATATCCCATTTGAATCCGAACATCAGAGTCCGAATGCTCCACAAACAAATAAGTGTGCTATATCAGTTACAGATCCATTAATTATATATCAAAATTATGTATCAAGAGGTGTCCTGAAATCGGATGCTGCACAATTAAGAGCTGCTGTTGAATTATAGAGTGAAAGATTATGTTCCTGCTCAAGATATCCAAATAAGAATTCGTCAATTAGTTAGAGAAATTGAAACAAAACATTCATTACAAAAGACTAATAGTTCCAAATCAACTTGGTATCGTCCAAATAATACCAAAAAATCAAAAGATTTAATAAAAGTTTTAACTGATGAAGAAGAATTAACAAATTTCCCATCTCCTCATGGATTCATGTTAAATGGTGATGTTGGTTGTGGGAAATCAATGTTGATGGATATTTTTGCAAATTCTTTACCTCATGAATCAAAATGTCGTTGGCATTATTCAAATTTCATGCTTTGGGTATATAATGAAATTCATCTTATTTATCAAAGAAGATTATCAACTTCAAATCATACAAATCATTCAATGATTTCATTAGAAAATGAATTTATACTTTTTGAAATTGCTCAAAAAATGATACGGAAAAATACAGTATTATTATTAGATGAATTTATGTTACCTGATTTAGCAGCTGCTAAAATTGTTAAATTATTATTCACTTATTTTTTCAGACTTGGTGGTGTTTTAGTGGCTACTTCAAATAGATTACCTGAAGATCTTTATGCAACTGATTTTAGGAAAAAAGAATTTAGATCTTTTTTAAGAGTTTTGGAAGCTAGATGTTATTCATTAGATATGAATTCTAATAATGATTATCGTGCAATATTAATGGATGAATCAAATGCTAAAAATTGTAAATCATATTTAATTTCAAAAGATTCACCAAATAGTGAATTTAATTGGGAAAATTTATTGAAAACAGAATTACCAAAAATTGATTTATCAAAAGGTGAAGAACAAAAAATAACAGTATATGGTCGTGAATTAATTATTCCTTGGTGTAATAATGGTGTTGTTAAATTTGATTTTAATGATATTTGTAAAGGATTATATGGACCTGGAGATTATATTTCATTAGCATCAAATTATCATACATTCATAATTGATAATGTACCTATTTTAAAAGTTAGTATGAAAAATGAAGCAAGAAGATTCATAACATTATTAGATGCATTATATGAATCAAAATGTAAATTATTCCTAAGAACTCAAGTTTCACCAGATTCTTTATTTTTCCCAGAAACTTTATCAAAAGAAGAACAAGAAGAAGCAAATAGAATTAAAGTTCAAGATGAAGAAATGTTTTCCAAAACACAAATTGCTCTAACTGCTCCATATAGACCAAATGTTTCTTATTATGATGATGAAAAAATTGTTTATACAGAAACAGAATCAACTAAAACTATTAAAAATATTGATCTAAGTTCAACAAATTTTACAGATCGTACTGCATTTACAGGTGAAGATGAAAAATTCGCCTATAAGAGAGCTGTGAGTCGTATGAAGGAAATGACAGGTTCATTACATTGGAGACTCGAGGGGAAATGGACACCAGTAGATCATTCAATGAGACCATGGGAACGTGCACAAATTGAACAATTAAATCAAGTTACAAAAGAATTTCAAGATATGGATCAAGAACATAATATCGTAACTGGTAAAATTGTTAATAATGCAAGTGGTGGTGTTTTGGCTCCAGTTTTTAATGTTATGCATTTTTGGTCAATGGGATTATGGGGGAAAGGTAATAGATTAAAAGATGATATTGCTAGAAAATGGATTAAAGGTAGTGGGATTTAGGAAAAAACTAATTTTATAGATTATTTATATTCATGAAAAATACATTATTATATTCATATATGCCAATTTATTTAGCTATTTTCATATATATGCAAATTAGATTATCGTGAGCCTGAAGATCTTGATCTTGTTGTGCCGTTATTTGTTTGACTCACAATGAATTGAACATTAGAATGAGAAATCCTGTGGAAATAGTTAGTAAATATGAACTGACTTAAAAATAATAGATTTTTTTTATACATACACTTTTTTCGCATATTTTTTATCACATAACACAGTAGAAAGTATTTGATTTGAATATTTCACACCATGTAAAGTCTTAATCCCATTAATAACTCCATTTTTATCAGAAAATTCTAAATATGTTTCATTTTGTTTTGAATCGAAAAAAACATTCTTTAATTCAAATTTAATTTCCGATAAACTTAATAAATCTTGAACAAAATCATGTCTTTTTTTATGACCTTGAGGACAATATCTAACTATTAAAAGTTTGGAATCAACATCTTTATTAGTAAAATAATGATGTTTATCAAATCGTTCATAAACTGCCTCAAATCCATCATAATCTTCAGCTTCATCACTTTCAACATCATCATCATCATCATCAATTTCTTCATAAAGTTCTTGATCAGTTGCAGAATCAATATCTTCAATCACTTCAGATTCTGTCTCTCGTGATTTCACCCTTGAATTTATACTGCTACGATTACCTGACCTTTTGTCTATTTCAGAATCTGATATTTGATCACTTGTCAAAATTGGACTTTTAGACACCATAATATCATCATCTTGATCATCATCAATAGCTTTAATTAACTCACCTCCTGAGAGTGGAGTTTTAGCTATTTTTTTAAAATTTCTTCTTGATTTATCATAAAGTTCAATATCACTATCACTTCCTGGTATTGAAAATCCATCAGCATCCGGCATTTCTTCATCATCACTAGTCAAATCATGAACTTTATCATTGTTCTTCAATAATCTGTTGGGTATTAAAGTATTTCTCTTCGGTGGAGATATAATTTTTGACACTATTACTGGAACAGGTGAAGGTTCTGGACTATCTGGACTATCTGGATCTGAAGAATCATCTTGAAGTACTGTTTTCATAGCCAATTCATCTGCAAGATTGAAATCTAATTCAAGTTTTCCATTGACAACTCTTGAATCAAAATGGTTTTTAATTCCTTGTAAAACAACTAAATCAACATACAAGATATAAAATGATCCTTGAGCTGCAATTTTATGATATCCAAAGATTTGGAAAAGACGATCCACAGCTTTTGTAGAATATTTCAACTTGTTATTGCTTTTCAATGGGCCCCGGATATAAACTTTTGAAGGATCTTTGACATAATATTCTGGACAATCTGCAAACTTTCTATATTTATAATCGAAAAAAATTTCACCTGGAGTTGGTTCTTTAATTAATGTGATGAACGAAACGATTAAATTCCCATGTTTAAATGACCTCACTTCTTCACTTCCTTCATAATCTTTAAATCTCTTATTAACACCCATCATATGAGTTGTACTGGGGCTTTCAATAACTATTATTCTTTCATGATCTTTAGGATTGAATCCAACAACAGATTTTGAAAATGCAGCCATAACGAATCCTGGAAGTTGTCCTTGTTGTTGTTGTAATCTTAAATTTTGCCGTATTAAAGAACTCTCATAATTATATGGTGAAGCTTGATAATGAGATTGATCATTTGGATAATATTGACCAGTACCTAATCTAGCTTGTATGTATTGGCCGTTGGGTGTAGCACTTCTATCTGATACTATTTCTCTATAACTATTCATGCTATTTCTTTGAGGTGAATTACTATATGGACTATATTGAGATTGTGTAGTGTTCCAAGAACCTTGTGATGAAGAACGGAAAGTATCTGGTGAAATTAGCGCTATATCTTCTGATGGTGCTTCTATGTCATAACGACTAGTGTAGTTTGTATATCCACGGTAGCTTGGATATGAAGATGGTGGTTGATGATAGCCAGTGTTTGCTTCAGGTGTCCTCGTCGTCAATGGACTAGTGCTATTTGAATGAGTGTAATATGCTATGGTTCGTTGGTGCCAGTCATTTCCTGACATTGAGGGATCTGAATCCTTATTCATCTTTCACAGCCAAGCCATGCAGCTTCCCTCTATGTGATAACCCTCTTGATAGTGTAGATTTCCTTCCCAATGAGATCAAATTGATTCAAGTTGTGGTAATCTTGTGATGCTTCTTCACTATTAAAGAGAGATCATTTTGATGTAAAAATCAGAAAAATGATGAATAAACTGCCTAATTGGGAAATTAACCGTATTGGGGCACCACTAAATTGAATCAAAGTCATAAATTATGGGAATCAGTGGGAAATTATACTGAAAATATGCTCAATCACCATCTAAAAGACCATTAATAATCACTTAAGCCCATTTACCTAACTCTCCACATCCTTTTTTGCTAATTATAAGCCAAATATTCACATATCACATCACGTGCCTAATGTCTACAATCAGCTCTCCAAAGTATAAGCCGTCATTTTCCAATACCAATTTCCCATACAAAAGCCGCCCGCTCTCCCAACAAACTAAAATTGACATATTTAAACCTTCAAGCATCACAATAAAATGAGTACCCGATCCCCACGGTCCGATAACCTTCTACTCTTATAACTAATTGTTAAACCATCCCTCAGTGCCCGAGGTGGATAACTTATAGTTCATGGCTATATAAATACGCAAGGGATCCCATAAAGCTTATGAATAAAAGAAGATCATTGATAAAGAAGGTACGATCTAAAAGACAATTTGATTTTAATAATCAACAAAGATTCCTTCATCATAAAAGAAAAATGTTATTGACTCCTGCTAGAATTGTTCAACTTTCACAATTCCCATCATTGAAAAATTCATGGTATTTTATAGCTGCTGCTACATTTTCAGTTCTTAATCAACCTAATGAAGTCCCTAAATTGGTTCATTATGCATTAAAACAAGCTCAATATGATTTAGCTGGTAAAAAAAATTCTGATCCTGAAAAATTAGCACAAGATGCAATTGATAGATCAAATCTTATTAAGAAATTGAATCAAGATGGTGATATTCATAATTCAGATTTTAGACATCCTGAAAATTTATTTGTATTAAATGATAAAGAAAATCTTCAAGTTCAATTTCATATTTCACAAACAACAAGAGAAGCAATTCTTAAAAGTCTTGCATTGGGAGGTATTCCCAAGGCTATAAATACAATGGGATATCTTAAAAATGCAACACCTACTGAATTACGTGATACTCATCCACAAAGAGATTTTAGTGTTGCAAGTACAAAAGAAGTTCGTGAACGTGGTATTAAATTTTGGAAACAAGTTTATGGTAAAGTTTCTGATAGAATTATAACAAATATAGATTCATCATATCCTGATTTATGGGAATATGCTAAAAATCATATTTATTCACCATTATTATCATATAGTGAAATTTTAACACCTGCTGAAACAAGTCTTGTTATTATTGTATGTTTAGTTCCTCAAGATGTTAATCCACAATTAAAAGGTCATTTAAAAGGTGCTTTAAATAATGGTGCTTCCCCTGAAGAAGTTATCCAAGCTAGAAAATTGGCTTTGTTGATTAGTGAATGGTGTGAAGTTAAATGGAGAGAAGAACCTGCAAAATTAAAATTGTGAGGTGAAATATATTTATTGAATCTTCTTATTATTTGTGTATTAGTATGGAATATG
This sequence comes from Hansenula sp. Y91-04, assembly GCA_037042445.1. Taxonomy (NCBI): domain Eukaryota; kingdom Fungi; phylum Ascomycota; class Saccharomycetes; order Phaffomycetales; family Wickerhamomycetaceae; genus Hansenula; species Hansenula sp. Y91-04. Next base: position 492,396 of record JAXQKK010000061.1, on the reverse strand, counting down.
ATCATGCATTTGCTGTACTATGAATCTAACTAATGCTCATTTTCTCAATTACTTTCGTTGATCTATCTATGCTAAATTTATTATTATTATTATTTTTGTCGTCATCGTGATCATCATCATCATTATTGTAGTTTGCATTAACTTTATAAGCAGAAGGTGGAGGGGGTGTAAGTGCGAAAACTTTTGATTTTTCTAAATCTTTTTCAATTGGAGAAGTTGAATTTGATTCACCATTTGTGTTTAAATTTTCAGCTTGGTCCAATTTTTCTGGAATTGGTTGAATTATTGGATCTGATACATTTGATTTTTCTTTTAAAACACCACTATTTTGTAATTCTAATCCATGACCATTTTCTTCTTGTTCAGAATTATCACCATTCATCTCTTCATCACTTCTTCCATATAATTGCCACCACCAAATTAATGATTTATAATTTGGACTTATCCAATCATATTCATCTTCTGGTGATTTATATTGTTTGTTTGTAAATTCATGTTTTCTTGAAAGGAAATAATCCCAAACACTTCTTGTTTTGGAACAAACATTATTAATTGAACGTTCATATTCATTATCATAAAGGAAATTCCCATATTGACATGAATATAAATGATAAATTAATCTTCTTAAAAATCTTTCATTAAATTCAAATTTATTAGGAAATTGAACAATTAATTGATAAATTGAATCTAAAAATTGATGGAAAATTGGTGATGTAAATTTTAAATGTTTTTTCTTTTTAAAATGATTTGAAACTGATTTAAAAGCTAATGAAGCATGATTATTATTTGAATCATTTGATTCATCATGGAAAATAGATTCTGAACTTAAATGTCCTGATCTTTCATTAAATCGATGACCAAATGAAATCCAATCTTTTTCAATTAATACAATAAAACCTTGAATTGTTCTATAATAAGGATCAATACAAACTTGAATTAATGATGAAATTTGTGAAGTTCGATCCCAACCATCTGAACAATGAATTAAAATATTTGAATTATTAAGAACAATAGATTTAACCAATTTTTCAGTTGATAATAATAATATTGATATATATTTTAACCAATTTGTTTTTTTCAAAGATGATTTATTAACTGGTGGTTTATTTAAATCACCAGTTTTTAAAATATCAATTAATTTATTTAATGAATCCCTCATTACATGAATATTATCAATTCCTAAATATAATTTATCACAATTGGCATAATTATCCATATTTTCAGATCCTGCACCTAATGCAGTTTGTGCCATTGCATTTGTTGTTGGTCTTGCATCAACAATTAAATTTTTCTTTGTAGTTGTTGATTGTGGACTTGAAGATTTAAAAATTTCTTCAACTAATTTTTCATCTTGAATTGATCTTGTTTGTTTTAAACCTAATAATGGTTGTGAACATCTTGTTATTGAACATCCATTTTTCTTATAATAATAAGTTAATGCGGGTATTCTTTGTTTAGATCTATATTTTGATGCATGTGTTAGGACACTATCAGAAATGGTTTTGGGGACAATTAATGTATTTGGATAAGTATTACTAAATGAATAATTATTATTAACATTTGAAATTCTCCAATTTGTATTTGATGTTTCAATATTATTTGAATTTTGAAATTTTAAACCTTGCCTCTGAAATTCTTTAATTGTATCATAAATTTGCCATGTATTTAATGATCTTTCAATGGAATTTGGTTGATAAATAAATGCATATAATTGATTAATTTCTCCTAAACATGTAAGTTTCATTATAGAATCAAAAACATCTAAACATTTTGATTCATTTTCAAAATCAAATGATAAATAATTAAAATCTTTACAATACACTTTTAATGTTGATAATTTGAACAAATTAAGCTCTTTCCCCTTTTGATTAAATAATTTAGGTAAACTTTTAATAATTCTAGATTGTAATTCATTACCTTCGTTATCATTTATATCAACAGTAATATCAATCAAATTTAATAATGCCGACCCCTTTTTCCTCTCCACAGAGGAAATCATTGGATAACAAAGCCACAATTCCTTCAGTTCATTAGGACGGGGATTAGTCACAGTGAAGATTAGATGATGAGTGGTCAAATGTAACGAGCCATGAATGATATAACCTCGTTTATGAAGGATAACATCATCCACCTAGAACAACTGGTTAGCAATTCCGTTTCCATTGTATAAATCAGATGTCATTATATAATACATACTCTCGCCACCTTGATGTACTCCATATCTCTCGGGTGATTGAAATGAAATGGATTAATGGTACAATACAATTAACAATCAACAAATCTACACCGATTCAATCAAATCAATTCTAATCAACCGCCTCAATCCAATTCCGACTTCATCAATCACATGACCATATTAGGATAAAAACACAATACGAGGGCATAATCTCTATTAAGTTCCCAATTAGGCAATCTACGCATTCAATTTAAAACCGCTCTAGTGACACATTTCAAATTGGTTTTAATCTGATTTGATAATGAGAATGTGGATTGTTAATTGTTTATTGAAAGGAGTTGTGTTATAATATTCTCATTGTATATATATTTGGTTGTACTGAAAGTTACTGAATGCTTAGTGTAGTATTAATAGAAACAAGTGTATAAGCATAGAGTTATCTATAGTAAATTGTGGTACTGTGGGATGATTACAATAACCGTTTAGGAAATATTCCTGTTTCGCTATACGTTTCTAATTATCTTTTGTTATTCGTTCAACCATTTATTATATATATATATATATATAGTTTCACCTTTCCCATAATCACCTTTATGAATAATATCAATTCTATTCACAAACAACAACAACAACAACAACCACCACACACACAAACAAACTTTAGTATAACAATCTCATCAACTAGTACATAACCCAATCATCATCTACTGAAGCCGGGTACACACTACTATAACAATTATCAATCACCAATGGGGTTACGTTATTCCACTTATATCGACTCTGAGGGAACAACAGCTATAACTTATGGTTGTAACTGTTGTAGAACTCATCTCTCGTCTTCAAGCTTGATCTTATCAAAAGACTACAGGGGAAGAACTGGTGATGCATTCCTTATGGATAAAGTGTAAGTATTAAATTAGCCGCCTTGAAAGATAGAGAGAGTAATACTAACTGGGTTATCTTTATAGTGTTAATATTGTTCAGGGCGCTAAAGAATATCGTCATATGATTACAGGAAAGTACTTGGTTTCAGATATCTGTTGTCATCAATGTGGTAATGCTGTTGGTTGGAAATATCATCACAGTGATGTAAAGGCCCAAAAATATAAAGAAGGTAAATACATTCTTGAGCTTGCCACAATAGTGAGATGTAAGTGAAGCTCATATTGGTTTCTATCATGAGCAGGTTCTCATGAAGTGTTTTTTTTTATTATAGGCTAATTTTGGTTATGGTTATGGAAGGTTTGGTTGAAGAGTTATAGGATTTATGGATTAGAATTATTATTATATGGATATCTTTTTTTTTTCACTTACATATTAAGCAGGTTGGAATTTAAATTGGTATATTGATAGGTTGATGTTAATTGAGTTCAATTCATTAACGTGTTTGATATCATTTGCTTTCTATTTGCTTTTATCTTTTTATCATTTATATATACACTGGAGTTATCATTGAGCACCATTTTTTTTATAACAAATATAATAAAGGGTTGAATATATATATCGTAGTTATGAATTGAGTTGAATTGAGCTAAAATTCAGCTCAATTGATTAATCTTTTTTGTAATTGTTGATGAGTTTGCTCCGGTTATCGGGATGATCAACATCTAGAACTTATAATTCTCAACTTCAAGAAAAAGTAAAGAGTGTGTTATCTACTAGACGTTCTTGGAATCCTCCCCCGACTTGTAATCGTAGTATATCAACTAATTAACAAATGGAATATCGGTGTCCAAAACTAATTAATATCCAATAATTCTACTATAGTATAAGTACGACTTGTAACGCATAATCCAGCTAATTAACACATGAAATATGCCCACAAAAGATTGAAATCACTTGAACTTTTTAGTTTGTATAAAAGATATGAATCTTCTTCATAAACCCATCTAATTATAAGTACTCTCACTTATATAAATACAGAATAATTTATAATAAATAAATTTTCATGAATATCGACCAATTTTTAGTGTGAAGGGTTCAAGTTTAGACACATAATTTTGTTAAATTAAATTGTAAAAATTCCAATATTTTGAATAACATAGATTTTTTTTTCATGACCAAAAATACACATAAAATTACGCAGTTATATAAGGAAACTATCAATAAATATTATGATCTATTTTATAATATAAATAGACTTAATTTAAAGAATTTATGAGTTATCTTTTGCATTCAACTTGTTTAATATGGGAGTGGCCATACCCAAATTTAATGTTTTGGTGAAAAATGAGTGAAATGAAAACAAACCGATTAGATCGATAAAGGAATTATAAGTGATTCAACTAGTTGTAAAACTATTTGCTAAGCATATCTTTGCTAAGAAAATGGATGTGGAAGAGAACGTGGATGATTTCTTGGAAAGAGTGAAACAATTGGACCTTCAAAGACAACAAGAAGATGATTATAGAAGAAGGAAACTCGAGCAAGATATCATGTCATATAGTTCAAAAGACCCTCTTAGTATTTCACTACCAAATCCAGTTGCTAGATCAGACAGTAGAGAACAACACCATTCAATCCCAAACTCAGAATCATTACAGAATTTTAACAAGAGCGTCTCAAGAGAATATAGAATTGATATAGATGATTTAGTTTACGAATCAGCTTATAATTATGAAAAATCTCAAAAATCTAATGGTGGTGATCATAGATCCTTTAAAGCTTCAAAAGCGTTCTCTGAAGAAACTGGTGATTTACAAAGAATTGGATTCCCATCAAGCAGGATAGAAGATAACGAATTTTCCGGTAGTGGATCATTTAGGGCATCAGGATCAATTTCCAAGAAATATGACAATATTCCAGATATTATAAGGTTTGATGATGTGATTGGTAAACCTTCTCAAAATTTTAAAAGTTCAAGATATTCTAAATTCGATTTATCTGATGAACAAAAAAGATCACTTGATAATACTATTCAAGGTTTAATAGGAAAAGAACTTAAAGTGGAAGAGACTAAAGATGATCATGAACCAAGAGTCGTGATAAAACCATTGGTTAGAGAGAGAAAAGGAGGTCAATTTCCATCCCTTTCATCACCTGTGCAATCTAAGGACCACCAATGGTCAAGTGCCGCAAGACAGAAACCATCATTAGCTCCACCAGCTACCTTATCATCTCATACAACTTCTCAATTGAAACGATCCCCGAGAAAAACAGAGCTTACTTCACCAACGAGGTCTGAATTAACATCACCAATTAGAAAATCTCCAGCAAAACTTGATTTCTCGAGATATACCACTGAAGAAAGTGGTACAAAGAGCGCACCACCTCCTCTTGCACCAAAACCTCTAGGATTTAAAAATGAAGGTAAAAACTCATGGCTAGATTCCTCAATCAAGAACAAAACTTCTACATCAACATCACAATCACAAGATACCAACTCAAACTTCCACATAGACCATCCAAAAGATAAACAAAAATCCTGGTTAGGCTCAGCTGTGAAGAATTCATCCTCTACTTCACAATGGCAAGATACTACACCGAATATCCATGTAAATGTTTCAAAGGATAAACAAGCTTCTTGGTTAGATTCTGCTATGAAAAATACACCACATCAAGAATTTGAATTACCAAAATCTAAAATAAAACCAATTGTTCCATCAAAGTCAAATACACTTTCTGAAAAATTAAAAAATGAAGAATTGACAAAACAAAAACAAGAATCTACATTAAAAGAATTGGAATCAAGAAAATTAAATCATATAGAAAACCCCACGAGAAATATTCCAAATTTATCACATGAATTGAATAGCTCTCCATCTATATTGAAAAAAGTTAGACCACCGTTACCAACTAGAAAACAAACCATCTCAAGTGAAGAGCCCGATTTTCTGAAACAAAGACTATCACCAACTCCCAAAAGTGCAACACTATCATCTTCATCATCTAGCAGATCCTCTAGTCCAGCTCCTGAGGCCCTGTCTCACAAGACAAAACTAAAACCAGCACTTCCTGCTCGTAAACCATCACTCACAGTTCCAGAAGCGTTGAAAAAAGCTGAAACGTTGAAACCTGCATTACCTAAAAGAAAACCTTCTTATAAGATACCAGAGGCATTATCACAAAAGGAACAATTACGTCAAGCTGCAAAAGTTGAAAAGGCTGAGGAGCCAACACCTGAAGGAGTTAATAAAAAATCACAATTGAAGCCTGCGCTACCAAAGAGGAAACCATCTGTGAAATCAGTTGAAGCATTAGAGCAACTGAATAAAATCAAGGCTAAGGCTTCTAGTCCACCACCAGTGACAAAACCTAAACCAAGAGTCTTTAGTAATTCCAAAGAGATATTACAAAATCAATTAGGAAATTTGAAATCAACAAAATCAGAACAGATTTCTAAAGAAGAGGCATCAGTAAATTTGGTGAAAATTTTAAAGAAAGCTCAAACAGATACAGATTTGAAACCTGTAAGATTACCATTTATGACACAAAGTAATGATCAATTCCCCATTCCTAAAAAGGCTTCCACTTTTGATAATGCAGATTTGAAAAGTGATAAAGTTGAAAATTTAGAACATTTGACTAAAAAAAGAGCAAAAGGTCCAAAAAGAAGAGCACCAAAGAAAGTTTGATATTTGATGAGGCTGTCTACATAATTTTTTCTCAAGTAGTTAAAGTTTTGCATAATATACATGTCTAATTAATATACTTGAAACACACTTGAACGAAATAAAGTAATATTATATAAGGAACAGCAAAAACAATAGATCGATTCAATAATTAGCCTTCTTACGCTTTCTTGGATCAACCGGGACCCCACGAGAAGAAGGAATATCTTTCTTTTTAACTTCAGGTTTTTCCTCTTCAGGTTGTTGTAAAACTTCATCAGCAAAACTATCAGGTGGATCAACCAGCATTCCATCAGTTTCAGCCTCAACAGTAAATGCTCCTGGTGGATAAGCATTTGGTCCACTATAATAATCTGGACAATAACCCATTGGAGGTTGTGGTTGTGGTGGATATCCTGGTGGTGGATATGGATATCCATATGGTGCAGGACGATAATATCTTGATGGTGGACGTGGTTGAGGAGGATATTCTTGAGGTGGTTGTGGTGGATAAGGTGCACGATATCCTGGACCATAACTTGGAGGATATTGAGGATATCTTCTTGGAGGAATTGGTTGAGGTGGACCACTATATGGTGCCACTTGTTGATATTGCGACTGTGATTGTACATCAGCAGCTTGATCATGAGTTTGAGGTGGAGGTGGAGGTTGATGATAATGATCATTATAGTAAGGTTCTGGGTAATATGGTTGCTGATATGGGTCTGGATAATATGGATTACCCCATTGATCATAATGAACCTCTTGATGTGGTGGATACTCACTATTCTCTGCAACAACCAATTCATTTCCTGCAGCGACAGGAACATCAAGTCCTGGAGAGGAACTGTAATCTTCAGTTGTTTGAGTTGGAACTTTTCTTTTACTTTTCTTCAGACTGAAAACATCTGGAAGACTTGAACTGGCTGCCTTGTTGGATGGTTTTGTGTTGGAGGTGGACTTTTCTGATAACGCCTTGTTAATAGTTGGCTTCTTGGTCCCAACAATTGGATTCTTCTTTTTCAATGGCTGATGACGTTCATCTGATTCCTTTGACTTTGGAAGGGTAAGAATTGGTTCTGGTTCTTTCTTGATCTTTTGTGGGGGCGTACTCTTGACTTCAAATTTTGGAAGGTCAATTGAATCATCATCATCATCATCAGAGAAGAGTTCTTGAATATCACCAAATTTGGACTCTGTACTAGGGGTTGGCTCCCTGATAGGTTCATCAAGTTTGCCCTTAGCAGCTATCTCAGCATCATCATGATCACTATCCGAAGAGGGTATGACGGTTTTTCTTCTCTTTGGATGAGGTACATCAGTTTTTGAAGCTTGTGAAGTTGACGGTGGTGGACGTTTTTTAGGACTTGGTTTGTTGGAAGGAGTAGGCTTCTTACTAGACACATTAGTATCCTTTGGAGCAGCGTCGTCCATTTCCGTACGTGAACCTGGCTTAACCATGTTAATTGCGAGTTTATTTTTAAGCGAGCTGGGCACATCAATATCATAGGCTGCTGTGTTAAGACTCCTTCTCGTTGTGCGCATGTTTGACACTTCAGCTGAGCTTCTATCAGGAGACTCTGATTCATTAGTAATAAATGATGATGCTTTCTTTGGAGCTGATTTTGGCTTGGGTTTTGCCAATTTTGGAGGCGACTTTATTGCTTCCTCATGTTCATCATCACCAACCATCACTTCTTTCATTTTAAAGCCAGGGGTATATTTGCTTTTTGAAGTCGCATTCACTTCTTTCTCAGGTTTAACTTTAGGAGCAGGAGATGTATTTGTTTCATTATTAGCATCTTCTTTCATGGCCTCCAAGAGATGATAGGCCAAATCATCTTCAAAGTCAAAATCAGAATCTGAAGAAAGACTAGAGGAATCTGCTACTTGGGTAGGCTTGACAGGATGTGAAACCGGCTTGGATGATCTTTTGTTTGAATAATCACGAGCTGACTCCTCTTCGGATGATGAGTCTGATCCTGGCTCTGCCTTCTTCCCAATAAATCCACGACAATTTTTGAAACCACAATAGCACTTTTGCGGCTCAGCATTCTCAAACCACTCAAAGTTATAATCATAAGTGATTTCTTCACCAGCTTGAATTGGCCTTTTAGCAAACAACCCAATTCTTGGCTCATTATCAACATACCATTTTTGCATCTCTGCATTTGGATCACATGAATGATTGGCAAATCTTGCAACTGAACCTTTTTGACCTGCATCAATCACAAAGTTATCTTCTAATCCCAAAAAGTAGTAATTCTCAGCATCGTTATATATTGTGTTCAATCTATGTTCAACTTCATCTAAATCGATCACTTCTCCCGTATACTCAACAATCAGACTACCATGATTAAAAGATCTTGCAGAAACCAACCCACACCCTTTCTTTTCAGTTTGAACAACTTCAATAGCTGAGGCGTACGTACTATGATCATGGTAAGCATTAAGCAAGTCAGCAAATGATCTATTACCACAGTCTCTGTCTCCAAAGTTACAATTATAAGGAGAACACTCGTACTGTAGAGTACGATTCAAACAACGATAACCACAACCATCGCCTGTGCAATGACATAAAGAGAATGATGAAGGTTTCTTCTTGAATGGGTTCTCAACCAGCCATTGATTCCGCTTCAAACCATGTTTCCATTTTACTGTTTTGCGTTCACCATCAACATTTGGGCAATATATATTCCATGGTAAGGCAAAATTATGTGGAGTATTCAGAGTTCTTAAACCATTACCTTGAGGAAGAGGGAATTGAAATTGTCTTCTTTTATCAGTAAATGGAGCAGGTTGTAGACCAGAGAGCACCCAGAACTTTCCCTCTAAGTTCAATTCAATTTCCTCAGGTTCAGGTTTGGTTTCTTCTTCATCTGATAAGGTGGAAAGCACTTTCCCCTTACCATCAAAACGTTCGTATAAAACTTCAATATCATCAATATCTTGTTCTGTATAACGTTTCCATTCAGCACAATCTTCGACAGCACCTATCAATATTGAGTCATCAAATTCTGGTATTAAGGAATTCTTAAAGAAGTCTGATATTTGATTCCAATAATGCTTCTTAGCTGAACGCCGTGAAACTCTTGTTCCATAGAATTGTGGAGGCTCCTCATAGAGTTCAAGTTCTAACGCCATCCTCAATTGAAATCAGCGCTGTAATTGTGTAAACACTGATGATTTTTTAATCCTGTAAGTCAACAGGAGATATCAATACCACACCCTATTGTTGTTTTGACTTGATCTCAGAACGCGAAATTATTTAAACACAACTGGGATCAACAAGTTTTGATAACTCCAGTTATATCTGGTCCAGCGAAGTCAATGAAATAAGCAGCAACAACGCAGACAACCAAAGTCCACTGAAAAAGATCAATGATTAGTTGTTGCATTTGTTTGTATCTATTGACCGAAGCGAAAAGCAGTTAAATCTAAAAGCTCCAAAAAACAGACATGATTTCTGAAAATGTTTCCCGAACCGATTTTTCACTATTAACAATTGTTTAACATTTTAACGATGATAAACTGGCCTTAAACTATGAGATATTGTCTCATAAGATGAGAAAGAGTGTGTTTAGGGTTCTTTAAAGTCTTGTGAGAGGGGAATACCTTTTTAAAGAGTGGCGATAGCCCTCTTATTGACCGGAGAGTACATATCTTGGACCAACAATACTTTTAGAACTACAACCACCAGAATTCCATCTAAGTAAACCGTACTTGATTATCTATTTACATTAAACCATCATTCCCAAAGAGTCTGAGTAGTTTGCTGACTTTTTTCCAGCAGCATTACAACCTAAAATTCTCTTTCAACTTTAACACACCCTGTAATTCGAAACACCACCAAACATCTACCAAAGACCTCTCTTAACACCAGGCAATAAACCTTCACCAGCTTGTTGTCTAAATTGTTGCTATTAAAAGTTAGTATATGATGAAAATTCGTATAAATTTTTGTAAACTTACTCTGCAGAGACGGAATTGTTTGATGATAGACTTTGAACTTCCACTATCCACACAACGGTCTTTAACTTGGGACATTCTAGTGTAGTTAGGCATAGTTGCTAATTGTAGTTGAGCCTCTAGTCTGGCTCTTGGAGGTAGTTGTGTATTTCTGGCAATGTATTTTAAAGCTCTTGTGGTGACTTCATGTTCAGCAACTTGGAGACGTTTGAAGTGATCACGCAAGATCATATGGTTGACATATGAAGTTGGAAGCTTGAACTTCACTGGAAATCTGAAGTTACCCATATTAGTTGATTGATATATGGACTGGTTACTGATTGGATGGTTAAACAGCTTTCTTCATTTTTGTTCAGCTCAAAATTCCATTTTTTTTCCACACCAAAAAATCTACAAAATCGCGAAACCGTTTTGTAGAATGTGTTCTTGACTATGGAAAGGTCTATGACTACCAAATTATGAAGCTTACATCTCTTGAAACTCTCATGAATGGTTGTTGTATGAGATATGGGTTGCTGTGTTAGAGTACTGGGTACTTTCAGATGAATAATATTCCGTTCTAGGAAGTCTAATCAGTGATTTCAGCAGATAAAGATATATGTTTCATATTTGTTACAGGTCAAATGAAGTTATCGATTAATTAGCGTGCACCCAAAACGCCATGTTCTTAGATTTGTTTCATGAAGAAGGTTGATGTCGATAACTCCTAAGTCTTCGAAGATATATTAATGAAGCATTTATCCTCCCTCCGGTTTACTTCAACTATCTTGGTTCAACTATCTTACAACCAACTACAATGACAAACGCTCTTCTCAGATCCGCTGCTAGACTATTATCTCTCTCAAATACGAGTTCGACAATCTTGAAAGATTTGGGGAAGACACCTGTGGTTGCTGATACTTTGAATGGTGAAAGTTTTAGGTCTTATTCTGAAGCTAAAGAGGCCCAAAATTTAAAGAATTCTAAGGACAATATTAAGAAAAACTTGCCAGAGGAGTTTAAGAATTCTGAACAAAAGGCCCAAAGAATAAAGAACTTTAATAACAGCCTGGAAAAGGTGTCCAAGGATCCTAAGGAAAAGTACTTTATTATATCTTATCCAGGAGTTGGAGCGAATGTTTATCCAGAATCCAAATTTCCTGAAGCATTTGAAAAAATCACTGGATACTCTATCAAAATATTCAATGACTCCTCAAGTGCAAACTCCTTTTTGGATATAATGTTTCCAAATAGGAAATTCCTTCCATCTCAAAGATGTTTGGATGTTGAGAAGGAAAAGTTATTCAAAAGTCAGGCCAACTTACCTGTTTCCAATGTTTATTGTATTGCTGCCAACTATAGAAAGAGTAGTTATTCATTTTCTGGGTATGGTATACTATTCAAAGATGAAAAGAAGAAGATAACTTCACCAATAGAAGACAAGGAGAAAAAAACAGTTTTGAAAGGAGAAATAACCTCAATATTCAAAGCCAGTGATATAATTTATGACAAGATGACTAATTTCAGATATAATAAAAAATCAAAAGTGATCTTGTTTCCAAAGTTTAAAATTTGTTGTGCTCTTTCAGCAGATAAATTCAAGAATTACATTTCAAAATATCATAAAGATGGACCAGGAAGTATTCATGATCTAGATGCAAAAGACTTGCAATCTCTACGTAAAATTGTGGAAATTCAAAAGTTTTATAAAGAAAATGAATTCCTCTTTGGTGGTCATGAATTTGAAATAACATCGACCGATTTAACCTCCACAGACACTATTCACCTTAAAGAGGCTAAAAAATTGGCATACAATGGTGTAGTAAAAGGTGCAGATCCTAGATATGTGGATGAGATTTTGGATCTTATTAACTTCAATAATTAGAATAGGATGTAGAATAAAGCATGAGTTTGTTTTAATTATATATGTAAGGAAGTGATATTGATCTGCTAACCTAGCTCTAAGCATACATTCCAAATATCAGACTACATGTAATTAGGTTTGACTTAGGCGAGCTAGATGAAATTGATTCGAATGGTCTTATGCTTTAAAATTTAAATTGGAACCATTCCTTAACTCGTTCCGTTATAAAGTTATACACACCTTATTCCACTGTATCAGACAATAGTTTACGTTAAAGCATTATTTAGTACCTGGCTCGTACTCCTCCAGCTGGTTATAGTTTTGAAAAGGGTGTTGAGCATAATTCAGCCCTTCTATCAGCTGCCAATAATATCATGAAACAACTCCGTAATGTTATCTATAGACTGTTTCATATTTTCTCTTTGATAGCTGTTTTGGTGGAATACAATGAGTTCGCTTATCAGTGTGATTTGAGCCCTGAGACTCATCTAGGCTCTTAAATATTTTAGTTGGGGCCAATCTTCACAATTAACCAAGTTTGACACCATTTAAGTTTCCACTTTATAACAAGAGCCAATACATATAAAAAGGGGGTGTTCTCACTGCTTTTGATCAATTCTTCTCATACCAAGTTCTAATTATACCCTCCATTAATATCCTCAGAGCCCTCAGAGCCAAGCTCAAAAGTATCAAAACCACAACCATGGGTAAAAGTAAAGGAGGCTACTATGCCGTTCAAAATGGGAGAGAAACAGGTGTCTTCTCTAATTGGAATGATTGTAAAGATCAGGTTTCAGGTTATTCAGGTGCTAGTTTTAAAAGATTTGACACTTTCGAAGCTGCACAACAATTTTCTTCAGGCGGATCATCTCAACCATCATCCAGCAGTTATAGTTCTGGTGGTTATACTGGAGGATATCAATCAACCCCTTCTAGTTATTCCAGTTATTCACCACCACGGACTACTTATAAGGCACCATCTGCTAGTGTGGTCCATACAGCGTCTTATGGGAACAATTATGGTGTCTCTGGTACTTCTTATGGTCACAGTTCAAAACCAAAACCGGTCTATGCAGTTGCAAAAGGTCGTAATGTTGGCGTTTATAACGATTGGCAACAATGTAAACGGCAGGTTGATGGGTTCAATAATGCAGTCTACAAAAAATTTGATAATGCAGCAGAGGCAAGAAGATTTGTTGAGAATAACAAAAGTGAACCAGCAGCACAAACTTTTTCTACAGGGTATCTGTCTGTGGTAAGAGATGCTCCTCAAGAACGTGCTGGAAGATCCAATCAGAGTTCTTCTTCTGGGAAAAGTGGTCCATATTATTCGATTGTCTTTAAAAATGGTGACTCCAAGATTGTGAATAGTTGGGACAAATGTTCAAGAGAAACAAAAGGTGTACAAGGTGTCACTTTTAAGAAATTTGATACTTTACAGGATGCTCAAAGCTTTGTCAATAGAGCTGCCTCACAAAATGTACAATTATCTCCAAAATCAAGACAGGCTCGTACGGAAGAATTCTTGAATAATAATTCTTCAACTTTATTAAAGGAGCAGGCATCCATGAAACCTACAGTTGTTTATTGTGATGGCTCATTTATACCAGGCGCATATGGTGCGCAAGACAAGGCAGGTTATGGTGTTTACTATGGGCCAGATGATCCTAGAAACGTTGCTCAGCCATTGAATGGACCAAATAAGAACAGTTTCATCTCAGAAGTGAAGGCTACAGCTCACGTTTTGAAACAAATACGTAATGAGATTGATGATTACAAGAGACATGACGGATCAGATTTATTACCAAAATATGTTGTTTCTTCAGATTCTGAAACTGTGAAGAATATCTTAGATCAGTATGCTCATAGTTGGACTGATAAAGAGTTTCAAAAGCGTGGTGATGTTCCTGAACTTAAGGAAATGGTGAATGATTACAAAAAAATTAAAGATTTTTATAATACCAATGCCCCAATATTTGGTGATCACAAATTTGGAATAACTTGGGTTAAGGGACATAGTGGTATTGATGGTAATGAAAATGCTGATCGTTTAGCAAGATTAGGAGCTGAACGTTCTACTTCTAGTAATGCTTCTAGTAATGCTTCCTGGTGGTGAATGTCATAGATTGCCTTATGCTAGAAGTTCGTGATGTATGTATTTGATCAAACAGATCATAGGATAGTTTAAATTGAATCATGGTATTAATTAGAAATTTCTGTAGCTGTTTAGTACTGTGCATGTTTCATAGTGAAACCACTATCGAAAGTATTTAGATAATAAATTTACAAAACAAAACCATATTAATTGAACCGATATTATTTATAACTTGTTTCATATATTCTATTTGATATATAATTCTGTATAATACACATGTTTTTCAATCCAAGTACCGTTTGATTTGACCGAGACGTTTTTTTGGGCCCCGCGATCAACCATTAAAAGTTATAAAAAACAATTTCTGACACAAATTGAGTTCAAACTTTCCACTAGGGATAGTCCAGATAAGAAGGGAGTGAATTTGTTCTCATCTTATAATAAACCACTAGAACACTCAATATACACAGAGCTCTAGTGAACAGTAGATTATACGACTATGAGAAGAGGCAGAGGAGGATACTATGCCGTTTTAAATGGACGACAAACTGGGGTATTTGACAATTGGATAGATTGTAGAGAACAGGTTTTTGGTTATTCATGTGCTGAGTACCGTAAGTTTGATAATTACGAAGATGCTCAACAATTCTACTTAGATGCCGTACAATCATATGACGATTCCGATTACAGTGATGCCTGTTCTGATTACAGTGATGGTTATGAGTCGAGTTCTGATGGGTCTTATGGATACAACTCTGATCACAATTCAAATTACCAAAGGGAAAAGTTTTTCTATGGTGTTGCAAATGGCTATAATGTCGGTGTATATGACAACTGGCCAGATTGTAGAAAACAGGTTCATCGATTTAGTCGTGCAGTCTTCAGGAAGTTTGATAATTTCAATGCTGCTAAGAATTTTGTTAATGATAATACAGATGAACCTCAATCTTTTTCTACTCGAAACAACGGACCATACTATACAATTGTTTTCAACAATAATACTTACAGGGTTGTGACCAGTTGGGACGAATGTGCACGAGCAACAAGGGGTGTCCAAGGCGTTACTTATAAGAGATTTGATAACCTACAGGATGCTGAGAATTTTGCCCATCAAGCAGCTTCAGAAGCACCATTATCTCCAAATGCAAGACATCTCGTTGTTCAAAAATACCTGAATTACAATTCACGGGGTTTATTAAGCAGACAAGCGTCTTTGAAACCGACAGTGGTGTATTGTGATGGTTCATTTATTCCAGGAAGATTTGGCGAACAAGATAAGGCAGGTTTTGGTGTTTATTATGGACCAAATGATCCTAGAAACGTTGCTGCGCCAGTACGTGGAAAAAATAAAAATAGTTTTATCTCAGAAGTTAAGGCTATAGCGTATGTTTTATGGGGAATAAGGGAAGAGATTGAAGAGTATTTGAGCGATGATATGCAATATTTATTACCGAAATATGTGATTTCTACAGACTCTGAGACTGTTAAGAATATTTTAGATCAGTATGCTTATAGTTGGAATGATAGAGATTTTCAAAAGCGTGGTGAGGTCCCTGAACTTAAGCAAATGGTTGATGATTACAAGTATATTAAAAAATTCTATAATGACCGTGCGCCAATATTCGGTGACCATAAATTTAGAGTAACTTGGGTTAAAGGTCACAGTGGTATTGCTGGTAATGAGAACGCTGATCGCTTAGCAAGAATTGGGGCAGATAATTCTACTGGTGCTATCTGCACGTATTCCATTTATTTTTAGATTTCAATTAATTTATTTATATACATAAACCCCCTAAAGATTTAGAAATTTTTACCAATATTGTAGTGATTCATGTTCTTTTCTAACCCAAATTTTTTTGATCAAATTAGTTAAACCTGCATCACTAGTTTCCATTTCATAGATACCATAAAGACCAACACTAGTACCAAAAGTCAACAAATATCTTGCGAATTTATGCCATATCCCATAAACTCTCTTTGGTATATAATCAATAATACAAGAAGTGAATCCAATATGAGCATGAACTAATATGCATGTAGACAAAAGAGCATCAAGTACTGGATAATCAACATTTGAAGCAAACGGCGTAACAGAAAGCGGTATCAAGGACATGGCCAGTATTCTCTCATAGGTCCAATGATATGATCCATGGAAATAATCAATCTCAGCTTGTGGAGTAGCTTCATTAACAGTACCCACAATATATCCAGCAGGTTGTTCTATGAGCTTATATTTTTCAAAGTTTGGCTTTAGCGAAATAGATCTTTTACCCCATATCCCCGAAACAGGCACTCTAGCACTTCTCAACCCAGCTCTAAGCATCTTTAAATCTATCAACTAACACTCTCTATTCATCTAGATCAACTCATTAAATTCTTCCAATAACTCATCGTTAAAAACTAATCACCAGTGGCCCAACCAGATGACATACAGCTGACATAATCTGTGTGTTCCCTGACTATTTTTGTTTTTTTCCAATTCGCATTTTTTTATTGGCTACGACAATTCACCAAATAGTTTTGGGAATATTTTCAAGTACAATCCATTTTTTTATTGCATCTTAATCAACAACGACATCAATTGTTGGTATCTGTGATCCTTTTACTTAGTTCCCAGTCAAACAGTTTCCCCCAGTTGAAGATGCTCAGCTCCTCAGCCTTCCGCACAACTGCTAAGCGTTCCGTCGCTTTAAGACGTACCATTGCAACTTCCCATTCAAAGACACAATATACTTCATTCACTAATGGTCTTACAATCGCTACCGAATCTAACCCAGAAGCTAAATCAGCTACTGTAGGTTTATGGGTTGGTGCCGGTTCCACTGCTGAAAACCCATGGAACAATGGTGTTTCCAACTTATTAAACAAAGTTATTGTTAGTGAAAACAAAGCTGATGCCTTGAAAAATGGTTTTAAATTAGGTGCAACCACTTCAAGAGATTACAGTGCTTACTATGCTCAAGGTACTAAAGATTCCTTACCAGCTGCTTTTGATTTATTAAACGCTAAAGTTGCTTTAGGTGAATTTAAAGAAGATACCGTTTTAAAACAACGTGCCATTGCTGCTAAAGAAGTTGAATATTTTGAAGAAAATGACCACGCTGGTAGAGTTTTAGAACATTTACACGCTACTGCTTTCCAAAACACCCCATTGGGTCTTCCAACCAGAGGTACTGTTGAAACTCTTGAAGGTCTTGTAGGTTATGATTTAACTTCCTTCCACAACAAACAATTTGTTTCTTCAAACACCGTTGTTGTTGCTACTGGTAACGTTTCTCATGAAGAAGTTGTTGAATTAGCTTCTAAAAAATTACAAATTGCTACTGGTGAAGCTCCAACTATTAAGCATCCAAAATTCTTGGGTTCAGAAATTAGATTAAGAGATGATACTTTACCACATGCTTATGTTAGTATTGCTCAAAACGGTGTTGCATTAAACTCACCACACTACTACACTGCTAAAGTTGCTGCTCAAATCTTTGGTTCATACAACTACTTTGAACCAATCTCTAGAAACATTGGCGTTAAAGTCACTGGTATTGTTAATGAAAACCATTTGGCTGATGAATGGAAACATTTCTCATTATCATACAAAGATGCCGGTTTATGGGGTTTCCACACTAAGATCTCTAACATTGGTCAAATTGATGATTTAGTTCATTTCATGATGAAAGAATGGAACAGATTAAGTATCTCAATTAGTGAAACCGAAGTTACCAGAGCTAAGTCCTTATTAAAGAACCAAATCTTGTTTGAATTATCAACCCCATTAGCTGTTGCCAACGATATTGGTGCTAAAGTTATTGGTCAAGGTAGAAGACCATCTGCTGATGAAATCTTTGCTCAAATTGACAAGGTTAACGTTGCATCTATTAAAGCTTGGGCTTCAGATGCCTTATGGGATCAAGATGTTGCTATTTCAGGTACCGGTCAAATCGAAGATTTGCTCGATTACAACAGAATCAGAAACGAAACTTCAATGATGAGATGGTAGATGTAATGACAACAATAAAATGTTATAATATTCTAATTTTCATCATACAAGATTCATCATTTCATAAAAAACCAATAATAGAAACAGTTCAACTATATAAAAAAATTTTTACCAAAAATCATCAAAACCCTTTTATCATCATTGTCAGTTAATGAGTTTCAATATCTGACAGCCCGTTTTTTTTATAAACAAATTATTTATGCGTGTTTTTGGGGGAGGAGTACGTTGTTATCAATAAAGAGAAGAAGAAGGAGAAGACTGAAAAATTTGTATATATAATACAATAAGCACACACCTCAAATTCATTAAATCTAAACTATTTTAGTCATTTTTTTTATATAAGTTTTTCCATATAATATGCAAATTGATATTCGAATAGAAGTCATTAAAATAATGTTAATTTGTAGCTTTAATCTAGATCCATTTTATCTTCTTCAAGTGTTGTGTTGAAGTCCATCTTGTCTTCATCAAGTGTTTCATCCGCTTCATTAACAGTTGTGTCTTCTTTTGCTGGTTGTTCTGAATCTACTGTAGAATCATCAGCCTCTGTAATTGTGGTATCTCCCTTTGTTTGATCCGCATCATTTATAGAATCATCAGCTTCAGTGATAGTCGTGTCCTCCTTTGGAATGGGTTCTGTTGATTCTTCAGTTTTCGTTTCATTAGTGGTTTCTTCTTGTGAAGTTGATGAAACCTCTTCTTTAGCTTCATTATCAGTATCTATGCCTTGCTTTTGTTCGGATTGTTCCAGTTCAGCATCACTAGGCTTATGTTTTTTCTCAGGAGAATCCTTTTGCTCCTCCAGTGTTCTCTTCTTTTGTTCATTCTCTAATGGTTGTTCATCATGATCGTATTCTTCACTTAATGGAGCGTCATTTATAGGGTATTCATCAATTAAATAATGCTCACTTTCAATTTCCTTTATATCTTCTTCTGTTAACCAGGGTATTTTCGTTAAAAATATCGTTTGTGAATCATCAGAACCAACAGGAACTGGAACCATATCTGCTTTACCATTAACTTTTGCTTCATCTCCATTTACTTTAACATCAAATTTTGGGTCTGGAAATTCTGCAATAGATGACGAAACCTGTATCACATTTTCTAGTGCCCTAAGAAATTTATCAGCTGTAGAGTAATGTTTTTGAGGAGATTGTAATATTTCAGAAAACCTCACAATAGTGAATGGTGGATATTTGTCGAATGTTTTGGATAGATGTGTTGTAATACGATTCGTGAATGATTCGTAAGTTTCTTTTCTATTGGAGTCCAATGGGTCTTTTATCACATTGAGAAATGGCTTCCCATAATCATTCGTTATTATTGTTTGGATTCGAGACGGTACTCTTGACAGTATAGTTTCCCATTTCGATATGTCATCTTTCTGGAAATGTCTATTCTGTATTATTATGTCTAGTTCTTTATTTACTAATTCAATCGTTAGCTTCTATGACTTCTTCAGCCGCATACAGTTCACTCACGATCGAAATCAGTTTCATTCATGGCCCAATGATTACCAATATATCAACACACAATTGTTAATAACAAATTCCATTAAAGCTAGGTATATTTCCATATATAACAAGTCGCGATGCCCATCTAAATTGTTTTCTGTGTGCAGAACTTATTCGCGGAACGTCGCGAAAAAAATGAAATTTTACCCGGCTCTGAACTTTTGACCATTGGAAAAAGTGAAAAATTGGACTACTATAATCATATAAAATGAGTTGTTGTTGAAAGAAACATCACCACAGATCACTAGTAATGTTCAGATCAGTGCTGAGGGTACCAGTGCTGGCTAGCACAAAGAAACAGATATCTGGCAGAGCTGTTGGACTTACGTCTCTCAGATTTAGTAGCTCGGAGACATCAGCGAACTCTGAATCAAAGAAACCAATCACAAAGAAAGAGCAAACCGAACTTGTTAATGAATGGATTAGCGCTATCAAAGAGTTGAGAGCTGAGATCCAAAAAGATGGTTTTGAAGAACCAGAACAACCAGTACGCTCAAAATACTTTGAAAAATATCAATTTGAACCATCACAAGAACAAATACAAAAAGCTGAAGAATTGGCTGAAAAACCAATCCCAGTGAAGAGCGATCCAATTTTGGAGCATTGTACCAATATGATTATGAAGGATGGTAAAAAGGCGAAAGCTCAAAGAACTATGGCTAGAGCCCTTTATATAGTAAGATTACAATTGAGAAAAGATCCAGTGGAAGTGTTGAAGGACACTCTAGAGAGAATGTCACCTTTGATGGCTATTAGAACACAGAAATCTCGTGCAGCTAAGGCTATTGTGATGCCTGTTCCTTTGACTCAAAGACAACGTCATAGAACAGCTTTCTTATGGATTCTTGATGGTGCTTCAAAGAGACGTTCTTCTGATTTCGAAGTTAGATTAGGTGAAGAGATTATTGCAGCTTATGAAGGTAAATCTTCAGGTTATGATAAAAGATTACAGATTCACAAGACTGCCATGTTACAGAGAGCTTACGTTAAATTGAAATAGTTGGAGGGAAAAAGTTTGTATAAAGTCATGTAAATACAGCATATAATAGGAAAGAATCACGATACTGTAGTATATTGAGTTCAATTCAAAAAGCACGAAAAGATCAATAAAGACTTAATTGAAACTATCGATGATAACGTATATCTAATGATTTCATTAATCTCATCAACTCAATACTGAGGGTCTAAATTTTACACTCGATAAGTTGACCGCTTAAAGATTTAATCCCGACGCCATTGTTCATTACATCATTAACTCCATATTTAAGCCATAATTACGACCCATTCCGAAAAATATTGATGAGAATTGGAAAAAGATTATAAATTCATAGGTACTTAACTTTATAATACTTTTCAGGAAGTCTGATTGAGTTCAATTGATAGATTATAAACATGACAATTAAAGAAGTAAAGACCCCATCATTCAAATTACCAAATGGTGATATTCCAGCTATTGGTTATGGTACTGGTACAAAATGGCAACATTTGAAGAAAGGAAGACCAGAAGATATCAGAACTACATTAGATGAAGATTTATCATCTGCAATTTCTCAAGCTATTAAATTAGGTATAACTCATATTGATACTGCAGAAATTTATACTACACACATTGAAGTTGCTCATGGTATTAAACAATCAGGGATCGAGAGATCTAAGATTTGGATCACTGATAAGTACTCACCAGGTTATCGTACTTTCCCAGCTCCTAGTCAAACTCCATATAAAGCTATCCAAACTGCCTTGAAAGAATTGGAAGTTGACTACATTGATTTGTATTTGATTCATGCTCAATTTTTCAATCTTGAATTGACACATGGTGTTAGTATTGAAGATGCATGGAAAGATCTTGAAAAAGCACATCAAGAAGGTTTAGTTAAAAACATCGGTGTTTCTAATTTTGACATTGAACATTTAGAAAGAGTTTTAAAGATTGCCACTGTCAAACCTTCTGTTTTACAAATTGAATTTCATCCTTACTTATTCAATCAAACACCAGGAATTATTGAATTTGCGAAGAAGAATGATATTTTAGTTGAAGCTTATGGTCCATTGACACCAGTTGTCAGAGCTTCTGATGGTCCATTAGATCCAGTCTTGAAAAATTTGGTTGGTAAATATGACAAGAATCCAGGTCAATTGTTGTTGAGATGGGTTTATCAAAATGGTGTCTTACCAATCACAACTAGTTCTAATCCAGAAAGAATCACTGAAGCGTTGTCCATTTTTGATTTTGAATTAGAAGAGAGAGATTTTGATCTGATCACTAAAGTTGGTGCTGAACATCACTTCAGAGCCTTCTTCCCAGAATTTGATGAGAAATAAACTTTGAGAGTTGATCTTAAATATTCTGATAAATAAATTTAATACATTTTACCAATTGTAGATTCTTTTTAAAATGAATGCTAATTTATTATAGTTTATATAGTCCCAATTATTATTATTCCACCGATAAATCGTCAACAGGTTCTGGCCTGATATTCTTCAGAGCGATATCAGTTATATCTTCCTTACTTGAAAATCTGCTCAAATCATTTGAGCGATCACTTCTTCCACCATTCTCCACATCCATATCAAAGTCAACATCTTCGTTGTCTGGTGGGATAGAGCTTCTCAATTGTTCGTAACGGCTTAGTCTTCTCTGTTCTATTATCTTCTTGTGATAAAACATGGAAACGATCAAAGCCAGCAAAGAGCCCAACACATTGCAGATTATATCTTTGGGATCAAAGGTACGATAAGGTAATAGACCTTGAACAAACTCCGAACCAATACCTCCAGCTAGAGTACATATAAAGAATGTCAAATTCCGTATAGTTCTTGTACTGGATGTCTCAAACAACCAGTAGAACATCAGAGTCAAGATGAAGAAAGTGAGGAAATGTGTGAATTTGTCATGCTTTATTGAGATATCTGCGAAGCCCAAATATGCAGAGAATATCAAAGAGACACTGAGTCCAGCTAATATGGATTTTCTGATTCTCATGATTTATATATGTTGTATGATTCTTGTTATATGATGATAAATGGCATCTGATAAATTACTGGTACCGTTTGAGAGCTAATTGAGCTCACTAAGACTTCCCTAGACCACCAACAAATATCTCACTCTTTGTAGAACAAGAATACTCTGCAATTGTCAACCCACAAGACGTACAATAAAGATACCGATATTGTTTACGTTTTAAATTCAACCGCGCCAGAATTCCTCATCTTTTGAATTCCGGTGGTTTCCGACCGTTGGCAATCTGGGAGCCCCCTTTTGAAATTTAACTAGTGCATTTGATGGCCATAGAAAGAGCTTCTGGTTTAACTGAACAAATCAACGGGAGTCGAATAATACTGATTACTACCAAATAGGTACTCAATTGGATTGTTATAAGAGGAATAGGTACTTGAAAAGATCGGTCTCTATTCATAACAATTGGTACTAACGGAAAGAATTGTGTTTGCTCTCAAGTCATCAACACAAGAAATGACTACACCTATCCAGAACCTACGTCAGCCTTTGACTGACCAGGAAAAACAGTATTATGGATCCATCTTCAAGTCATTGGATCAAGAGGGTTTGGGAGTTGTCACCGGTGAGTCTGCCAGAGGAACTTTTGAGAAATCGGGTCTACCTCCAGCTGTCTTGGGTGAGATCTGGCAAATAGCTGATCCAACTAATCTTGGGTTTTTGACTTCATTTGCTTTCGCAGTGGCTCTAAGATTAATTGGACATGTTCAAAATGGTGCAAAAGCTGATAAATCTTTGGTTGATTTTGCTGGTCCAATCGCAAAATTTCAAGGTGCTTCAGGTCAAGCGCCAACTCCAACATTGGCACATTCATCAACGGGAAGTATATCATCTCCACCACCACAATTACAACCTCAATTTACTTCGCTTCCACCTTTGACTAATCATGATATCTCAAAATTCGGTCAATTGTTTGCTAAGAGTGCTCCTTCAGGTATCATTCCAGGTGATCAAGCCAGATCTATTTTTTTGAAGGCGAAATTACCAACAAATGTTTTAAGCGAGATTTGGGCTTTAGTTGATAGAAATAACAGAGGACAATTGGATAGAGATGAATTTATCGTGGCAATGTTCTTGATCCAAGGAACAATCAATGGAACAATTAGACAAACACCTCCATCAATTCCTCAACATGTTTGGGATCAATTGAAAGGTTTCCAATCTCCAATCACTACAGGTGGATCAAACTCAGCAATCGGTACTACTGCACCATCTTTTAGTCCTCAAATCACAGGATCGAGACCAAATATTTCTCGTGTTCCTTCAAGTTTTGCTAATGCTTCTAATGATTGGACTATTTCTCCACAAAAGAAGGCTCAATTTGATAGTATATTTGAAGGTTTAGATAAAGAATCAAAAGGTGTCTTGGGTCCTAATGAAATTGCACCATTCTTAATGACTTCAAAATTACCACAGGACGTCTTAGCTAGTATTTGGGATTTGTCAGACATTCACAACACCGGTGAGTTTACAAAAGATGAGTTTGCAATTGCTATGTTTTTAGTGCAGAAGAAGATTTCTGGTGCTGAATTACCACATGTGATACCAGATACTCTATTACCAGATAATCATGCGGCCTCACCTGCAAAGAATTATGCAACTCCTTCCTACCAACAAAGCTCTGCGCCAACTCAACAGAAATCTATTCCACAGATCCCATCAAGGGATACTAAACCAGCTTCTTCATTGAATGATTTAGTGGATTTGAACGATGCTTTCTCTACTCCAAGTCCAAGCATCCCAGAAGCCAAGATTCCTGAAAGAGAGTCATCAAGAACAGCTTCAAACTCCACTGTTCAATACACTCCTGCTGCTGGTGCTCCTAAACCATTCGTTCCTTCATCAACATTTGGTCAAGAAATTTTTGAAAAGCAAAGTACTGGTACTGCTTCAAATGCACCAGCTCCAGTACCAACTCAAGCAAAGTCTCCTGAGAATCCCGTGCAATTGAAAGATACACCAGTTCAGCCAGAATTACCTAAGCAATCCTCAACTGACCAATTCAGTTCCCAATTCGCCGGCTCTTCTAATCAATCACCACAAGTCCCTTCTGCTGCTCAAGTTACTTCCACCACTACTGGTAATAGGGCCCCATCATTTCAATCAACCTCAAGTTTTTCACAACAACCTACAGGTTCATTGAATAGAAGTCTTCAACAACCTCGTAATGATGACCTCTTAGCAGATTCCAACCCTGAGATCTCTGGTCAGTTGTCACAGGCTACTTCTGATATGGCTAATTTATCTAACCAAATCGGTTCATTAACAAACCAAACTTCTCAGCTTCATGAAAAACGTGGCAGAGCAGAAAAAGAATTAGCAAAGATTACAAACTTGAAAAAAGATATCGAAGCTAAATTATCTAAATTGAGAGTTGCTTATGAACAAGAAGTTCAACAAACCGAACAAGTTGAATCTTTATTGAAATCTTCGAAGGAGGAAACTGAACAATTGAGACAAGAAGCATCTGTTGCTGAAGCTCAATATAACACTGCTCAATCCCAATTACAAACAATTCAATCTGAACTTGAAGAGTCCCAAAAGGAAAATGCTTCACTCAAAGAACGTCTTGGTATATTGAATGCAGAACAAATTGAAGCTCAAAAGCAATTGGAAAAAGTCCAGGGTGAAGCCAGACAAAGTAAAGGATTAGTTGCTATTAATTCAAAACAGTTGAGCACTGCTCAATTAACTTCTACTGGTATTAAAGAGGAAATCGCAGCTTTGTTAGCTTCTGTTGCCGAACTGGATACCCACCATGAAAGGTTGACCACTAAGCAAAGAGATTTACAAACAAGACAACAAGAAATTGAAACACATGAGAAATCACTGACCGATCGTCACCAAGCTCATGAGCAAGCTTTAGCTGCTTTTCAGGCAAAAGAGGAAGAGCTTCAATCTAGATTACAAGAGCAACAACAAAGAGAAGCTCAAGTTCAACAACATGAGGCACATATTCAACAGTTATTTGCCAATTTACAAGAAAGACAAAGACAATTGGAAAATGCTGAAAATCAATTACAACAGCAACAAGTTGAATATGCTCAAAGAGTTCAAGAATTTTCAAATAGACAGATTGAGGAAGCTTCAACAGGCTACCAAACCACCTCTAGAGATTTATCATCTGAAACTCCAGCTCTTGCATCAACTGAAATAGCATCCTCCTCTGTTAAAGATTCTGATCCTGTCATTGATGTACCAGAATCGAGTACTCATGATTTGGATAACACTTCTAGAAAGGATTCAAGCTCTTCTAAAGGATTATTTGGTGCTGCTGTTGGTGCCGTTGCAGGTGCAATTGGAGGTACTGCTATTGTTGCTACTAGTGGAGCTGAAAGTGAAAAGGGTAATACAAATACAGAGTTCAGTTCTGCTGCAGGTACTACTGATCAAACAACTTCTGTGAATTCTGATGACTACCAGTATGATGCTGGTCGTGATGTCAATCAATTTAACTTACCAATCGATAGGCCTGAATCAGCAACTTCATCTGTTCAAAACAATGCACCACAATCAGTGCGCGGTGATGACATTGAAGAGAATCCAACAATTGATGGCACTCTTGAAACACCTGCATTAGCCTCTGATGTTTTATCAAAAGATTACAATGCAGCTGAGAGACATTCTGGTAATACAGATCGTTCAGGTTCACCAGGTATTGGTTCATTTGAACTGGTCGATAACAACAAGTCAGAGAGTGACCTTACTCTGAGACCAACAACAGGTACTCAACCAAGTGCTGATGCAATTGAATCGTCTATTCCAGGTGCTTGGAATGTTCAATCTGATCCTTTTGGATCTCAACAAGAACTTCCTAAAACTGAAGATTCAGAACCTGTCACAACTGCTACTGATCCACAATTAGAAAATGCTGATGCTGGCACTAAGGACGTTCATGATGATGCTCTTGCTACTGCTGGTTCTGTTCCATCTGTAGAAGATGCCAAAATAGATGAACCAATTAAATCAGAACAGAGCATTGATGAGGAATTCCCACCTATTAAGGAGCTTGATATTGATGAGAGCGATAGTGAAGATGATGAGTTCCATGAAACAAGTGACGATCTACCAGCACAGACTGATGATGGTATTTTGAACAAGGCAGCAACAAGTGTTGGTGTTGGTGCAGGTGCTGTTGTTGGAGCTGTTGGAGCTGCTGCTGCTGCAGGATCTGCTGCTATTTATGGAAGTTCAAAAGATGAAACGGACAATATCTCACAAGGCCAAGATAAAAACTTTAACTTTGAGACACCATTTGCTCCTGCTAAAACTCCAGAAAAGCGTGTTGATGAATTGTTTACAGATGATTTTGAAGGCTTAGAAGCTGCTAAAGAAGATACGTTTAATGAAGAAGATGATGAGTTCAATAATACTAAAGATTTCGATGATCAACTTCAAGAATCGAATTTCTATGGTACTGATGACTTTAATGGTCAACAACAACAATTCCAAGATCAAGAACATCAACAAGGTAGTAATGGTGAATGGGAACAAATATTTGCTGGTTTCGGTAACGATCCAAACCAAGTTGAACAACACAGTGCTTCACGTGGGGCTGAACAAGGTTACCCACAGGAAGCTTCAACTTCACATCCATATGCCCAGAATGCTTACGGGTCACAATCTGGGGTTCCACAAACACATCAAAATGTTGTTCAACCTGAACCTACACATCCTAATCAATCATCTACTCCATCTCATTCACATGGACGTGTTGCTACTACGCCGCGCTCTTTAGCAGTTCAAGAGTTAACTGGTATGGGATTCTCTAAAGAAGAAGCATTACAAGCTTTGACAAAAGAGAAATGGAATCTAGAGGCTGCCACAAACTATTTGTTAGATAATGCTTGATTTATTTTGTTTGTTTTATATATTCTTTGATTTCTAATGTATTTACTTTCAACTTCAGAAAGGAAGAAGAAAAGTATTTCGTTTATTTCATGACTGATAAAAGATTACTTGTATAACTTTAATTACATATATGTTTAATTATAAGATATTGACTGTAGCTATCCATATCATATATTTTGTTCTCGTTCTTCTGTCGAAACGTACTCTATAAGCTTTCTTAATCTTTCATTTAAATTGGAATCCTTAGCTAGATCGCTGTACTTTTCCAAACTATCAATGCTGCCCGATATATCTGTTTTAATACCAGTAGCTTCATTTGATAAATTTTTCAACTCATCCAATAGACTTTGATTACTATTTTTGAGATCTTCTAGTTGTTTTTCTAGATTTTTCAAATTTGCTTCCTTAACTGGTATAAGATGACTCGATACAACATTCACTGGTGTCAATTGTTCATTGCTAATTTGGTCAGTAAGTGTATCAGATAAAAGAGATATACTTTACATACGGTATCTGTGTTCTATCGCCTTTCTTTTGATGTTCTTGTGCTTCCAGTATTAGATCATCCAATTCATTCAACTTTACCTCGATATCTCTCTCTTTGAACACTGCATCAAACTCTTTACGTGCATTCTGGGACCATGACTCGTGTAGTTGGTCCTTCACAGTCTGTATTTCATGTTTACCTTCTTTTGTACTTGACAGAGTTGGATAACACATCTCTAGGTTTTCATCAGATAATGCCTTTAACGATTCCTCTAAAGCTTTTTCGCACACCTGATTCAGTCTTTGGAACCTTATATGGTTTGCATTTCCAGTAGTCGTACTACTCATCTGTGATCTCTTCTAATGAACTCTTCTTGTAATTTAATAGTTTATTGTATCTATAGATGTTATTGTTTACCTTTTAGCGTCTAGAAGGAGGGTAAATCAATTATGGCGTGTCCGTATCAACAAGGGCAATTTGTGTGAGATGGAAACAAAGTGACACTTAATACCCACAAATATCATCACTTTTAGTTGGTCAATTGTATTAGCATTTCATTTATAAAGACTACTAGATCTATACCATGTCTGATCCAGAATCATTAATCCAACAAGTGAGTGTTTTGTTTTCTTCTTTGGAGTCGTTCTGGAGTTATTTGGGATGGAGGAACTAACAAATGGCGAAGGCTGATAAGAAGGTCAACTCCAAGCAAGGTTTCTTGGGGAGTGTGTTTGGTAGTAGCAAACAGCAGCAGTATGAAGAAGCAGGTGATCTATATATTCAAGCTGCTAATGTGTTTCGTTTGAGAAAAAATGGTAAGAAAGCAGGTGAATGTTTTGAGAAGGCTGCAGAAGCACAATTAAAAGCTGATAGTAAAGATGAGGCAGCTTCAACTTTAGTTGATGCATTTAAAGCATACAAACAAGAAGACGCTGCTAGTGCTGCTAGATGTTTGGAAAGAGCAATTGAATTTTTCACACTTAGAGGTCAATTCCGTCGTGCTGCTAATTTTAAGATGGATATTGCCCAAATATATGAAGAAGAACTCTTTGATATTCCAAAGGCATTACAAAGTTATCAAGATGCTGGTGATTGGTTCGAAAGTGATTCTGCTCAAGCTCTTGCTAACAAGGCTTTCATAAAAGCTGCTGATTTAAATGCATTGGATGGTAACTACATTCAAGCCAATGATATATATAAGAAGATTGTTAAGAACTCATTAAACAACAATTTATCTAGATGGAGTTTGAAAGATTATTTTACAAAGATTGTTCTATGTTATTTAGCTGCTGATGACAGAGTAGCTGCCAATAAATATTTGGAGGAGACATTGAGTTTGGATTCAAGTTTCCAATCAACAAGGGAATATAAATTATTGCAAGATGTCATTGAATCTGTTTCAGAAGGTGATGCTCAAAAATTATCAAATAGCTTATACGAATATGATCAATTCAGTAAACTTGATAAATGGAAAACCACAATTCTTCTCAAAATTAAGAATACAATTGTGGAAGCTGATGATGATTTACTTTGATCTAATGTGATATACATTTTGCTTTACTGATTTGGTTTTAGAGATGGTTTTTATAGTTACTAGTTATTACTTTATATGTTATACAAGGTGATTGAACAAGTAGCATTTCAATAATGGAAAAGACTTTAAACGTAGAGACAATATGAACGACTAATGTAAGCGAGGGTCCAATGGTGTATGGCCAAACACAATTCTAGCAGATCAAGCTTCCCTAATCTTAGAATTGATTCAAAATAGAAAATACTTATACACAGCTAAAAAGGCCCTGAGTGAATCATTCAAGTATTTTACCAACTCATACTCATTTTGGTAAAATGAGGTAATCACCATTGCATCTATGGGTGAAAAAACGAGGTCCCAGTAGAAAGACCAATAATCTACGCCAATTCCCTAGTAAATCCAGTCCAGAAAGATCTCTCCCAGTACTACATCTGTATAATTGAGTCTGAGTAGTGACGAAATACAATTTTATCCATTGTTATTGGCTCTCAATGCTGGTTAAATGTGCCTTATGTTTGACTCATTAAAGCGTTCGAGTGTCTCAACCAGCCGATGAAAATATTTTTTTTTTTTTTTTCAGGCTGCTGACTGACTCAGATAGTGTTGATAAATGTCCAGCAATATCTCACTCTTTTAGTATATAAAGATTTGGAAAGTCAGGAAACTAGTTTCGTCTCACAACTCGTTTGGCAGTTGGTAATTGAATTGACAGATCATCTAATCGGTTCACGTGGTCTCACAGAAAGCATTCTATTGTGGGTCAATCAGATTAGTGGTAAAAAGACACGATTGGGAATAGATTAGACGAAATCAGTTGAACAGATCAATCATGCAAAAGATTTTACTAAGACCAGCGACTCTTAATGTCACAAAGAGAGCTCTATCTAGATCTTCTAAGGCCTCAATTGTTGGTGGTTCAAGATTGAGATTTAGAAAATATCAATCTCGTTCATTAGCTACAACAACCTCTGCTGCTGCTACTGCAAATTCAAATCAAGCAGCTACTTATGCTGGTGCAGGTATTTTATCAGGTTTCAATGATGAAAATGCTCATCAATTAGTCGATGTCTCAAAAGTTCTTGTTATCGGTTCAGGTGGGTTGTCAATTGGTCAAGCTGGTGAATTCGATTATTCAGGTTCTCAAGCTATTAAAGCTTTAAAAGAAGCTAATAAGAAAACAATTTTGATCAATCCAAATATTGCTACAAACCAAACATCTCATGCATTAGCTGATGAGATTTATTATTTACCAGTCACTGCTGAATATATTACATATATCATTGAAAGAGAAAAACCAGATGGTATTTTGTTAACTTTTGGTGGTCAAACCGGTTTGAACGTTGGTGTTCAATTAGACAAGATGGGTGTCTTTGATAGATACGGTGTTAAAGTTTTAGGTACTCCAATCAAGACTTTGGAAACTTCAGAAGATCGTGAATTGTTTGCTCAAGCCTTAAAAGAAATCAACATTCCAATTGCTGAATCCATTGCTGTTGAAAACGTTGATGATGCCTTGAAAGCCGCTAGTGAAGTTGGTTATCCAATTATTGTCAGATCAGCATATGCTTTAGGTGGGTTAGGTTCAGGTTTTGCTCAAAATGAAGAAGAATTGAGAAATTTGGCTTCTCAATCTCTTTCCCTATCACCACAAATTCTTGTTGAAAAATCCTTAAAAGGTTGGAAAGAAGTTGAATATGAAGTTGTTAGAGACCGTGTTGGTAATTGTATCACTGTCTGTAATATGGAAAACTTTGATCCATTAGGTATTCATACTGGTGATTCTATTGTCGTCGCTCCTTCACAAACTTTATCTGATGAAGAATATCATATGTTAAGATCAGCTGCAATTAAGATCATTAGACATTTAGGTGTTGTTGGTGAATGTAATGTTCAATATGCCCTTCAACCAGATGGATTAGATTATCGTGTTATTGAAGTCAATGCAAGATTGTCTAGATCTTCAGCTTTAGCTTCTAAGGCTACCGGTTATCCATTAGCTTATACTGCTGCAAAGATTGCCTTAGGTCATACCTTACCTGAATTACCAAATCCTGTTACAAAGACAACTTCAGCTAATTTTGAACCTTCATTAGATTATATGGTTACCAAGATTCCAAGATGGGATTTATCCAAATTCCAACATGTTAAAAGAGATATTGGTTCTTCAATGAAATCTGTTGGTGAAGTTATGGCTATTGGACGTAATTTTGAAGAAAGTTTCCAAAAAGCTATTCGTCAAATTGATCCTTCATTTATTGGATTCCAAGGTGGTGAATTTGAAAATTTGGATGAAGCTTTAGCTGAACCAACTGATCGTCGTTGGTTAGCTGTTGGCCAAGCTTTATTACATGAAAATTATTCTGTTGATAAAGTTCATGATTTAACTAAAATTGATAAATGGTTTTTACATAAATTAGAAAATATTGTCGAGATGCAAAAAGAATTAGAAAAAATTGGTTCATTATTTGGTTTAAATAGAGATGTTATTTCAAGAGCTAAAAAATTAGGTTTTTCAGATAAACAAATTGCATTAGCTGTTGGTTCAACAGAATTAGAAGTTAGAGCAAGAAGAAAAAATTTTGGTATTATTCCATTTGTTAAAAAAATTGATACATTAGCTGCTGAATTCCCTGCTAATACTAATTATTTGTATACAACTTATAATGCTAGTTCCAATGATGTTGAATTTGATGAATTTGGTACTATGGTTTTAGGTTCTGGTGTTTATAGAATTGGTTCATCTGTTGAATTTGATTGGTGTGCTGTTTCTACTGCTAGAGCTTTAAGAGAAAATGGTAAAAAAACAATTATGATTAATTATAATCCAGAAACTGTTTCTACTGATTTTGATGAAGTTGATAGATTATATTTTGAAGAATTAAGTTTTGAAAGAGTTATGGATATTTATGAATTAGAAAATTCTAAAGGTGTTGTTGTTTCAGTTGGTGGTCAATTACCACAAAATATTGCCTTAAAATTACAAGATAATGGTGCTAAAGTTTTAGGTACTAATCCAGAAGATATTGATAAAGCTGAAGATCGTCATAAATTTTCTTCAATTTTAGATTCTATTGGAGTTGATCAACCTGCTTGGAAAGAATTATCATCAGTTGAAGCTGCTAAAGAATTTGCTGAAAAAGTTGGTTTCCCAGTCTTGGTTCGTCCATCTTATGTTTTATCAGGTGCTGCTATGTCAGTTATTAGAAATGAAGATGAATTAGAAAATAAATTAGGTAATGCAGCTAAAGTTTCACCAGATCATCCAGTTGTTATTTCTAAATTTATTGAAGGTGCACAAGAAATTGATGTTGATGCAGTTGCTTCAAATGGTAAAGTTCTTGTTCATGCAGTTTCAGAACATGTTGAAAATGCAGGTATTCATTCAGGTGATGCTACATTAGTTTTACCACCACAAAAATTATCTAAAGAAGTTATGGCTAGAATTAAAGAAATTACTGATAAAGTTGGTGCTGCATGGAATATTACTGGTCCTTTCAATATGCAAATCATTAAGAATGATGTTGAAACTAATCCAAATTTCCCAGAATTAAAAGTTATTGAATGTAATATTAGAGCTTCAAGATCATTCCCATTTGTTTCTAAAGTTTTAGGTACAAATTTCATTGATGTTGCAGTTCAAGCTATTTTAGGTAAAGATGTTCCTCAACAAAATTTAATGGATGTTAAACGTGATTATGTTGCTACTAAAGTTCCACAATTTTCCTTTACAAGATTAGCTGGTGCAGATCCATTCCTTGGAGTTGAAATGAGTTCAACTGGTGAAATTGCTAGTTTTGGTAAAGATACTACAGAAGCTTATTGGACTGCATTACAATCTACAATGAATTTTAAATTACCATTACCTCCAAGTGGTATTTTATTTGGTGGTGATTTAAATGAAAAATTCTTGGGACAAGTTGCAAAGACAATTTCACCAATTGGTTATAAATTTTATACAGCTTCACCAGAAGTTGCTGAATATTTAAAAGATTATTTACCACAAGATTATAAAGTTGAAGTTATTGAATTTCCAAAAACTGATAAACGTGCCTTACGTGAAGTTTTCCAGAAATATGATATTAAAGGTGTCTTTAATTTAGCTAAAAGAAGAGCTGAGAATTTGTTAGATCAAGATTATGTCATGAGACGTAATGCTATTGATTTTGGTATTCCATTATTCAATGAGCCACAAACCTCATTGTTGTTTGCCAATGCATTAGTTGATAAGGTTGATACTAAATTGAATCAAAATAAAGACACTGTTGTTATTCCAAATGAAGTTCGTCGTTGGAGTGAATTTATTGGTGGTAAACAAGTTTAGTCTCCTAAATAGATGACATATCATAGTATCATAGCCCCAGTGGCCCACTGGCCTACTGACCCACCAAGAAATCAGTACATAATAGAAGTAATAAAAGACAAATATTGAATGACGTAGGAATATAGGTCATGGATATTAAGTGTATATGAAATTAATTCTCCGGAGTATTAGAGTCATGCATTATTCGGATAAACTTAATGATATCCACGGGAATTACTAAACTACTCTAACAGAGTCCTATTATTCATATTATTGATATTATTCCCAGTATTGCCACATTCGGATATAGAGCAATAGAGGATATAATAGATAATCCATACAATTAAATAAGCCCAAAAGCACAACTCACATAAAAATCAACTGAGCTTAATTGAAATTTCACAAAAAAACATTCGACAAGACGCCCCCGCGAAAATTTGCTTTGCCGCGAATTTTATTTTTTTCTTTCTGGCAAACGAATCAACAAACTTGAATAAACTGATTAAGTATATAAATAATTTAATTGGTGTCTATAATCGATATTCAGGGATTAATAGATTAATTAAGAGAGAAGTCATTTATCACACAGATTATTATTCATATCATCACACAAAACTCATATCACTGTCGTCTATCCAACATTTCACGCCGTCACACTATAATAACCAAAAAAGACATTAAAGAACCATAATGGGATCTTGTCTATCAAAAGAGGATGCTCCAACATCCACAACTACGGCTCAAAATAGAACCCAAAGGAACTCTAAGCTGGAAAACCCTTCCTCTTCTTCAAATGAAAAAGATGCCACTGAAGCTATAAATAATAATCAAGCTTTATCAAATGGTCAAATATCTCCACAACAACAACAACAATTATCAGAAACTCAACAAGGTAGAAAACAATCAATAGTTCCATCGGAATCATCAAATGGAACAAGCACAGCTGTCAATTCAGGAAATGCCAAAGATACTCATGAATATACAAAAGTTTTACTTTTAGGATCTGGTGAAAGTGGTAAATCTACAATTTTACAACAATTAAAAATTCTTCATTCAAATGGATTTTCAGAACAAGAATTATTTGATTTTAAACCATTCATCTTTGGTAATATCATTCTTTCTGCAAAAGATCTAGTTGAAGCTTATAAAAAATTCAATATTAAATTAGAAGAAGATGATCAAATTAATGAATCTGATTTTGATTTAATAACTTCAGCAACTGCACCTGTTGATCCTCATAAAAGTTTTGATAAACGTTTAGCTGCTAAAATTATAGCATTATGGAAAAATCAAGCAATAACTGAATTATTACAAAAACATCGTCAAGATTTTTATTTAATGGATTCTGCTAAATATTTTTTTGAAAATTTAGATAGAATTTCTCAAGAAGATTATTTACCAACAGTTACTGATGTTTTAAGAACAAGAAAGAAAACTTCTGGTATTTTTGATTTGAAATTTGAATTAAATGGTTTAAAAATTCATATTTATGATGTTGGTGGTCAAAGATCTGAACGTAAAAAATGGATTTATTGTTTTGATAATGTAACTTCAATTATATTTTGTGTTGCATTATCAGAATATGAT
The DNA here is from genome assembly GCA_037042445.1 of Hansenula sp. Y91-04. Taxonomy (NCBI): domain Eukaryota; kingdom Fungi; phylum Ascomycota; class Saccharomycetes; order Phaffomycetales; family Wickerhamomycetaceae; genus Hansenula; species Hansenula sp. Y91-04. The sequence goes on along the minus strand of JAXQKK010000061.1, from coordinate 456,480 downwards.
CAAACTTTATTAGAAGAAAAAACTCAAAATAGATTAGAAGAAAGTTTAACACTTTTCGATTCAGTTGTTAATTCTCGGTGGTTTTCAAGATGTTCAATAGTTTTATTTTTAAATAAAATTGATGTATTTGTGGAAAAATTACCATATTCTCCATTAGAAAATTATTTCCCTGATTATAGTGGAGGTAATGATGCAAATAAAGCTGCAAAATATATCTTGTGGAGATTTACAAGAGTAAATAGATCTGGTTTACCAATTTATCCATATATTACTCAAGCAACTGATACAAATAATATTAAATTAGTATTTGTTGTCGTAAGGGAAAGCATTTTATCAAATATTTTACATGACACTGGTTTGTTATGATTATAATGATTTAGGTGTATGAATGATATGATTTTATAAGGAAAGAACAGGAATAAAAAAAAAATGAAAAAACAGTATAAGGAATGATCGATACTATAAGAACAGGCAAATAACAATAATTATCCGTCGATGTGGTTTTTAAATTAATATTTTTAATAGTTTTATATATCAAAAAGTAAAAAAAAAGTTCATAATGATTTCAATCAATTCATATTCGTAGGTATTTATCAAAAATTTTCACACTTGTTTATAGTTATAAAATATGTTCGATGTTCATAAGCATGTAAAAGATCAAGTATTGGTTGTCGTTTCTTATTAGAAATTTCAATATATTTACCACCTCTAAATTCAACATCTGATTTCATATGTGGTAAATCTTTCTTCTTTATGAAAAATTCTACACCAGCAGGTCTAAAAGTTGGTGGTAACATTGGAACAAAATCTTCATCATGTACAACTCGTATTAACCCCCAATCAACATCTTTACCTAAACTTATCCTTTCAGAAAGTTTTTTAACTTCAAATATATCATTCACCCATTTAACCATTTGAGGATTAAACAATCTAGGACATCCATATCCTAATATTAATGGTTTATAACCTTTAACTCTAAATTCAACACCAACTAATATAGCTAATGCAGCACCTAATGAATGACCAGTAAGAACCAATTTATAATCAGGATGTTTGACAAATAATTCATCAATTGGTCGTATTATACTTTGAGTAATTTGTTCAAGATTTTTATAAAATCCATAATGAACCTTACATCCTTTACAATCAGGTACTGTTTTAAATTTTGTGATGGATTTATAATTAACTGGAATCATTTGAAGATCACTGGCCCAATCAGTCTTTGTAACTGATCCTCTAAATGACACGATAATCTCTTTATTTATCTTATCAAGTGTAACAAATCCAGTCCCATTCTCATCATGAGTTGAATTCCTAATCTTTTCACAAAATTAGCTACCTCCCTTGAAAAAATAGATATTGGTATCTCACTCATACTTTTACAATCTGTGCACCTTTATTCTGATCATCGTAACAAAAATGTAAATGACATGCTCCTTTATGAAACCATCCTGTTGATATATTTCCATGTGTTATACATGATGCTAAAGCTGAATATTTCGCATAATGAAAGAATTTATCATGAAGTTCATTAGAATAACCAGTAACAAAACCAAGAATTGTCAAAAGAGCGACAGTGAATATTGGTCTCATAGGAATGTGAGACTACAATCAATTGAATTAGATGATGATCATTTCTGTAGTGGTTCATGGTTTTCAATAGTGAAGAAATTATGATTTTTGTGGTTTTGTGGTTTAAGTGTGTAACTGCTGCAACAATGAATCAATTGAAGCCATCACAATTAACAAATTAAATGAAATAATTAAGTACAGTACTTGTAACTTCACAAGCAGGACCAAAAGCATTAGCACCACCAATAATACATTTCTCTTCTATTTCCTCATGAGCTCAATAGATACAAATATCCCTAATCAACAACCCAACCAACTCTCAACCACCACCATACCCATCATCACCTAGAACAAACACATATCCCACAGCCCTTACCACCACCACCATCTCCATAATAAACCCATCTCTAAGTAATACCACTAATCAATTCCTCATAGTTAACTTCATCAATTATATACGTCTGCTTAGTCATCTTGAGAAAAATTACGTGTTAACATTGGAAAAAAAACACGCGAAGCATCGATAAAAACAAATATTACTGCTTCTCATCAAACACAACAGGGATCTCTCTTCACCAATCAAACATCTTGCTCAATCCATTAGGAAGCTATCACTGCTCTTTTGTGCTCGTGTGTCTCGATTGTCTAGTTGGTGGCTGCTCTTTTCTTCTATCATCACATTAGCTAATTAAAAATCCCAGATCCACGCTAGTTTAAGAAAGAGAACATATCCATCTCATCAAAAATAATGGCTCCTAGAAAAGTCAAACAAACAACGGAGAAACAATCTCCAGTGGAGGAACTGGACCCTGTTACTGAATTCGTCTACGAAAAAGGTGTTGATCGTCCTTTCCTAATCACTACACCTCCTCCAAATTTGACACAACTTCGTTCAGTTTCCACTACAAAAGAACGTTTATTCTTAGCTGCTTTAGTGATTTTTGCAATAATTATTAGATTACAACAATTAAGTGAACCAAATTCTGTTGTTTTCGATGAAGTTCATTTTGGTGGATTTGCTAAAAAATACATCTTAGGTGCTTTCTTTATGGATGTTCATCCTCCTTTAGCTAAACTATTATTTGCTGGTGTTGCTTCATTGGCTGGTTTCAAAGGTGATTTCGACTTTAAAACAATTGGTGATGTATACCCACAATCAACTCCTTACTATTGGATGCGTGCCTTCCCTGCAATCTTGGGTGTTGGTACTGTTATTTTGTTATATTTAACTTTAAGAGCTTCAGGTGTTAGACCATTAGTTGCATTTATCTCTGGTTTAATTTTCACTTATGAAAATGCAAATGTCACTATTTCAAGATACATCTTGTTGGATTCACCATTAATCTTTTTCATTGCTGCTGCTGTCTATGGTGCTGTAAGATTTGAAAATGAATTACCATTCTCAATTGGTTGGTATAGAGCTTTGGTTTCAACAGGTGTTGCATTAGGTTTAGCTGTCTCTTCTAAATGGGTTGGTATCTTTACTATCGCTTGGGTTGGTTTATTAAATGTCTGGGATCTTTGGTTCTTGATTGGTGATTTAACAGTCTCTGTCAACAAAATTTTCAGACACACTTTAGCAAGAGGTATTATCTTATTGGGTCTTCCAATTGTCTTGTACATTACCTTCTTTGCTGTTCATTTCAGAGTCTTGTACAAAGAAGGTGACGGTGGTGCTTTCATGTCATCTGCTTTCAGATCAACTTTAGAAGGTAGTAAAATTCCAGGTAACATTTTAGCTGATGTTGGTGTTGGTTCAAAAATCAGTATTCGTCATCTTGAAACTCAAGGTGGTTACTTGCATTCTCATGATCATTTATACGAAACTGGTTCAAAACAACAACAAATTACTTTATACCCACATTTAGATGCTAATAACAACTGGATTGTTGAATTATACAACGTTACTGAAAAACCAACCTCATTTGAACAAATTAAAGATGGTACTAAAATTAGATTGAACCATGAATTTACCAGTCGTCGTTTACATTCACATGACCATAAATGTCCGGTTTCAGATAACGACTGGCAAAAGGAAGTTTCAGCTTATGGATTTGAAGGTTTTGATGGTGATGCTAATGATGATTTCGTTGTTGAAATTCAAAAAGCATACACTAAATCTCCTGCTGCTCAAGAAAACTTGACTGCTTTGGAATCTGTCTTTAGATTACGTCATGCTATGACTGGTTGTTACTTATTTTCTCATGAAGTTAAATTACCAAAATGGGGTTTTGAACAACAAGAAGTTACATGTGCTACTCAAGGTATCTTGCCATTAAGTTTATGGTACATTGAACAAAATGAAAATCCATTCTTACCACCTGATGCAAGAAGAGTCAGTTATAAAGCTCCATCATTATTTGAAAAAATTATTGAAGCTCACAAGAGAATGTGGCACATTAACCAAAACTTGAATGCTCCACATAACTGGCAATCATTACCAAACTCATGGCCATTCTTAACCCGTGGTATTAACTACTGGGGTGAAAATAACCGTCAAGTTTACTTATTGGGTAATGCTCCAACTTGGTGGGCAACAACTTTGGCAATTGTTATCTTTGGTATTTACGCTGCTACTCAAATTTTAAGATGGCAAAAGGGTGCAAGCATTGGTGTTGATCGTCATGTGTTTAACTTCAATGTTCAAACTTTCAAATATCTCCTTGGTTGGGTTATCCATTTTGCTCCATCATTCTTAATGGGTCGTCAATTGTTCATGCATCATTACTTACCAGCTTACTACTTTGCCGTTTTAGTTTTGTCACACTTTTTGGATATCATTGTTAGTTACATATTTGCCAAGAGAAGAAGTGTTGGTTATTCCATCATTATTGTCTTTGCCTTAGTTTCATTCTTGTTCTATGTCAACTATTCACCATTGATTTATGCCTCTCCATGGACTAAATCTCAATGTGAAGCTTCAAAGATCATTGACAGTTGGGATTATGACTGTAACAAATTCCATGAAAGCTTAAGTGATTACAATACTCCACAACAAATTTTTTCACCAGGTCAAAACTTGGGTACAGCTCAACCAATCCCAGATCAAGGTCAACAAGTTCTCCAGAATTAAGACTTTGAGTATATAGTTAATACGATAAATAATAAAAGAATAAAAATTGTAACTGAATTAAGAATCTGTTTCATGTATTGAAAGCCACACTATTATAACCTCTATTAAATATACACTTGATCCTGATTTTCACATCCAATAAGTTAAAACCTCCCAAAAAAAAATAAATATATATTATTAACGCTTGACTCCCAATCTATGATTTATGTGGATGGTGAGTAAAAGCAAGGCAGCCACAAGCAAGCAATACCATTTTGTGAAAACAAAAGTTTCACTATAGCATTCAACACCAACTTTACAAACACCATCGTCATCGGTGTGTAGACCCAAGTAATGTCCAAATAGTTTGGTCAAGAGACTCACGGTTATGATACCACCAGTGGTCATCAACCCCCAAATTGTACTGAAACCTTCAGTACCGAATCTATCAGCAACAACAGCAGGGAATGTACCAAAGACGAACCCAAATGCAAACCCTGTGATGAATGAACAAATAGTTATATGTTCCACTCTATCCAATATGGACGTTAGAAATTGTCCAAAAGCCATGAGAATTGCTGCAAAGAAAATACACCAGATTCTTTGAGCCTGAAGTTTTCTGCTCACAATATCTGATATTGGGCCAGATGTTAACCTCCCCAAGAAACTGGCAATAGCGATAGTAGAAACCTGAAGGGCTTGAGCCTCACCGACACTTAATTTGATATCTGGTGTTGAATTCACCTGTGCCACAACTATGAATCCAACACTATAAATGTACATCTGTCCTACACCTTGTAATGAGGCCAAGATGAAGTAATATTTGAGGAATAATCTTTGACATATTGCCTCCACGATGAAATGATTCCATATAGGATGTCCCTCACGAACGAAAACAGGAACATCCTCGACTGCCGAATAAATGACTGAACTATCTGCACGACGTAGCTGTTGAGCTACCAAAGGTCTTTGTTGGTCTATACTACTGATGGAAGCTCTTGGTGATCTAACACCAATACCCCAAAAACTTAATGATCCTCTCAAACTTCTTCTTCTTTCATGGAATGCTTCCATTAAAGAGGTTGTGGATCCAACTGTCTTCATGATTGGTCTTTCATCTATAGCAGATTCTTGATTGTTACCAATTAATTGAGTTTGTTTCTTTTCCTTTTTATAAATCTTCAAAAAAAATGAACCTGAAAGACAAAGTATTGGACAAAATATTGAAAAAAAACGTAATAGTCCCTCTGTATCATTTTTGAAGAAAGTGACAGCAATTGTTGAATATAACAATGATGCTAAAGCGTATGCCGACACTGGTAATGCACCAGCAGTACCTCTATGATGTGGGAAATTAGCAGTTGCACACTTCACTGTAGAATAGAAACTCAAAATGGATCCAAACCCAAGACACATCAATGCAAGCATCAGTAATGCCACATTCTGTGATTGTTTAGCATAAAATCCATGAAGTAATGTATATGCTGTGAATGTAAATAAACCTCCCAGAAAGTCCGAAATACCAGGACCTAGTTTATCAATCATTATACCAGCTGGGAATCCACCCACTGCACCTCCCAATGTAATTGCTAATGACAATTTGGACAATACCGCTACAGGAAGATGTGAATTCTTAACCAATTGTGGTGCAAATACAGAGTAAACATACAGCGTACCGGATGCGACAGCCACTATGACAGAAGCTATTAAGGAGCGGATCCTGGCACCCACTGGTGGATACTCGTACTCTTGTAGTGATTCAGACATTTCCCTAACGTCTCCAAGAATGATCCTATCTGGCTATGAGAGAATGAGTTCAAACAAAAGTAGGAAATTTGATATCTAATTAATATCATGTTAAGTTTATGTAAAATTGAAATTTCTTATCGATAAAGAATTTCGCGAAAATGTGTCGGAATAGCCCCATTTGTTAAAAAGACTGATCTGGTGATATTCTCGAAAGAATGTTTTGACACATTCTTCTACAAATTGAGTCTAGTTCTATATGGTTTATTCTATCTAGGAGAACTGGGATGAAGAGTATGCGTGGACTATCACTGCAGTCGCTGTTTGGATGTTCATGGATCTGATCACTCCCATTTGTCTAATCTCAATACAGTAATCTAGCTCTGCTAATAACTCACCAGGTATCCCTTCAGCTTCCTTTCCGAGAAGAATCAATGACTTGGCCGGGAATTTGGTGTCCTTTCCCAGGACAATACTCTGATCCGTTTGTTCCAGACCTATCAATGTGTATCCTTCTTTCTTCTTGGCTCTCATGAATGATGGAATATCTGCAATGTTAACTTCAATCATAGGCATCCAATAATCAGCAGTGACAGCAACGTTCTTGAACTGAGGATGTTTCTTGACTCTGAGATCATCGAGTGTCATTAAACCAGCTCCTAAGACATCACACAATCTGCAAATACCACCTAAATTTGGTGGTTTATCAACAAGTGAACTAACGACAATTAGTTCACTTCTCTTTATACTTCTGGTGTTTTCTTCAAGATCAATAACTGACTCCCAGGCTCCGCTCTTGGTTTGTAGTGGTGAATTGACAGTTGTATCTTTAGCATCCTCAGACTCTTTTACTTGTTTCCATAAAGGACCTTGGTCGGAACCGACATCTACTGAAAGATCATTTGTGCTGAAGTATTTCACAAAGTCAGCTTTTGTAATAACATCAACATCGCGAGGTGATATTCTTGATAGTACCCCGCCGAATATAGATGTTAAAGTGAAATCTTTGTTTAGATCCCAAATCAAAGCGTCACCACTTCTGTATTGTCCGGTAAGTTCTGATTTTTTAGCCTCCTTGTATAATGACTCCAAAATGTTATTGACTGCTAATTCAATACCCTTAGTTTTCAACTCAGGATAGACTGATAATATCAGTGAGTTGGAAAAATGTCTCACAAGTGGTTTGTTTGAAGTACAATTTGGAATCAAAGATTGACAGAATTTCTGAAAATATTGGGCACATTCCAAAGGTGGTAACTGTTGACCAACCATGAAGGCAATTCTTTCAACAGAAGTTACTAGAGCAGGTTTTGATTGATCAGAGAAATAATCAAAGAGGGCATCCCTGTTTGTAGAACTATTCACCATATCAATACCAACAATCCATTCGATATATGTTCTTACCAGTGGGCTTGATTCTGTGACTAGCAATGGCAACAAATATTTGGACACTAGGCTTGATAGTAAATCTGGTTGAACTTGACGAGTTACTAGTAATAACAACGCAAATGAAGAAACTCTTTGACGTTCTTCAATTCCATTGGCCTTCTTTTCTGGGGTAAGCAAACGGTACTTGTCATCTTCAATCAAGGTTTGAAAGAACTCGCTGGTGAAAGAAATTGAGCTTGATAATAAAAGATTGATGATGTTAACTTTACTGGATATTTCTTCCGCTCCAAAGACATCATCATATAAATCACCATAAAATTTTAATTCGTTATCGTAAATTTCAGCAAGAACAACTTTCAATCTAAATAAATTTGTCTCATCCTGTACTAAGCAAAATGCTTTGAACAGTAATTCAAAAATCCATATTGTCTGATTGAATTCTTCTTTGTAACCTTTCTGATAGCTCAAGATTTTGGAGGTTAACGTTGGCAGGAAAGATCTTCTAGTATATGACTGGTCAACAATCTCTAACCCAATTCTTTCCAATATCTTTGCGTTGTATTCGTTATTTATGGAGTCCTTAAGTAATTTTTCATCAAACAGCGTTTCAATGAAATTCAAGTGCATGCTTTTTTGATTCAAAACTAGTCTTTCAGCAGTAACTTGATCCCAGATCTTCTCCAAGATCTCAATTGCAATTATCAAATCAAAGTCGTAATTCTGAAAAAGATATTTCAAAGAGTTGCAAACAGAGATGTTGGTGAGGAAAAAGGCACTAGAAGCCTGCTCATCAAGCAATGATATGAAATGGTTCAATTCTTCATCATTCAGTGGTGTCGTTTTCATATATGCAAGACAAAGATCAAAGAAACTTGCAAAGATACTATCTTTGACTTTATAATCTTGGTTAATTTTGCCTAATTGGATATATAACTCTTTCAAATCAAAGAAGTTTAGTAGTGTTAAGTCAGCAGAATCAGAAGCTTTTGTGTATGCAGCGACAAAGAAACTAAATTTGTCCTGATTGAAGTTGGAAAGGATGGACTCATAAAGCGGCTTTAAATTAACACTTCTCCAACTATTCTTGAACATATCTAATTTAACCAATTCGTTTGCGTTTTTATAATCATCTGCTGAGCCGTTGATGAGTGAAGTCAGTAAAATAATATATTCTTGTGAGAAATCCTCTGTATACTCTATTTTAGAAAATGCAAGCTCTGTCAAAAATTCATCTGAGATGGTGTAACTTCCTAGTAATGAGAACGTAACTACTTGGTATTCGGCCTCTCTGCTCTGTGGAAGAATACAATCAGGAGTTTCATTATACTTTGCAATGTACTCCAAGAATATCTCTTTATGCTCTGAGAATAATTCATATCCATTGTAATGAACAAATTTTGTCAGTGATTCAACTATTAGGGGAATATTTGGTTCTAGGTGTGAAAGTAGTTTTAAATGAACAGTTTGTAAGGTCTTCTCAAAAACTTCATCTTCTGCTGTCGAGCCAAAAAGTTTGTACAACTGTTGTGCATGATGCTCGTTGAAAAGTTGTTGTCCTCTCAAGCCTTTCAACAATCCAAGAGAAATGTAGGCTCTTGCTGGGGCAAAGATTGAGCTCAGGTCAACCAAAAGCTCTAAAAGCTGATACACAGTTTGCTGAAATAAATCCTCTGTACCTCTTAGCGACCTCAACAGATTTGTAATAAACTTCTCTAGTGTACGACCGTATGGACACTCTAACGTATCATCAACTCTTTTAACCACAAAATGTGGAGCCTCAACAGCTTGTCTTAAGAAAACGCTCGTCAATAGCTCATGTGCGTATATTGAGAGTCTGTCAACTGGAGTTGAAAGCATGATATTCAATGCAAACTTTCTCACAGATTCCATAGACCCTTGAAAAGCAGTAGATAGCAAAACTATACCCCAACTAGACTTGACGTATGAATCTGGCGATAGCAGCTGATGAATATCACTCTTTGCTGCAACTGCTTGATTCAATGCAGTATCGATACCAACAATTTCAAATAGAGTGCAAAATCTTTTCCATTCCTCCAAAATCTGTGATGATTTGCCTTCACTGTAGTACATCAATTTGTTATCAATGTCAATACTGAGCTGTTGAATTGATAATTTTAATATTGAGAGACAGTACTTTCTATGTTCGTGGACAGTACTTCCCATACCTTTTTGAATGTTTATCCAATATTCTTCTCTAGTCAATTGGTTTTTTAAAGCTTTGCTTTTCTCGCTCTTCTTAGATAAACTTGAAAGAAACCTTAACCATAAAATATAGCCATTAGATTTATGGACGTTATCCTTGGATACCATTAGGCAGGGTATAAGATCTATCACAAACTCTTGAAGCTCTACTAATGATTCTTCTCTCCACCTCAATAGTTTTGTTGCTTGAGAGCTTATCGAGTTTTCATCAATGGTTATCAAAAAGCATATTAGTTTGTCCAGAAATAAAGAAACACCTTGGACCTCTAAGGATAAAAGTTTGTCCAATGCCGTCAAAAGTTGTTCCAAAGAAGTACCTAGTAATCCCTGGTCTACTTGATTATCATTTGGCCTTATATGAGTTTTGAAAACCTCTGCAGCTTGTGAATTGCAGATGAAGTTCAATCTTGATTCAATCAATGCAACAAGAGATGATGCAATCCAATCCAGCACTCTCTCAGCAACACCTGGTAGTTTCTGTAGAAGGACAAGTATACGATCACTCTGCTTTGATTCGTGTGACTCAATGATGTACTTTTGGCATTGTGCAGTCACACTTGGAATTATTTCTGCTAAAGTGTCATGGTCAATAATATCTATAACTTCGTATAACGCATTAACTGCATCGTCTTTGCTCAGATTTTCGAAGAGATCAAGCACCAGCTGTCTCTGTTTATCCACATCCAAGTATTTGGCAAGTAAAGCAGCACTTGACATCCTCTTACTAGAGTTGCAAAAGCAAATTTACCAAGCTTCAAATAGCTAAATATTCTGATATAGACTTGACTAAATTTTTTCAATATCGATACAACCGGAAAGGTTTTGAAGCCCCGGCGCGATGAGATGGTTTTGACCAAAAAGGGGGTTTAAACAAATAGATGAGCTAGCCATTTACGCTATCAACGAGAACCAAAAGAAGCCCAACAATGTCAATTGAAGAGGAAGACAACAGTCCGTTCGCCAACTCAGTGACCCAGGACGACGAGTTCATTGACCTGCCTTTGTCTCAGGATGAAGAAGAGGGCAAAAGCGACCATGAGGAGGAATCGCCTGTTGTTCAGGACAAGAGCGATAAGTCAGATTCACCAACTACTCTGTCCACTGCTAGTCAGCCACCACCATCAGCATCACAACCACCCGTTGCTACTAATACTACTGCTTACAACCCAGACATGTATTCATCCATCACCCAGCTGGCTTTCAAAGATAAGAATTCGTTGAGAATTGAGATAATAGATGCTGGCAAGAGTCGTGAAGGTCAGAGCCGAGGATATATCGTATATACAATCAGATGCAATGATGCAATAGTAAGAAGAAGGTACAGTGAGTTTGAAAGCTTGAGAAACACATTGGTTAAGTTGTTTCCAACTGTCATTATTCCGCCTATTCCAGAGAAACATAAGATATCGAAATATGCGGCAGCTCCAACAAAGGCAAAAGAGGATACAAGCATCATAGATCATAGACGTCGAATGTTATCAGTATTTTTGAAAAGACTATTGGAGATTGATCAAATTCGTGAAAATCAAGTTTATCAGAGTTTCTTGGATCCAAATGCAAATTGGCATGAGGTCCTAACTTCTCCACCAGTATCTGATATTCCTAAAAACATACTACAGGCTGACCCTCTAGATCCAGCTCACTCCTCAGCTGCGCATTCCTACCTACCAATCCCATCCAGCACTGTCATAGTGGTGAAAGAATCTGAAGAAGACAAGAAGTTTAATGAAGTTGAGGCTAATGCAAAAGAATACGAAGCTGTGATATCCAGTGCTGTTGACAAAGTGAACAAGAAAATAGTGAAACATATAGGGGAAATGGCACAAGAGTTCTCGGAAGCTGGTGCTAGTTTTAACTCCTTTAGTTTGCAAGAGAATGGGAAATTAGCATCAACTTTAGAAAAGATTGGTCAGGTTCATGATAACTGCTTTCTGTCAACTGAGACCTTAGTTAATACTCTAAATTATGAATTCACTGAGCCATTAGGTGAATCTGCACAATTTGCAACTGTTGTAAAGGATATCATAAAGTTCAGACAGCAAAAGTCATTACAATTGGATATCACTGCAAGATCTTTAAAGCATAGAACAAACCATTTGAATTTGCTACAAAAATCTGAGGAAGAATCTAAAAGAATAGATGAAGCTCTTGAAGCAGAAAGAGGTAAAACCAAACAAATAAATTTTGACAGAAAACAAGCTGCAAAAGAAGCAGAAGCCAAAGCTGCTGAAGATGCTGGTCTAAATCAAAGTACTGTAACGCCGCTTGAGCCTAAAAAGTCTTCGAAATTCAAAATTCCTGGAATATCAAAGCTAAGTAACGTTATCAAGGAAGCCATTGAATCAGATCCTGAAGTTACTCGCCAACATAATTTGACAAAAACTAAAGAAGACATTAATCAGTTGAAACAGACTGTGAGTGCCGCAGAAGAGGATCTCGTTAAGGTTACTGAGGCAATTAAAAGTGAACTAGAAAAGTTCCAAAAGTCTAAAGATGAAGATTTGAAGAAAATGATGCTGGCATATAGTGGTTCTATTTTGGACTGGTCCAAGAAAAATTTAGAATTCTGGGAAGAAGCGAAATCTGATCTGGAAAAGGCATGAGTATTAATTAATGAACAATAAATATAATCTATTACTACACCATTCAAAACTACCAAAGTAGAATCTATGTGTAGTATTCAAAATCTATAAGCTCGTGTGAGTTAGATCTTTTTATGGGGTTGCCATAGTGACCGTAATGGGCAGAATATGAAATTAGTCTACAAAACACCAAAATCTAGCTTTAGGAACAATTTTGGTACTAAAAAACCAACCCAGATAGGAATCAAGTAGCTGATATAGTTGAACGAGTTGTGTACCTTAATACAATAGCCTGAAGTAAGCCTGAAAGTGTCAATAATTTGGCTTTTAACGTTGACTTTGATGACATAATCTGTTGACAAATTTCCAAATTGGTTATGTGTCTTATACCATATCTGAGATCTCTTATTTACATAGAAGCTCTTAAACTCATCTCATCTCAAAACCTGAAATACAATAAAACAAGCCATCTTTTACTTCAGTTGTCTCTATTGGTACCTATAAGAAGATAATGACTGCTCCCCAGCCACCCTTTAGGGTTCGGACGATCTATTCCTGGAGTGGTGTGGAGGAAGATGACTTAGGTTTCATAGAAGGTGATATCATCGAAGTTGATGATTTGGGAGATGGTAACTGGTGGCATGGGAGGTTAAAGAGAAACAAGATGACTGGTAATTTCCCTTCGAACTACGTTGAATTGATCAAATCTGACCTACAGAACTTCAGTCCTTCTACAAGAGTTACCAGCAAAGTGTCATTGAATCAATCTCATGGCAGTTCTCCAGTTAGAGAAAAACATCAGACACCAACTGACTCAAGAATTGCATCACCATATTCAAGTCCAAGTGCCAAGTCATCGCAAAGACTTAGACCTCCAGTATATCAGACTCCTGAGGATGAAGTTGACGAATTTGAGTTCAGTTTCCAATCCTCAAAGAATTATTATAATGCTCAAGCTGCTCAAGGTTCAACGAACCCTCAAAGTCCCTACCGTTCTGAGAGAGCCTCTCAAAGATTACCTCATTCAAGTCAATCACATAGCATTCCTCATTCATATTCAGTTCCTGTCTTACTAGAACAACAACAGGGCTATCGTGAAATGTCAAACAGTCATTTTCAACAGCCAATGCATAATTCAGCTAGTTCATTAAGACTACAAGGTTATGCTCCACCTCCACCTCTACCGCAGCATGCTGTACCAGTGAAATCACAATCTAGTCAAAATCTCAAACAATATGACCCTTATGCCCCAGAAAATCCATATAGCAAGACTGATTACTCTAATAGAAAATCAGCCTTACTAAAACAAGCAGCCCATAACAACATGAGAGACTCACAATCAACTGATTTTATTGCGCCCTATGATCCAGAGAGCTTGAACCAGTCCAAATCCTCGACATCTCATTCTTCAAATGTTTTTAGCTACTCAAATGGTTCCTATTTTACAAACTCTACAAATTCTCATAATAGTTCAATAGCAATGAGTGATTTCAGTGCCACAAGTGCTGGAAGTTTTGCTAGACACAGATACGAAGAACAATTGAAGCTAAAGGAGAATCTTCAATCTAGTGGATCTGGTAGCCATCTACTTATTGAAGAAAAAAAAGCTAAAAAGCCAAGTGGTATATTCAAGAAAATGTTCTCAGCCAAAGATGCTCCTCCTCTACCTTCTGTTGATAGCATCACTTCAGACCTCAATGATGTGAACTTAGGTAACAAAGAACTTGACTCCTGGATCGAGCTTAAAGTTGATTTGAATAGAGCGAACTCTCTAGGCGCAAAAGAGCGTCAACTAAGAGAGAAAAGAGTTAGAGAACATGAAGGTTATATCATTTTCGAACCTCACAAACAGCTATCCAATATCAACAATAACGAAGTCTATCAGACTGATCAAAAATTTGACCTAAGTGCATTCAGTCTAAAGCATGTTGACAACTTTGTTAGAAATCTGCAGATCAAACAAACAATTCTATCCCCAGAAGCATTCATTACTAATGAATTGGGCATGAAATATACCAGTAAACTCGAATATTTGAGAGCCTTGTACATTTTTTGTACTGAACATTTTGCTATCATAGAAAGTGCATACTCTAATGAACAATATATTCCAAATGTTGAACTAATTTTCCAAAAAAGAGGAGCTGATACTTATGGTATGGCATTTCTGTTCAAAAGTTTGGCAGATGCTATGGGACTAAATTGTGACATTGTTGTTGGTTCATTGAAAACACCACAGTCAATAGTGAAGCATTATTGGAATGCAATCGTGATTAACGGGGAATGGAGATTCATTGATGTCTCATTAGGGAACCTTACAAACCCAGTATACAAGCTACTAGCATCACAGCACGATGGTTCTACTGAATCATTTTACTTTTTGACTGAGCCGTTAGATCTCATATACACACACATTCCTGACGCTTTTGAAGACCAACATATTGTTCCACCAATTGATCAGATGGTTGCCTTGGCTCTACCACCATGTTTCCCGTCATTTTTCAAAAATGGTTTGAAAATTCAGAAGTTCAGTAATGCACTAACTAGATTAAGAGATTACGAAATCTTTGAAATAGATTTAAAAGTTCCAAAAGATATAGAAATCAATGCAGTTGTTCAGACCAAAAATTCCATTACATCAACACTTGCTCAAATATACTGGAAGCACAATGAAAGATTTTGCAAAATCAAAGGTCATTTACCTGATAACAACCCAACTGGTTTCATCAATATCTACTCAGGATTAAAGGGTACGCAAAAGTCCATTCAGAATGTACACCCATTATCAATGGTTATTCCAGTGGTTCATGAAGGTGATTACAGGCCACTAGACTTTGTTACAAGATATCCAACTGTTCCAGCACAATTGAATGATTTATACATTAAACAGCCTCAAAACAAAAACTTATCATGCAGAGGTGAGTATGTCTTCAGCGTCGCTCAGTTTCCTTCTAATGGCTTAAATGGACCACCAGCAAGAACTAAAATTGCTCTTCAATCTCCATCTGGTAAGATTACAAAGTTCACTAAGAAAGATCAAAGTACTCCATTTGGTTTATGGGAGCTGCCAGTCAAATGTGCTGAAATTGGAACTTGGAGAGGTTTGGTTTCAGTCGATAATGGGTCCAGTTTATGTGTCTTTGCCGAGTGGTCATGTCATTGATTAATTTTAAAGTCATAACAAGAAGAGCTACCACAAATAAAAGCTCAATTTCAATTTAATAATTCTTAATGTTTTAATTTATCATCATTTTTAGATCAGATCAATTCTCGTAGTCCAAAACAGGTAATTTGCCGTATTTGTAAATTTTGTTTTTTATTATGTAATCGTCAGTTTTTTTGTATGTTTATTTCTTTGAATCAAAGAGATGGATCAACTACACCATTTAGCAACAAATCTTGCATCGTTCGCTTTCTCTGAAATTGTTAAAAGAAATGACTACTGATATTGAAGTCTCTGATGTCTCTGGACTTCAGGATACAGTGATATTGAGCAAATTTGCCGATATATTGAAAGATTTCAAGCTACACAAAACACAGGATGTTTTCGACATCGTTAAAGAATTCAGATCCATCGCTGCATCAAAAGCTTATGAAGTCTCAATACAGACACCTGAATCATCTGAATATACTAATTGGGAGCTTGAGGCAAAACTCTGGCACCTTGTTGATTTGCTTGTGAGTTATAGAAATTCAGATGAATCTGAAAAGATCCCAACATACACTTTCAATTCCAACATAGTCTTTGAAGAAAATTTTTACAGAGAAAGCTCGAAGCTACGTGAAATCTGGCTCATGATAATTTGGCTTCAACAAAGTGCAATTGAGCCTGAGAGACCAAATCTGTCAACTTCCAAATGGATGAACACTCAATTATCCAATACATTAGAAAATCTGGATAGTGACGCACCACTACGTTTGAACAAAAGCATAAATCCAAAAGATCAAGAGCAGGATAGCGTTTTTTACAAGTACATATTTGATCTCGTTCTTGCTGGTAAATTTGACGAAGCTCAAACTGAGTGTATGAGAACAAACAATTGGACACTACGAATGATTTTATCAGGGTTGAACGAGTATTCAGATCCTGTTATTGACAAACAAATCGAACAAATGGATGAAAAAACACAAGGTATCAAAAAGAAAGCTTTGTGGAGACGTACATTATATCTTTTATCAAAGAATGAAAACTTGAATGAATACGAAAGAGCTATATATGGCTATTTGGTTGGTGATCTAAGTCCTTTAAAACTATCAAACAGTTGGGATTCCCAATTAATAATATACCTCAACCACATACTGACCAGTGAGGTTGAAGCATCATTAATCGATAATGGCAGAGTTGAAAATGAAGATTTGATCCTTCTCATTCCAAAGAGTGATTTAACAGTCCAAGATGTTCTTAACTCAATCTCTCACTCTCTAAAAGATGAAAGTGAGCATCCACTTCGAGTCTTGATTGCATCAGTCCTATCTAATAAAATCGGTCCAATTATCCATTCTTCGCTAAGTCTAGTGGGTAGCGTTATGCTAGGTCAAGAAGACGTCAACGAAATATTCGCTGAACCATATGCTTTAAGAGTTGTCACACACTTGGCTATTTTCAATTCAATTATTGATCCATCTGCCATCAGTCCTGAAGATAGATCGAAATTACTCACAACATACATTTTGGTTTTGAGACTTTATGAGCAATACGATTTGATACCAGTATATATTTCATTCTTGTCTGAAGTTGAAGCCAGAGATGCATACTCATTGTTCTTGATTGACTTATTTGATTCACAACAAAGAACTAAACAACTGGAGTTAAGTAGACTTTATAATTTACCATTGGAAAACATATTGAAAAGAACAGTCGAGAGAGTGTTCAGTTTGACAGAAGAGCATTATCAAATTAAATCAGGTGTCACTGTGCAAGATATAGATGAAGTTGACAACAAATTAATTAGAGGGGTTGAATGGTTCTTAGAAGCAAAGATGTATTCGGATGGTATACATGCTGCAGTATCGTTATTCAGAAGATTCTTGTTAACTGGACGCACTAAAGCGGCTCAAGAGTTTGCAGCAAGAAACTCATTGTCACAATTACTGAAAAACTATGATGTGGAACAATTTGGTGTTCTTGTTGATAAGGAAGTCACAGACCATGAAAGAGAGGAACTTCTTCAATATGATGCTCTTGTCAAAGGTCTTTCCACCATCGATGAATGGCGTAATAAACCTAGAGTTGGAGGGGCTATCAGTAACATTGAATATATCAACACCATTGCTAATGATTTACGCACATTAATAAGCACAACATTCTTGGAATTATCACAAACTGATTATGAAACAGAGATTGTTCAAGAGCTTCGTTCACTTTATATTCCGTATTTGATTATTCAACTGCATAATATATATGTTGAAGGTAGAGAGTATAGATCATCATATTTGAGAGATGCCTTGGATATGGTCAATACTGTTGCAAGTGAAAGCTCCAAATTTTACATATTATTCCAAAACTGTGGAAGACTTAATGAATATTTATCACTTGTTGCTGATTGTGCTGCCTTGGCTGCTGGTGAGGGTTTTTAAAGGTTTTAAAAAAGAAGTATTTAGTAATAAAATTGAGTACTACATTCAGAAATATTGCCTTATTGTACATTCGTTAAAAAATTCTAGTTGAGGGTAGCAGCCTTCTCATAAAGTAATTCCACGGCTGTAGACATGTGCTTTACAAGTGACAAACTGGAATCATAGGTGGCATCAACTTTAGGTTTATCATAGATGTATAACCAGCCGTTCCCTTGATCTAAGACACCAAAGAATACCTCATCTAAAATCATTTGACTTAATTTCCCTTCTACTTGTTTAATATCAAGACCTATCATCTTGGAAATATGATCAATTTCAACAACTGAGAATGGTTCGATCAGTTTTACCAAATTTTGTTCCAATAGAGTATCATAAAGAGCATTGAAATGTGATTTAATGATAGGGTCTGACGACAATTCTTTCCCATACACAAATAGTGCTTGTTCGAATTCTTTTAATGATCTGTTCGCATATGCTTGAGATATAGCCTTCATTGCATCAATATCTTTGGAAATGTATTTTGAAGCATATTTTGATGACAGTATTTGTTTAACGTCATCAATCAAATTAAGCATGATTTTTGAAAGAAGCATATATTTTAAAACTTTGATTGAATTCTTTTCATCACTTTGGGTGTTGTAGTTTTCGAAAGCTTCATAAAAGTACGAAAATGCAGTTTTGTAATCTTTATCTTCGGCATGTAAGATACCACTCATGTTATCTAGTTCTGCTTGTGTTGATGTTGGACAGTAGATGGAGTTGGCTGAAGTTCTTGCAGAAGTTAATGCGGCTCTAGCCTTAGCAAGATTTCTTAAAGAGTGATAGACTTTAGCTTCTAGTAATTGAACTTCAACAAGGGATGGTTTATCGTCTAGTTTTTTGAATTCTCTTAATAAAGTGTTAATTATTGATAATGCATTTTGGTAAGCTTGTTTCTTTTCGAAATAGATGTTGGCCAATCTTAAACGCAAAGATTGATTCAAAAATGATCTTTTCTCCTTTACTGACCATTCAATTGATTCTTGTAATGCACTAATTTGAGCTTCAGTTGAATCTGGGATTTGGTCAAACAAATCAATTAAATAACGAATGGTCTTTGCAGCTTTAGATTTAAAGCTACTAATGACAGTTGTAGCTTCTGGAATGAACTTTGATAACTTCTCGATGGCCTTCTCATCCTTGTACAGGGAACCCAATTCGAATATAGCAGTCTCTTGGTTTGAGAAATCATGTGTAGTTGGCTTTGTTGCAATGATCTGTTGGTACAATTGTTCAGCCTTGACCACGTCTTTTTGCTTCACAGCAGCTCTAGCATCTTCCAAAGTAGGGACAGTCATCTTTTATCACTCAATTGGAACCTCAACTTGCTCTGTTGTGATTAAATTGATATAGCTTCAGAGCAGGTTTTGCCATCAAAGCTGATCAAGTCGAATAAATCAACATGGCCACCAGAATTAATATTTCGCGAATTTTCGCGAACTCTATGAACATTACCCTATTTTTGTGTCTAGGGCCACGTCTGTTTCGAGATTTTTTTGTTTTGATTTTGGGCCTGAGATTTTGATTGATGGCTTTGAGATGAGCTTTTGGAAGAGATCAAAAGTGTCAGGGTCCATCTTATTGAAGTGAGCAGAGCCGGTTGCGAATATGTCGTCGGTATTTGGAAACAGGGGCGGTGATCAGTCGTACTCTAAGGATCTCTTTGGAAGCTCCTACCAGAACAACTTTGATATCTTTAAAAATACAGATAATCAACAATCGAGATTTTCATCCTTGAAAGCTCGTACTTTGGATCCTTCTGATAGATCAACTGATGATATCAGTAGCCCAGGTCATGCAAATACATCACAGACATATTCACCAAATAGAAGGCTCCCATCGCACACACCTTCGTTTGATTTGAGCTTTGATTCCCCAAATCCATCCTTAGCTGTCATAAATCAAAAGACTAATGCAGCACAGCAACAAACTCAACCATTGTGGTTCAATAACCCAAGAAGACGTGTGATTCCATCTCAAGCAATAAAGAGAGAAAGCTTTGGTGACATTGACAATGAGTCCACTTCATTTTTATCAAAGAATAAGTCAAATGCAAGTTCTAATCCTGGATTTAAAACCTTAACTTTTGGTACTAGAAGAACCAATGCTCAATTGGCACATATCAATGCCTTTTCAGATGAGCTGCCACCTTCAAGAACTATTTCAGATCTTAAAAGAGAGGATTCATCCGATCATTTATCGTTTGCCAATGAAACAGCTAACGGTAATGCTAGCTTGCTCTCCAATAGCGGTCTAAAAGATGGAAATAGAAGTCTACTCCAAAGCAATGGTGGAACACCTTTAAAATACTCTTCTCAAAATATACTGCCTCCACATCTTTCAAGAGCTGATTCATCGGCTTTTTCGACACCTTCAAAGTCATTTGATAGTCCACAACCAATAAGTTCGAGTCCTATAAGACAAGACACTGAGTCTGCTGTTCTGGTTTTTGGATATCCAGAATCAATTGCAAATTCAGTTATTAAACATTTCTCAAAATTTGGTAAAATTTTGGAAGACTTTGAAGTTACAAGGGTAGACCCATTGTTCAGTCAACAAAAGGCAAAAACTTATCCAATCTTCACTGGTGACGGCTGGATCAAATTGACATATGATAATAAGGCTTCAGCGATGCGTGCTCTTGAAGAAAGTGGAAGTGTATTCCATGGAACCATGATAGGATGTGTTCCTTATTCCAAACAAGCTATTGAAAACATAGCCTCTATTTCTATTAACACTAACGATAATATAGGTGAAAGTGATCTTGTTCAACAACAACCAAATCCACTTCAAGCAGATGGGCTGCAAAACTACACCAATAACTTTCAAAATAGAATCCAAGCGAAAACTGATGATCAAATCTTTGTAAAACCTACTAAAGAAACCAAAGGGATTTATTCCAAGAGGTTGGACACTAAACCAAATGAATCAGAGAGTAAGAATGTTTTAAATAAGGTTAGTAACTGGTTCTTTGGTTGGGAAGATTTATGACTCTACTTCGTTTTTAGAATTGCCTGACAAAAAAAAATGTATTATTAGCATGTACGGTGAGTTTTATTCTATAGATACAAGTACACGAAACTAATCGATGAATTATTGGTTATCGTAGTTAAAATCCAGGATGTGATTTTCTCGATAATGGTGATGGTTGGTATGATTTTGAGAACTTGGCAGCCCTAGGCGTAAACACAGATCTTCTTAATGGATTACTTTTCTTGACAGGAGTAAATTCCCCTTGCTGGAACTCTTCGACCACTTCTCTTCCTTTATGATCGTGACTTTTAAAGACCTTCTCTGTTCTTCCTGGTGAATAATATTCAACTGTATTGTGGTATGGTCCAGCTGTAGCATCTACAGCAACTTCTCTTTTAGCCACTGAGAGTTTAGGATTGACAAACTTTCTTTGGTATTCATCAAAAGTCTCCTGATAAAGTATCTGTTTATCCTCAATCAACACAAGGTAGCCCTTTATGATGACAATGTATAGTACAAAAGATGTTGATATTAAAAACAACAAATTTGTAAATGAAGATTGGGAAAGATATAGGAACACAATGCTGAATGGTGGAAAGGACACAAACAAATATGTGGAAAATTTGGAAGGGTTCCAGATGTTTAACTCCCAATAAGACTCCACTTCAGGTTCTTCAACATTTCTCCAAAAACAAATGTAGTCTAACAATGATTTGGTCTTGCCGTTGGAGACCTTTCTAGCAGAGCTCGTATTCGGTATTGTCACTTTGTTAAATACATTGTATGTTTTTGTTTTCCCTAGGAAATATATAGTATTGAATGCATTTATGGAAAATATGATGAACTGTACTGTGAAGATGAGTTTGGGGAAGAATGATGTTTTTGTCTTGTTGAAATATTTGGAATCTTTTAAAAGCTGTCTATCGTAATCGAAATATTTTTGCTTTTTCTCTACAACAGTATTATCCTGCCATAGTCTGATGAAGAAATAGATGATTGTAAGAATGAATCCTAATGGTAATGCAATAGTTTCTGAATATGAATCCCAATCGATTAGCTCTCTTTGCTCATTCAAGGCTAGTAACAGATCAAACGGATACGATCTTAGTCTGGATGTCAAACTCTGCTTCCGCACAATTCTTCTGGGAGCCATTTTATTATGGAACAGCAGCAATGATGGCAAATCTACATTATTCAGAAAAGTTTTAGTTGTTAAATAGATCTTTTATTTACCTTTTATTAAAATCCGACTGCCCTCGGAAAATAAAGTTCAGGTCAAATCAAAGGCTCAATCTTTTGATCTGATCCAAGTTCTATGAGCATCTCATCGTTTCCTATTTCGAATCTCTCTATCAGAAGTATGACGCTATCTGTTGGTGAGATGGTGACATCTTGTAGCCATATCCCATATAATGAATCATCAAAGTCACTATTGATTTGAATTGGTCTTCCATTTGAATAGAACAAACTGGCACGAATCTTTGGCCTGTAATTAGAATAAAGATTATCGGTCCATATGTGAACATTTACTCCAGTTTCACGAGGTACTTTAAATCTAAGCTTGAATCTATTCTTGCCATTCCAATTGAATTTGAACGATTGAAGAAATAATCCCAATCTCGTCGAGATCTGTGTGATTGATAGGTCAACCTCTGAGTTAACCACCAGTCTGAATGGAGCCAATACATCTGGATCATAAGTAGACAAAACCAGTTTGTACTTATTTCCAGGTTTCAAAGTTGTAAAATGAGTTAATTGCTTCGCTTGATATTTCTCATTGATGAGTGAGGATTTACCACTAAACGGTTTATCATCTGCAAAGTATAAACGGAAGTTAACTAATGCATCGTCTCTGGAGTAAAGCCCAAACTTCACTTTCACATCTTCTGAATAAGGTGGTACATTGATTTCGTATTGTGGATTTTTAATGTAGGTCTGGTGTGACCAACTCCCACCACAAGAATCAACATCCCACTGACCTTTTATAGTTTTCAAGAATGGGAAAAGAGGTTTTGCCTTCATGACACTAACTTCTTTAGTTGAATATGAATGAATAGTAAAATTTTGTGTTTGTTTGGAATCATTCGTTATTACAATTGTGGCACTCTGTCCTAGGCCAAGTTTGAACTTTGACAAATGGAACCCACTATTATTAGCAGAGGTCAGCGTCAAGGTCTTTTCTTTAGAAAACAGTCTTTGACCATTTGTTTGATAAATCAATGCGTTAACAGAAGATTCCTCAAATCCAAGATGCTTCTCAATGAGAACCCATACATTAGTTGTTGAACTGTCTTCGTTTCGTATGTGAAATTGAGGATTGTCAAAGAAAATATTATCATTATCCTTCCATATAAAGTTGAGCTTTTTGTGGATAAGCTTAGAAGGATTCCAATTGATGTAGAGGGTATCGAAGTGACTAAACAATTCTTCAAATGGCACAGAAGTTATAGAGTCTTCCCAGGGGTTCTTAATCTTGACTGATCTTGTATCCTCAATCAATTCCAAAACAGAATAATCATGATTTGGATAATACTCTTCTGAATATTTCCCAGTCCCCAGAGATAAGACAATTTGATTTGTCTGGAATTTCTCAAATAAATCTGACCAAAGCTCACTATGGTTTACTCTTTGGCTTGCATGTATGAACTCGGGTATCCATCCCGAAACAATGTACGTGTCAATACTTGCGTTTGATCCCTTCGCTTCATAGCCGTATCCTTGAACTTTAAGGTATGCCTTCTCTATCATTGCTACCCATAAAAGTCTATCGTTATTTCTAGATTTGATGTAAAGACATTCTCCATTGAGTTTGGGTAGCTGGTCACCAACCTCCACGAGTCTCTGACACCCATTAAAATGTAATATTACACCATATCTGCCTGATGGTTTATGAGGTTGTATAAGGTCAAATAGCTTTTCTGAATTGAATTTGGATAATGAAATTAATGATGCCACGAACGAACAATCTTGTAAGTAATCTTGAAATAAATGATCCATTCCATCAGTGGTCCATTGGTTTTGTTCATTTATTGATTCCCATCCTAAAAGTTTTCTTTTTTGCTCTTCAGACAAATGAAGTTCATCATTGAGTTGTTCTTCACTCACGATCAGATTCTCGGTGTCTATGGGAGGGAAAAATTCGCCATTTACTATCGAGCCCATCCAAGCCAACTTTTCATCAACAGAGAAATATTTTGGGTTTCCCAAGTTCTGATACAGGTCAAGCGCATCTTGACATATCCTTTTGACTTTTGTCTTATCCCCAATCTTTGACTTTAACACTTCATTTAAAATTCCGATTGCAGTCATCCCATCCTTCTTAGCTTTCTGTGTATCACCCAACACATAACTATACTTCGCGCTATCCAGGAGCCTCAATGCTTTATACACCCCTTCCTGCTCCATATCCAATCTATAATGCTCTAGTAAATAAAAATTGTTGATATATGTCAAGTTCAAATTCCACTCCAACTTTATGGCTCAAGTTCTCGGTTGCCCTTCAAATCTTGGCAGAGCAGCTCATCTCGAGATTTTTCGATAATTTCCTGATTCGTAGTGTACAAAAGAGATGGAAACAGAGTAGCTCTTTGGGGGTCTGAAATGAGGTACTAGTTTGGAAGAGTGGGTTTTGAGGTGTTACGCATATATAATTCTCACAATGTCCACGAACTCTGATATTTCGAATAAAGCACAAAAGGCTCAATATTTGCTGAAACTTCTTGGAAAGAAAAGAAGAGTTGTGGAAACTAACGAAATTGAGGAAGATAGCTCACAATTTGATTTACTTATAGAAATGACTGAAAACGGAACAGATTTTGAAGAAGAATTACTTACAAGAACAACTGAGGATCAAAGTGATACCGAGAATGCTATAAAGGCTATTTACGATGATATATTGGAGAGTGGTAGAATACCACACTTGCTGAGAGATAAGCACACGAAATTCCTAAAAATGGCATTGGGTCCATTACCTGGTATGTTCAAAGCTCTTGATGCTTCACAGCCATGGATCTACTATTGGGTCTTGAACTCACTTGGTTTGATGGGGGTTGAAGTACAACAGGATATGAAAAGTCAAGTAACAATGAAATTACTGGCCCTAATACATAAAGATGGTGGTCTAGGAGGTGGAGCAGGCCAAATGGGACATGCTGCTGCTACATATGCTGGTATATTGGCATTAACAATAGCTGGTGACGAGAGTGTTTGGAGTCAAATTAATCGTGAAAAAATGTATCAATGGCTTTTAACCTTAAAGCAAGATGATGGTTCATTTGTTATGCATGTTGGGGGTGAGAGGGACACAAGAGCTGTATACTGTGTATTGGTAATTGCTAGTCTTTTAGATATAATAACGCCAGAACTGATTGAGGGCACTCCAGAATGGCTATCCAGATGTCAGACTTTTGAAGGAGGTTTTGGAGGAGTTCCATATGATGAAGCACACGGGGGTTATACATTTTGTGCAGCGGCAGCGTTGCTGTTACTAGGGAAAGATGTCTTTTTGAAGTATGTGGACTTGGAAAGACTGATAAAGTGGACTGTCTCTAGACAATTGAGTCTGGAGGGTGGATTCTCAGGACGCTCAAACAAATTAGTGGATGGATGTTATAGTTTCTGGGTTGGTGGTTTATTACCAATATTTGATATTTTGATACAAAAAGAGGTGGCTTCCAGAGCTGCTCTGCAGAATTACATACTAAGCTGTTGTCAGAATGAACAGATGGGTGGTTTGAGAGATAAACCTAGTAAACATCCAGATTTTTATCATACAAATTATGTGTTGTTAGGATTCACAGCTGTTCAAAACAAGTTTTCCATTGATCAGAATAAACTTGAGCAAAACTCTAAGCTCAATCATTTGGATTCTTGGGCATACTCAATCGTCAGTGAGCCAATAGACGAGTCTGTTGTACATATAGAGAAGGAGAATACACTAAAGTCGATTAATCCTATATTTGGTCTTCCAGAGGGCGTTGCAGAACGCTTCAAAAGCTATTCAACTTCATCCAAGATATAATCACTCTTAATATATGCATTTAGATAACGAATACTTTCTGAAGGTCTAATTGTAGTAGATTTCTCGATAATTTCTGGGTGTTTATAGAGGCCCATAAATTTCTTTAGAATAATTCGCGGGTATTAAAGTCAGCAAATTCACAAAGGCAAGAACATTGAGAACCAAACCAGTACAAGATCAACTCACTCACTCTTTAATAAGCCATCTCAATAAGGAAAAGCAATTGGTCTTTATTTGATTTTGGTGTATAGAAGTGATGGATACTTTAACTAGTGGCGAGGAGAACACGGTGAATCAATTTGTTTCGATAACGAGTTATCCTGGGGAACCACATACAGCTATTCATTATCTACAAGAGACAGATTGGGATTTGGAAAGGGCTATCATTCACTACTTTGAACGCTCTCCAGAAGCTAATCAAACATTGAACACAAACGCAAGAAGAACTATAATGTCGAATCCAGAGATACGTGGTCCAGATGCAGACATGAATTCAACATCAAATAATACTTCATTCCCATTCAATGTGATCAATAGTGTAAAGAGGAAAATAGAATCATTGAGCTCAGGGAGCGAGAATTACATACCTCTTGCTGAAGGGGAGACTCTGAATTCAAGAGGGTTTTTATCGTTAACGTCTAAGGATAAATTAGTTTACATCACACAACTTGCTCTATATATACCAGTGCTGGCACTGTACAAAATATCTGCTATTGTGCTGTATGTCATAACTACTGTCTTCCCCTTCATCAAGAAAATCACTGACAGATATTCATTGAACAGACATAGCTCTAGGTCACAGCCGAAGGGGATAGATCCAAGTCATGTTGCTAGAAATTTTATAAGTGATTTTAATAATTTTTACCTGAATGATAATAGAATTGATTTCTTTGAAGGAGGGTACACATCTGCACTTTATATTGCAAAGAGAGATGCAAGATTTTTGTTAGTATATTTGCATAGTGATGAGCATGATGATACAAATACATTTGTCAATGAGACTTTGTTGCATGAGAATTTTATAAAGTTCTTACAAGAACATAATATTTTAATATGGGGTGGTAATGTTCGAGAGAGTGAAGCATATCAAGTTTCTAATGCTCTTGGGGTGAGCAAATATCCATTCTTAGGGTTATTGAGTTTAAAGACATCCACTACGGAAACACCAGAGGGTACTACTACTTCAGCACCTACCTTAAATGTCATTGTGAAAATACAAGGTCTGATAACGCCTGATAAACTGATTGATAAACTTTCAAGTCAAATTGAAAGATTGGAACCAACATTGGTCACTATTAGAGCTGAGAGACAGCAAGAAGAGTTATCTCGTGTGATAAGAGAACAGCAAGATCAAGCATATCAGGCTTCTTTACAAAGAGATCGTCAAAGACAAGAAGAGAGAAGACAACAAAGACTATTGGAGCAAAATAAAGAACAATGGTTGAAGTGGAGAGCATCGGTTTTAAAACCTGAAGTTTATGCTTCTCAAAAAGGTGAATATTCGAGAATTGCAATAAGATTATCAAATGGTGAAAGAGTTCTGAGAAGGTTTTCCAAAGATGTTAGTCTTGAAGAAGTTTATGCCTTTGTTGAACTCAGTGAAAAAGGTGCATTAGATCCACCTCTTGGTAACCTATCTAGACCTGAGAATTTTACTTATCCTTATGGATTTACTTTAATATCTCCAATGCCTAGAGTGGAATTGGCACCGTCATTTGATATATCAATCAAAGATGAGCCTGCTATTTGGCCAAGTGGGAACTTGATTGTGGAAATTAACGAAAATTAGTTATTACAATAAAGAATATCAGAAAGCGCTTTTTTTGCAAAGATCGTTATTGTAATATACATGTCATGGAATCTTGAGATTATTTGGTTGACTTCTTCTTCTTTTTTTTATCCTTCTTCTTCAACCCAGTAGCCCCGACTTTAATCACTTGTGAATATTCTTTCCAGAATTTACTTAATTCATCTGATGTTACTTGTGTAGAGTATTTTTTCTTCTTTGACTTGTCACTATTACCATCTGTGATTCTTATCAAAATTGGATATGTCTTTGTAGATTTCTTAATTTGAGAGTTAGGCAGAACTGGCTCAGATTCACTAAATTGCGATATCTCATTTTGTGCCTCTTGAGAACCATTCACAAGGTCTGCTTCGGTGAGTCTCTTTTGTGTGATATATATAGATGATCTTGATTCATGAGATTTTTCAAATAGCTCAGAGGCTGCCTTTAGAAACTTCATACCAATTGTTAGTTAACCCCCTATATACCTCTATAGCATATGAAACTTACCTCTGTATTACTGAGTAGCGTCATCTTGAAGCGATTGTCTACTCAGGCTCAGAACTCTCAAGCTTAAATTATCTGGTTTTCTTCATTATTGTGAGCTTCAACGACCATCATGAAAAATAAAAGAACGTATTCGCGTGTTGATTATGTAATATATTATACGTCATTTTACCCAGATTATGGATCTCGCATTTTTGCGGCCAGTACGAAATTGAAGATGAGTATAATAAACAATCAATTAAAACAACTTTTGTTCGGTGAAGTGATAACATTCGGTCAAATAGTATCTGTTTCATGTTGCTATTCTAGAAAGCCGGTAATAATTGTCACCTTTTGTCGGGCTATTCTTCTTACGAGCCATTCTATTGTTGTCAAGGTCTAGCTCATCGCATCTTGTGACTGTTTACATTTTTCCCCTTTAAGAATATGCCAAAGATTTCAACTTGTATGTATGGAACAAAATGTTTCACGCAATTAAGGTTCCATGATGAGGTTTTGAAAATATATATGAATTGAGACGTACATTTGTCATTATCTGATAGATCCTGGTTCCTGGTATCAATTATTTTCATATCTCCAAGACTTTAAACTGTCATATATATCTTTTACTCACCCCAGTCAAATTCATTTCTTATTCTTTATTTCAATTCAATCAACTTGTCCTTTCAATTACCACATTTTGAGAAAAAAACCCACTAAATAATGAAAAGATGAGGTACCTCAGTGCTAACCAATTTGAAGTTTATGAGGAAATCGGGAAAGGAGGATTTGGTGTTGTTTACAGAGGACTTGACAAAGTTACAAAATTACCTGTTGCTATAAAACAAATAGACTTAGAAAGTACAGATGACATTGATTCACTTCAAGAAGAGATCAAAATCCTAAGCCAGTGTAAGTTGAAACAAATAACCCAATACCACGGATGTTTTGTCAAAGGTTATAAATTATGGATCATTATGGAACTACTTGATGGAGGTTCTTGTGTTGATATGCTCGTTGCAGGTCCAATAAAAGAGAGTCTTATAGCCATTTTGTTGAGAGAACTATTAATAGCACTCGACTATCTACACTCAAACGGGAAAATTCATCGTGATATTAAAGCTGCAAATATCTTATTGAATTCACAAGGTGATGTTAAAGTAGCTGATTTTGGTGTCTCGACTCAATTGTCAAATAACCTTTCAAGAAGAAACACTTTTGTCGGATCACCTTATTGGATGTCACCAGAGGTGATTCTCGAAGAAGAATACAACTTCAAGGCAGATATTTGGTCATTAGGTATAACAGCCATTGAGCTAGCTACGGGGAAGCCACCATTGGCTCATATGAATCCAATGAAAGCATTGTTTAGAATACCAGAAGATGATGCACCAACTTTGAAAGGTGAAGCTTTCTCTTCAGATTTTAAAAATTTTGTGAGTCTTTGTTTACAAAAGAGTTCTCAAAGAAGACCTAGTGCAAAAAGATTAATCAAGACTAGATTCATCCAAAATGCTGGTAAGAACTATCTCGTTGGCGGGTTGATCAAAAGGAGACAAGTTTGGGACCTTCAATATGGTAAACCAGACGATAAAGAGATAAAATATTATGTTCCAACAATTGATAAACCAAAAGGTGATGAAACATCTAACAATGATTTCCAATTTGATTTTGACACTGTGGAAAAGCCTGTCTCTAACGTTGTTATAACAAAAAAATCACCATTAGGTTATAGTGGTAATAGTGTTGTAAAGAAAAATTTGGCCCTAAGAGAGAATAACAATTTGGTGAATACTAATTCACACGATACCAGTACTTATGGTTCGAATTCTAGCACGATCAAATATAGTAAAGATATAGATGTTAAACCTGGAATTGAGCTGGCAAGAACTTTCAAATCTACTATAAGTAAAATTGAATCAAAGAAACAAGTTTCTGATTCTCAAAAGGACAAATTAGAACAAATTTCTAATCTTTTATTCGAATTGAGTGAGGAAGATGATGAATTGATGCTTATGGTTTACAAGAAATTTCAACAAAAAGTATCAAAATCTGATTTATTACAGAGGAGATTAACAACATCAAATACATCAGCTAGTGCTCCGCAGGGACCTAGAAAATCTGAGTCTGAAAAGCTGCTATTGAAGAGATGGGCTGATCAATATTTTGCCTAGGGGTTCTGTGGACTCTTAGCATACATTCATTGCATTATACAAACATTTTTTTATATAACTATTTATGATGATGGCATTTTGGGGTACATTTATTGGAGGATATGACTAGCATATTTTTATACTACACACAGACATTAATACATTTGAAATCTCGTTGTTGATAAGTAGACGTGGTTATCATCATACCCTCATTGAGCCAATATGACCTAATCTAGAATCTAGAGTACCTGAAAACTATTCAGGGACAACTTTATCCCAAATAAGCATAGATGGACCCCAATCAGGGCCCAGTACCCAGTACTCACCACGTTCCATTTCTGGCCTAAGAAAAGATCTTCAAGCTCATCTCACGAAAAAACATTTCGAGAATACCCACCAAAACAGAAGCTATCCCAAACACCACCATTCACTTATTTAAACAAGGATATGAAACCTACTTGTGATCAAATATGAGCCACCATTCCCGTTACTCTGTGTGCTTATACCATGGTTTTTAAAGTTACGGCAGTTTTTGAACCCACTTTTAGCTGGAAATTGTGGTTCATAACATTGACTCAGAGTCTTTACCGAAACAACTCTCGAAGAAATATTAACCACGTTTTTCTCTAAACAAAACAACTTAACCATTGCAGAGAGAAGCGTTTCTTTTCTATTATTAAGGGAGTACCCCTATAAAGCCTCAATCACATTCACTTACCTTCTGGAATATAAAACAGAGAGGCATCCCAGTGGTTTCATCACTTTGTCACATTCATTCAATAATACCCATCAAATCCGAGTAGAAATTTTTATACAATGGTTAAGGTCTCAAAACTTATAGGAGCGTTGGCGCTATTTGCCACAGAGGGCATGTCAATACAGATATCTAAAGTCACAGAAGCTTTAGATGGCTCAATCACTACTCAATACTCTTCTGATTTAACTAGGTGAGTATATACAATATAGTTACACAAATCCGGGGAATCATTAGGTACTAACAACTACAAACAGAGATGTTTTCGTCAAGCAAATACATTCGCATAATGACTACTGGAGAGACGTGCCGTTGTTCACAGCTTTATCCTATGGTGTCCAGTCTGTCGAAGCTGACGTCTGGCACTATGATAATGACGATACATTATATGTTGGTCATCATAGAGCCGCTTTGAATGCTGCAAGAACATTTCAATCAATGTATGTTAATCCTCTAGTGGATATTCTCACAATTGCCAATCCAAACAATACATTCACTTCTCATGAAACTAAGCAGAATGGTGTGTTTGATACAGACTCAAGTGCAACGTTGTACTTGTATGTTGACTTAAAGACTGATGGAGAGACATTACTCCAATATGTCATTGAAGCACTTGAACCTTTGAGAGAAAGAGGTTGGCTAACAACATACACACAAGGTTCTGGTGTGAGTTGGGCTCCTGTTACAGTGATTGGGACAGGTAATACACCATATGATTATGTCTCGAAGCAAACTCAACGTGATTATTTCTTTGATGGTCCATTAAAGACTTTGAATGGTTCTTATCCACCAGATTTAAATCCTATTGCTTCTGCTTCCTTGAAGTCATTGGTTGGTGAGGATATTGGTATTGATGGATTGAGTGACAATCAACTAGATTTGTTAAAGACATATATTGATGATGCCCATTCACAAGGAGTAATGACTAGAATTTGGGATGTTGCTTGGTGGCCAGTACAGAAAAGAGATGCATTATGGAGACAGATTCTTAATGCAGGATCTGATTTCTTAAATGCTGATGATTTGAAATTTGCATCGACATTTGTTTGATAGCGTCAACATATATAAAAGACGATTTAGTTTAATTAATACAAATAAAAGTTCCCATTGGTTTTTCGTTAAATGTTATTGTATATTTTATACTCGTGAATGTTCAGTAAACGGCTATCTCATCATTACTCATCTCTCTTATCCATGCAGCTTGACAATTTTGATTGTTTAAATTTCTAAACCTACTAAATTGACCAGTCTTGCATTTTTTACATTTTGGTGAATCTGGACAATTTGTATAAGGGAAATGTTCGTATCCAATATCTCTAAACCAATGAATTTGTGATTTATTGGCAAATAAACCAAGACCCAATGAATGAACTGGAGCATCACCCCATCTTTCATAATAGAAACCACCATTTTCATTTAAATACTCCATCCATTTAGTATAAGCTTCATCTCTATAGAAATTCATATCTCCAATTTCAAAATTTGACCAGAAATGGCATGTAGAATAACCATTTGCTGTAATTGTTTGTTCAGGATTTTGTTCATTTTCCAAAATCCATCCCAATGCTGCATTTTTATTAAGATATTGTGGATTTTCCTTTAAGAATTTTTGTGTTGTTGGCCATAAAGAACGAACAGAATCTGGAGAATCATAAAGATTCAAAACAAATCCATACACTTTATCATTATCTTTCATAAACTTAAAGACATCATAATCAATATCACAAAAATAATTTGTCTTCGGTTCAAGTCTCCAATAGTATCTGAATTGTTTCAATCTTTCATGATTATAGAAATTCATAGAATAGTAGCGACACATATTATGATAAGAAATTTTGTTTGAGTACCCAACACCTTTCGCTTCTAAATATTTAACTCCTTCTTCTTCCTTTGCGGCATCTATGAAATCAGGTCTATCCCAATGTTTTGGGTCTACTGTCTCAAAATAAACAGGTGCATTTGTGACTTTTTTAATTCCTTTGATGAATTTTTCGGTGAATGGTTGATCATTTAAAAAAACATATGGATATTGATATTTATTATTAAAAGTTTTTTCAATCTGTGAAATTGTGCTTGCTATTCCTCGAAGTTCAGCATTCCTTACTAATGACACAAAAGTTGCATTCTCTTTTTCATAACCAACATCTCCTATTCTAGAAATAGGTAATCCAGTAGGCTCCAATATAGGTTTTTTCATAATTTCATCAAATAATTGAACATTTTGTTTCAACACATCCTTTGGTTTCTTTGTGGACTTGGGTATTGGTGTAAGTGCATCTTGAATAGTAATCCCCTCTTTAGAATCACTTAATAAAGAAGTTGTTGATGAATATTTTGTGATGAGCTCTTGATAATACTGCCTTATATCATCTATTGATCGGCTTGACAGGTCAATGTTTGACCGGTAATTTATAAAGACCGTTATTGATATCACCACCAAAGCCACTATTATCAGCTTCTGGAACCTCTTGGTAAGCTTTAACATTATAGCTTTGATCTTTTTTATTACAAATTTCCCATCCTACTCCATTAAAAATGCACTTCCATTAATTACATTTTAACAACTCATGATTTATTATTCGGAATTTCGTCAAGGGCAACAACTGTAACTGTGTGTGGCCCTTTACCGATTTGACAAGGCTGAGGAATAATTGAATAAGTTTTGATAGTATATAAATCTGTTTAAAGACTATTGGTTTTGTTATGGGATTGTATTCAGAGATGTGTTTTTAGGATCATTTTTAATGGATCTTAGCTGGTAAAGTTCTGCTGTTTTTGTTGTTCAACCACGCAAAGATTAGCCCAAATATCAATATTTCCTGCACCTCATAATTTGGCACATTCGTCAGAGAAAGTGTCATAATTATCAGGATCAATACCTTCAAAAATAGATATAAGTCATGATGTACGGGAGATAAAGGTATCCTGTAATTATCCTCGGGACGTGGTTGGAAGTGGCTAGCTTATCCTGGCCAGTTGGTTCTATATTATAGCTGATTGTTGTAGGTTCTTCAAGAGCTGTCAACTAGACGAAGCGGTCTTTCAAATGTTGGAATTGGAAAAACTGAATCATATCCCGAAATCTTTAATCATTAATTAGAATATCATGGACTACTTCATGACCAGTTCTTTGATCGTGGGTAAATGGCAAGTGCTGCTGCCTATAACGAGCATTAATTAACTTCGTCTGTTTCATTAAGAAAAATCTTCACAAGTAGTCTCCTAAATGTCCTAATCCTGATTCCT
The DNA here is from genome assembly GCA_037042445.1 of Hansenula sp. Y91-04. NCBI lineage: Eukaryota > Fungi > Ascomycota > Saccharomycetes > Phaffomycetales > Wickerhamomycetaceae > Hansenula > Hansenula sp. Y91-04. The sequence continues at coordinate 421,885 of JAXQKK010000061.1, read as the reverse complement.
AGCTCATCTCTTTAAATTGGCTTTTGCAGCGAAAGAGTTGTCGTTTTGAGAATTCTGATTAATCCATTGATCTTCACGTTTCAAAATTAGGTTGTTAAGTTTTATAGCTGTATAAGATATTCCTTGAATCTCGGACGTACTAAAGGTTAAAAGTGATTAATTGTGTCGATCCTCATGAGAAATTCATTTAATGAAGTTAACAGTTTTAAGAGCTCACTGTACAAAGTTTCTAACTTCATACTCTAAAGAATACGGGATATACATATCAGTAATGCAGTTAATCATGTTCTATTTGTTAAAATGTAGAAGAAGGCATAGAGCTCAGTGCTAATCTTTCTGTATTCTGTAGAATAAAAGGCCGTGAATATTTCACTCACATGAATTCACCTGGCAGTCACTAAATTCCATCTCAGACTTGTCAAGATACCTCATGTATCTTTTCACTATAGTACCTACCTGCAATTAAACCATTACCACATTTCAGATGTGAAGAATCTCATGATTGATATGCAAAAGTCATTATTTCGCAATGATTGAGCGTATAGTTTGAATGCAGTTTCTTTATACAATCAGGACTTTAGAGCATTGAGCCACCATTATGAAATCGAAAAGGTAAATATCACAAATTAATCCACTTAAGGCAATCATGCTAGTATACGATTCAAAGTAAGAAAGCTTGCAGTCTGATTTGGAATTGTATCTAAAAAGGTAAACTTTTATAGATGAGGTTACAATATTTTTCGCGAAATTTCTTTGGCAAATTATAGGGCGCATTAGTTAAATGTGAAGAATTACTCGTATGGTTCACTTCTGTTAAATATTTGAAACAGGTTCCTTGAAAACGGCATAATGTCAAGATGGGGTCAGGGACCATTGACCCTTTAGTTGAATCCAGTCATTTTCACACTTATATCTGAATTAGTTGAAGTTCAACAGGTTCTAGGATAAATTGGTGGTGTTTCTAGTTCTTATCTATTCAATTGTTTTGAAAAATCCAAGTAACCAGATATATTCAGTCTTGAAAGCTGTTCTCTATTAGACTGCAATGCTTCGATCATGATATTACACTGAGAGTCTAGGGTAAAGATTTGTGTAGTACGGCTGAGAAGCGTTCTCTGGCGCAGTTCTATGAGAATTGTTGCAACTCACTATTATCGCAAGATCCAGTTCTATAGAGGCCGCTCTTGTGCGTCAAGAAGTGTAATGATCTTCATAACAATAGTTTTTTGATGTACAATATAACTCGCTAGGAATGAGGACTATGCACTGAGATCATTGCATTTTATCAAACATTTGGACGAGACGTGTCACGTAAAGGATAAAATTCATGTGGTCCTGAATTTCTGTAAATCGAGGTAGGTTAAATCTAGCAAAGAGCAACAACTCACATATAGATTTGTTTAGTTACTTATCCACATGTATCTCTTTTTCTAAAACGGAAACAATAGTGGAAATACATAGACAGGGAGGCTCAATTGGTATGTTGTGGCGACAAGCTACCAATTGATTTAAAAAGCGGCTCAGAACATGCGTATGTCTAACGAAATTGATAAGGCGAACGGACCAAACGTTTTAACTCCTGGTCCCTGACGTAATATTGGTGGTGCCAAGGGGAGATACTCGTCAGTTTTTTGTTGAGTGTTGTATCTTTCCAAATAACGCTCCTTATCAGCTCCGTTGCAGTCTAATGATCACTATTGATTCTAAATTCTAATAGGTACTACATGAGTAGCACATATGTTTTGGCTAAAGTATTGTATGTTCTCGATATGGAAATCTGCAAAAGGCTTCTGGGACAAGTCCATGTGGTTGATCTTTAAGACACTGGAAGCTGCACTGGAAACGAAAGCGACAATAGGCAGAAGGGACAAGTTTTTTATCATCTTGCAGCTAGAATTCAGGGCATGGACAACTTGGAACAATAATACTCTACAACTTATTGGTTAGCCTCTAGTTTTTCCTCTGGTTTAATATTGGGCGCTATTGTCCGGTCCCTCGTCCAGATGTTTAAAGTTTTTTTTATGTCCACTTCTGTTGGGGTCGGAGTCGGAACTATCAGCAGCGGATGTATAACCAGTCTACTTGATAAATCGAAAACTGCAACAGCTTGACAGTAGAACATCATGAGGGACCAAATACTAGGTACCATAGAGAATAGGTACTTAGTACTCAGAGATTGATAGAATTGTGGGGAGCAATAGACGAGAATGAAAGCTAAGAATGACTCGAAAGAATCACAATGAAGTACCTGGACAAAATGTCCCTCAGAAATAGTCTCTAGCTGCTCTCCCTTACAGGCAGACGCAAATTACATTGTGGTAGCATAGCCCACTTTGAAATTTCGAATAGTAATCCCCCATAATAAGCTGTAGATCTCGATGACAATAGCCAATGTCACAACACTATCAGGCCATACGGGGTTGAGCGAACTAAAAACTACAGTTCATTTGAAATACCCGTTCCCAGGTAGTTGTCTACAGGTTACAGACATGAATTTGGCTGCTGCTTCAATATTGTTATGATAGGTGACTGAGCTATTATTATCTATGGGTAAAATCTCGTTACTTGAGGTTTTTTTTTTAGGAATGACCACTCACAAGTGACTATTTAGTCTTAATTAAATTTTGTGTAATTATGGTATGTGATTCACTTGTGGATCACTTTTGTACTACAGATGGCTGCTTTGTTTTGTGTGACTGTGCATTGTTTCGAAATAATACCTTTGTTACAACTATGACAATGTCTATTTAATAATAGGTACCCATTCATGTTTCACGGTCTTTCAACAAGCGTGAATCCGTATTAGTTGCTTACTTAGATGTCAACACTATGAACTAGGTACGAACCTACGTATTAAAGATGTGGTTAAGGTGCTTCGGAAGTTTATTTTAATGACGGCCTTAATACAATCGAGAATCAATATCATGCAAATATGTAAAGTTGTGTCGGACCTTTGTGAAAGATCGACTTGAGTTTAAATTTGGGTATAACTTATAATAGGTATTATAATTTATGGCCCGTATGATTTGTGGAGGATTCAAGAATAGGTAACAAGGCCCGATTGTTTAAATCCCAAACTGTGTATTTGTATAAAGATTAACTTCTAATTAAATCTCCGTGATCTAATGTGTATTTGTGCTTAGACTTTAAAACTAATCTGAATTTTGAACTGTCAATTCAAGGGCATCGTTACAATCACGATTGGCAAAATTGGACAACCACCGAACAGTTAAAGAAGCTGCTTTCCCTTCGGTGAGTTTCTCCGTTAGAAGTGGTGTGTAATAACATGCAGTACTTATGGTCCAATTTTTTTTATTGTAAGTACAAAGTACAATTGCGAAAAGTGCGTGTAATTTGATCTCTGTAATCGGCCGTTTCCATACCTTAGTACGAGCCCACTTAAAAGCGAATTTCTAGGCTCAACTGCTCTAATAAATGTATATTCACACGGAACACTCCAATAGAATGATTATTCTAGAGCAAATAAGGTATAGGTACCTAAGTAGAGGTACAAACAAAAGGTGCCTTAATCAGTTATCCGTATGGCTGGTGTAATGTTGCTTAGTCTCCCTTAAATCTATTGCTTTAAGAATAACATATGTTTTAACACTATGTTTCCTTCGGGAGAAACTCTCGCTGCAATTTAATTTGGGATGAGTGCTTCCTGCTCAACTTCCAAAGGTCAGTAGGTATTTAATCAAGTTCATGAATTCAATTTCCCTGGATATGCTCAGTTACTTATTCTGATGATGCTGGATAAGAAGTCAGTGATAGATCTCAGCGCACTAGTCTCCGATTTAGTGACAGGAGTGACGAATTGGGACAGGTTTGATTTTTTAATGATCTGCTTTACTTTAGACTTGGGAGACCAGAGTCTCGGTGAACCACAATTATCCTAATAAAATTGAAATTGGAATCTAATCGAATTATCATATCTTCAAAAGCTACTGGAAATCCTTGTTTTTGCAGCAAATATACGGCTAACCATTAACAGCTGCTCATTAGCAAGTTATAATCGAACTAGCTAATATAACAATAGGTACCAACAATAGTAGGTACGTAATATAGTTATCCTGCTTTGCACTAAACAACCGCTAAACGGCCTAGCCCATCTTGTCGTACTCCTACTTTTTTAGCAATACTTGTGATGCTTGAAAGTTGCAACTACACAATGTTGAATAGGAAATACCAAGAGTTGCTCACAGCCCCTTCCCATATTACTAGTTATTACGTCAATTCTCAACAATAATCATTGATTTCATGATTTCTTGTAAGTTGTGATTGCCGGGTTGCTAGAGTACATTAAATATTAATATTGATAATCGATCTTCAGCTAGTACAGCTTGAAAAATGTTGAGCAGCTACATAATCATCAAAATCTAAAAACTTAAACGAACTCTATGAAATGAAATTATACAAAACAAATTAACCCAAATACTAACGATGACAAAGAACTTATTGAAAAAATGCAAAAACTAATGAATGATAAACCCCAATATATTTCTTAAATGATAATTCCCACTTCCTAAACACCTTTAATGTAAAAGCTCATAATTATGATAACCCTTAATTGTCCCTAAAATTCTAGTCCAGCTAGCTCAGTTTAAGATGTTTGCAAACGAGCAAATCTTTGCCTTATCACTTGGAGTAGAAACCTCACTGTTACTAGGAGAACCAGCTTTTTTCAATTCTGGTAATTTAGTTGAAACTGTGTAATTCCCAGAAGGTACTTGAATTGGTTGAGGTTGGCCGACTTGTTGATAAAATACTGGAGCTTGATACGTGTTTGGAACAAAATGAACTTGAGCTTGAAGATGAATCTGTGGTTGTTGTTGATAGAAAGCAAGGTTGGAATTTGGATGAGGTTTTTGATTTCTTAAACTGAGGAAACTTTGAGCAATAGCATGTTCTTCAGAAGAAGTTGAAACCTTACCTAAATCTTCTGGGGTGTTGGATTGTGAAGCTGGTGGTGTTTGTTGTTGTTGTTGTTGTTGTTGTTGTTGTTGTTGCTTCTGTTGTTTATTCTTACAGAATGGACAACTTCCTTTCTTACCAAATCTTCTTGGAATGTATCTATATCCTGGATATTTCTCAGCGTGTCTCTTCTTTTCTTCTTCAGCCAATTTATTCCAGTAATCTTTCTCATCAGCAGATAAATCTCTCCATCTTTTTCCTAACTCTCTTGAAACATCTGGGTTTGTACGAATGACATTTCCTTCATCTAGGACTGATTGATGATGTTGTTGACGGAAAAGAATAAATGCATTTCTTGGTCTTGGAATATGATTACCTTCATTACGACAGGTACATTTATCAGCAACAGTCTTTGATGTATACTTTGGAGATGTTGAAGTTGGACTCACTTCTTGTTTGGGTGAGCTTTGAGGTATGATAGTTGGTGAGTAATCCTCTTTCTTAATAGCATCTGTTTTATGGAATGCAGCAGCAGGTTGTTGTTGTTGTAATTGATATGGTTGATAAGTGGGCATAGATGTAATGATTTGAGATAATCGGGGGAGCGAATGCTTAGGCACTTCTTGTTTGATATTGTTGTTAATCATTGGGCCTGGTAATGGTGAAAATGTAAACATTTAAAACAGTTTTTTGATTGAAAAAGCGTAATATTGAACTTTGATTATTAATATTCTTAAAATTCAGTGCAAACCGATACTAGAGTTGATTGTATTCACCAACTTTTAATTAAAGAATTGAATATGATAAATAAGTGTTAATGAATTGAATTAAAGTAGTGATAAATTGTCAGGTATTAACCCACAATACTTACGCTTGAGAGATCTTGGGATTGGTATATCTTATATATGTTTTGAAGTTATGAGTTTTGGGATTTGATGGTCTTCTGTGGAAATCTGTAAGTTTTCGTGGGCCTTTTTCCTTTTTTTTCAAAGCTGAGATGTGCTTGAGGAAATTTTGGCCCAAGATGCAGGCCAAATGTAAAAGTCAAAGTCTGCCCAAATACGGTGTGACGTTTGGACATTTCAACTTTCTCAAGTTCTTAACTACGGGATACTTTACATGTTGCCATCTAACTGCTACTAGAACTTCTTCAACCTTAATAACAGTAAGTGTGTTTTAGCAAGCTTATTTTTATAATTAAGGTTACCTAGTAGCACCTTGAAGAACATAACTCTCTATGTAATGTTTTAAACTAGGTGCAAGCTGCCTTTTCAACTTAGTCAATCGTACAGGTGCCAATATCGCTAGTTAACTATGTACTCAACTTCAATTTATTGTTGTGCAATTCGATTTCAGGAGACACTGGCTGCATGTCTGGTTTGTATAGAAACTTAAAGCTGCAGGACATTAATGCAAGGCTCGGTGTACATCTCAGAACCTGGAGGGTCTTGCAATTTGGGACTACCTAATTGGTTGGGAAAGCAAAATTTCATATTTGACTGTACACTCTAGAGTTAGCATTACTTTGTTGTAAATTTATATTGAGAGATGGATCTCAATGGTTCATTAAATTAATGAGCATCCAAAATTGATGATAATATTCCAGTGGTTTTTGTCTGGGAACAAACCATCAATTTGTTCTTTTGTAATGTGTTGGTTTTTACCTGTGGACATTGAGTTTTATTTGTAGCGATGAGGCCAGAGGTTGGATTATGCGAATCTATTTCCGAGCCAGAAGATCATCGTATCTATGACGTTTTGGGTTTTCAGCTACCCTAAAGTCTAGTGAACTTTATTTGTATAGGTTTCATCTTCAAACCTACACTAATAAAATAAACGGTTTCTAGAAGGAAGTAGTTTGCGCCGAAATGTGGCATTCTAAATTATGGGCCTTTAATGAATCATGATTGGCTCTTGGTAGGCATTTTCTATGAATAACCAATCACCATACGGCTGTACTCTATGGGCTCATAATTACATTTGACCAGTATATTAAAAGCATTCCTGGGTACTTGTAGTCACAGTTGCGTTGTTAAAAGAATAGGTCTAAAATACCAACATATGCTATATAGCACGCATAAAAAATAGCCCAAATGAGGATTCATATGAATTATGCTATCACTACATATACGGGTACCCATGGACCTTATGATCTCCATCGACAAGAGCTCCCTACTCCATACTTAGTACTTACCATGCTACTATTGACCTTCATGCGGCAGCTAATGTAAAAGCTTTTCGATCCTTTGAATATTTAATACATACGAATTCAACTACGTACTCAACTTTCAAGTACTGAGTTCAAACGTCCTCAGAGCACTTGAGGTATTTCTTTGTAATTGTAATACTGACTACGCTATTATGTATTAACATATTTTTAAAGTACATTGTTTCATAAGCCGATCTATTTCACAGTTGACAGTTGACTGCTTATTACTGAGACAAATAATCATACAATATATAAGAAAAACAAGTGCTCTAGACTCTAGAGAGCCTTCAGCTAAAATATTTTCTAATTCATGACATCGTTCTATCAACATGACCGCTTCTATAATAATAATAAAATCAATTAACACATGATCTTTCTGATCCATATATAATGTAGTTCGGTGAAAATAGACTGCAGTGGGAATCTCAGAAGAGGCCCCACCGCCTGTATAGGGCGCATAATTACAATTTTTGTTCGATGTAAATACAGGCAATGAAACGGAAAAGACTACCTACACAACTCACAATTAACAACAAAAGTGACTTCAACTCGAGTCTGGAATAATCTAAGAAGACAATAAGTCCCTTTTCTCTTCATATTCTCGCTTATTGTACTGTCTGAAAGGTGGTCACGTTATGGCAGCGTTGTTATCACTTAATGCAATGATTATTATCACCGCTCCAACTTTGACTATAGTAATAATAATATCCTTGGATTTAAATCAGCAGACTCTTAGCGCTCGTTCAGAAGAACAAACGAGACCATTTTAGACCGGTATCAATTATAACTCATTCAACGTTAGACGACGTTCCTTATTTAGCCAGCTAAGACTTAAGTATATCGGATCTTGGAGGACTGATGAATTTGACTTTCAGCTCTAAATCTTAATCTTATCATCGGGCTGAGCGCTTCACTAAAATAAGACTCAAGAGTCATGAGCTTATTTCATCTTTCTTTCAAAAGTCGTCAAATATCTCGCTACTGCGACTGAAAAGAGAATTGTTACTGTACCCCTATACCTTTCTGGGATCATGCACTGTGATAAATGTGAAATCTGTAATAATAATAGAGATTTGTCTCCTGTAGGCTGCACCTCACTAGCGGCGGACCCACCTCCCTAGGCTGGATCAACTAGAGGGAGCTCCCTCTATCGTTGGGCTCAGTGGGCCAGGAACCTAGAAGGACTGTCCGTGGGCTTTCCGAATACAGGAACTAAGGTTTTAACTGTGCATCCCCGTGCATACAAAAAGGGAAAAAGGGAAGACATTCGGAGATTGCTTTGGACCAGCTCATCGCCACCAAAAGGGTAATTTTGGGCGTGGCCCGTTCTAAAATCATCCAGCCAACAATAGGCAGTCTGGCTGATGGCACCCTCCCACGTTTCTTTTGGTGCCCATAACTAGTATACCACAGGGCAGACACAATCTAACTAGAGCTGACCTGTCACTCAACAATCATCAATAAAACTTGATGATCAAAGGTCTCCAGTGTAATTATTATTTGACTTATTGTAGGTCACTTGTGTAAATTGATCATCAAACTCCCAAAGCTCCGGTTTAGAGTTTTAAGTGAAGCTTCTCTCTCCAAACTTAAATTACGACAAAAGTAGGGGCAAACCGTCCCGAATTATGAGCGCCCAAACCTTAATCTGACGAAACGTATAATTTTTGTCGTCCATGACAGCTACAAATTAAATATTGAACTATTAAAACTACTCTGAATAATTATAAACAACCTGATGTATGTACTTCTGTCATGATCAGTTTTTGAAATTTGTGAGATTAAAGCTTGCAGTTGAAGTCTTGAAAAGTGGACATTCGGCTACGCATTGAAATTACGTCTATATTGTTTGAATATACTATGTGTATTTCACGAGTTGGTCATTTCTTATCGGGGAATTAGAGCTGATCTATCAAATTTCTTAAACACCTGATAGTTCAATTAGGTCCAGCTCGACTTGGAATTAGTTTGATTAGCTGTTGTTGAATTAATACATTTTCAAACTAAGACATGTAAGCGTAAGTTGTTCAACATTATCTTTCGAATTGGTCAAATAAAGATGTTTGTTGTATGCAATATCAACACACAATCCATGATGCAATCTAGAATTCATGTAGTACCCATGAAAGAATTATAAGCTGAACGTGGCTTTTGTTTCAAGGCATTTGTGTTATCAATAATGTGTATAAATTTGATGTTTATTGATTTATTCATGTACGCATCGAAGATTATTAACAAAGGCCGTGGATCCTACTAAGTAAAGCAGAGAGGTAGGAAAGGCATCATCGAACTTTATGAACGTATAGGGGGGTCTACTCCTCCAGGTACAATTATTATTTCGATCATGTCGACAAGGTAAACTATGTGACATGACACTGCTAAAAATATTGTCTTTCAAATTTAGTCTTCAACCTCTAATCCATAGATTTTGATTTTCAGAAATGAAATTACTTAAAACATGTTTTCAAATCTCCATGTTGGCATGATACTCTAAATCGATAAGACTTCGTTATTTATTGCTCTTAGAACTCAGTGTACACTGTATAAGGGCTGGTTGCCGTCAACTAACAGATTTAAGAATTCATACATACATCATCAATCTAAATGTAGGTCAGATGTACATCGCAGCAAAAAAAGTAAAGATGATGATTAGCTACTACACATTGATGGATATGTGCGCTCTTATATTTCATATTATCATGTAGTAATCGTACATTGAGGTACTACGGGTCTTTCATCATTAAGGGAAATCTTGATTACCCGAGTAGGATTATGAAAATAAATGTTTAGGTAGAAAATTCAGTCAGTTCTTTAGGTACTAGAGACGTGCGAAATTCAACCTGTCAAGAATCGTTCAACAAAAGAAACATTGTCCAATATTTGAACCATTTCAAACAGCTTCCTTTTATTAGTATCTGATATATTGACCAAACGCTTGAGCTGATTAGATTTAATTTAATATTGTCCACTTAATTTAGTCGACTCTATCAGAAAACTTAACCTTGTTTCAACTGATCTCACAATTTAAGTTAACCACTCAATCAGTCTCACCTGTTTTCTTCTTGTTGTTGTACTTTCTTGTAGTTTGACGTCGTACTAGCATTTAGGAGTCCATTTTAGCACCTCAGGCGCCTTTCGTGTTATTAAAGAGTGGATCCTTGTGAAACGGAAGAATGACAATCATTATAATTCAAGCTTCTCACTTACAGAAACAACTAATCTGGGCAAATTTGCTGTGAGTTAGCCTGATGCCTAAGTACGCTTCAGCGCTTCAGCTTCATTGAATTTCCCATCACGATTGGAGTGAGGGTGAAATTTTGTATCAAGGTACATAATAAAAAAAGGCTTTTCATTCATTCGGGATAATAAACTAGGACTTGCACAGATTAATGGTACGTACTTAAAAAATCTTTGGGATAATACGCCTTATCGAGTATACTTTGTGATATTGTGGCGAAGTAATTACTTCAATTTAGCTTCTTTTAAAGTAAGATTATAGATATTAGGTTCAACGGTCGCTCTGATTGAGACACAGAACTGTTAATGGTTTTCGGGAAAAAGTGGAAATTTTCCATTTAACATTATACTTTTCAATCTTGGTCCGAGCACTAATAGGGCCCAATGTACATCGACAATTGTGCATTTAACGAGGATAACAAGAGATCATAATTAGCTGGTCACGAGCCAAAAAGAACAGTAGCATGGGTAATAAATGCATTTTTTGTACTCATGGTTTAGTGAAAGCCTAGACAAATTTAAGATCGTACCATAATCTGGTAGGCTAGCTAGCATACAGCCTCACTACCAACGTTTTTAAGATCAACTGAGTTGCTAGCAAAGATCATGGGCGCTGGATTCCGAAATCAGTTTACTCTTGTAACGTGCTAGAGACTTCAACTTATTCTTCTAGTGAATATTGCAGAAACCATTGATAAACACATATAGATCATTTTACAGTGATTTTATGCATCATAATCATCTCATGGATCTCGTTGTGCTCCTACTTTACTATTGATGGAAGCGAAATTAAATTATACGAATCGTGTTTTAATAGTGTTAATTGCATCTTGTGGTAATTTGTTGCTAAAACTAGCACATGAGCCCATCTCTAAAAAGAATCGATAATTAAATGATCCCATAATTTAATGAGTCGAAGATTTGTAGACTCGTCAGCGCCAACGATTTGACTCTGACATGCATCTTAGGGTTCGCAGTGAATATATATTATCTTAATGACAGATGACGACCATTGACATCATGTTTAAATGAAACTACAAGGTTTAGCTTCTTTTTGATCTAAGAATGAATTGGATGATTTATGCGACATTCACTGTAATTACCCATGGATTCTTTTGACACATACTGCCATATGTTTGAATATCTTTTTGTTAATTGTATCTGGTGAAGTTCGGTTGTGCTGGTTCCATTGAAGACTTTATTCTAAGTGTTTTAGTAATATGCTTTCTAAGCTCTCTCACTGGTTATAAATGAATTTAATCACTGACACTTCCAACTCTTTGACAATCCAAGACATCGCTATGTTATCCTGATCGTCAGCTTTCTATGGTTATATTATACCACCATTGCACAAGTACTCCACATCTCCAAAGCAATAATTGGTACCAGACCCCACCAACCTTGAAGTTTAAAACCACTTAGATCATACTTCATCTCAAGTGCTTGAGAACTTAAATTCTTGCCTTGCTCTTAAAATCTTACGCCTTTTCATTGATGGTTGCGATAATATTATTAACTAATCTGTCCATGAAAATAATGTCTTGAAATTTTAGAGTTGACCGTCATACTCAGCAATATTCGGAGCTTACAACAACGATGAGCTAAATAATGTATGAAACATGTAGTCTTTGATCAGAGACTGAGAGACTAACGTATATTAAATTCTTACAGCTACAAGTTTTTACATTATTTAGTTTCTTCAAAATTTATGAGCACCGCGCATCTTTAGCTGATCGAGACAATAGAAATTAATCTACAGTTAGGCCGATTTCCGTGGAGTTTCCGTTCTTCAAGACTGCCCATTCGAATAACAATACCCTGTTCACTTCCCTGGTTGATTCTATGATTATATTCAGAGTTGGCCGAGGACAATATTGGTCCCTTGAATACGATCTAAAGATGTCATCAAAAACTTCTCTGACATCAACGTTCTGTCTCCTGAAAGTCTATTATGAAAATCCAAGACAAAGGACAAGAAAAACAATAGGCATCTATTTACGATGACAATAGATTTCAGAAGTTGCGAAAACGTCAACACATTAACCGCTTTCTAGACTTGCAAATTAACTGGGGATCCTGTACTCATTTCCGATTTATTCCTAATCTTATACTCAAAACTCTAGGAGTTACACTTCCTTTTCATTTACGATCAGAGCGAGGTTTGAGGCAACTTGGAAATTTAAACTATGGAGTTTTAGGTAGACAAGCACATTTTACCAAACATTAAGTTTCATCGAAGATTGAAGTTTTGTTGATCAAAGAACTCTATACAATTTTTATTGTGATGGTTTTAAGTTTAAAGTACCTTTGTTGAACGCATCGATTCAGAGTTATCATTTAACCATTCTGCTTTATAGAATTTGAGGTTTAAATATTCTAGAAGCGGCTTAAACAATCGAAGCTAGATTTGATCTCTAAGCGTAAATTTCAAGAAGGGGTTAGTTGTCACTAATGTGTACTTTGGTTCTTAAAACTCAACAATTATGATTAGCTACCACTTACAATATGTAGGAAGGTTGACACATTTTAGCTGTGACGAAATGAATCCCCAGCCTTATAAAACTAGTTTACGAGTTACTGCCAGTGAATAATGAATTTTAATACTAAGTACTTGCGTGATCTTTCAGAATTTGTTTTTGATTAACTTTTCGTTTTGTAGCAACTAGTGAAAATATTCTAAGCATGATTTAATGTTAGCCTCAACCGATAAACATATCATGAGTTGCTGAATCTAAAAGAGACCACCTATATCCGATATTGATCATAATAACTAGCTCAATAAGAAAAAGTTGGCTTGCCTTATTGTTAATGCTAGAATAGTCTTTTTATCTTGATGGCTTGGAAAGTTGATCTTTAATTGCCCGTTGAATAAACAAGCTTACAACACAAATTTCAGTCAAACAAGACCTCAGGCGTAGTTGACGTAGGAAATATGTACCCACCTATCTGTAATAAAATATACGACGATCGCATTGTTGAAATGTTCAATCGCGATTCGCAACTAAAGCTTCTACAATCGGATATTCACTAGAAAATTTTAGGTGTATTAACTAAGGTTATAGTATGTATAACTTAGGTTATATTCTATAGACATCCTTGTGTTAACTGAGCCTAAATAAGCGATTAATCGAATATCACACAATGATAACGTCTGCTTAGGTATTCTGTCCACGTATATTTGCGGACGCTCATCAAACTCAATGTCTCTAATATTCAAAGTCTTACAAAGTTCAAACAAGCCGTAATTTATGTCATACTCTTTATAATGACTGAGGAATTATCAGTACTTATATTATAAGTGTTCTTGTGTCAGAGATGTGGTGTTTACCTAAACGGCTTTTTTGTGCAGAAAAAGTGTCTCAAAATTAATGCATTGAAATATTGCAGGAAACAATGAAGATTGTTTGAATACTAGACTGGACAATTATCAAAGTACGCTAAAGCCTAGTAAGAAACTAATTGGACTTAATATGAATAATAATAGGTATAGATCATGATCTAAGAGCGAGAATTGGGTGATATATATTAACCTCAAAATATAGAATGCATGTCGTCTTCTGCATTTTTTTACATGAATGATATTATAGCTCAAAATAATAAAAGGCGTGATCTACGAAAAAAGATTAAGGCTAGCTAAACCAGTGAATTTAATACTTCTGATTATAATTTATTAATAATGTTATAGTTTTGGTGATAAGAATCCTAAGGTATCATGTGGTATTGTGCTAGCTGAATGAGGATATCAATGGATGATTTATGAAACATACAAGATAAGATAAGGTTACGATAAATGTTTCATAATATACCTTTGAGTGACGAATGAGGATAGTACAATAGGTTTTTATATTGTTTTATGTGAAGAAGATCTAAGAAACGAATCAATGATCTTGCAAGTAAACATGAAGCTGACGAAGCTTATGAGTTATTGGTTGATTATGGTTTCAAGGCTGAAATCAATGATGGAATTTTGACTGTCAATTGCCCACCTGTTGGGAAAGTCAAACGAGTTATTGAGAATGGAAAATTGGTTTTAAAAATGAGTCAAATGCCTACTGGAAATAACACTTTGTTAAGATATAATAACAAAGATGTTAATAAAGGTTTTGCTCCAAATTACAATCCGAATATTGATGAAGTGCAAAATGGTAATTCCAATGGAACACTTGTTAGTTTACCAAGTATCAATACTGATGTGAGTAAACAAACAACCAATGGTAGTATCACTCAAAGCAATCTTGGAAGTTCTGTATCAGAAGATTGATGGACAGATTTGGTTATAACAATGAGAATATGAAACAGCCGAAAGAATATAAATAGAGGACAATTCACAGCTGTTGGTCATTAATTTGTTGTATAGAGATTATCCTACAATTATTATATTTTGTTATACATTAACTATAGATATAAAGTAAGAAACTATTATTATTAACTATCACTAACACTATGTCAACTACGTCAAACAGAGACTCTACAAATGAGAACATTGCTCAAGCAGGAAACCCTATCTTAGATGATCGGCACCTACATCCATTTACACCGGAATCGAACAAATAATATTTACTAACATATTTGATCACAATACATAGCTTCAAGTTAAGTAAAATCGAATATAATTATGTTTTATATATTTTCGCGAAAATAATTTAATTATAAATATTAAATTTGATTTAATAATATTTAATTAAAGTTTAGAGATTTTAATTTATAATGACTAAATGAGAACAGTCAACTAATGGTTGTCTATAAATCTCAAAATTTCTCAAAAAAAGGAAACCATCAAAATACTTATTAAATTAGTGATATTTAAAAACTAGAGCAGCTAAATAATATGATTTGATGCTTTTCTTTTCAAATTTTTGTGTTTAATAATTTGTTAATTTACAGTTAAGAAAATATTTAGCTGTCATTGTGTCACAGGTCAATAGACATGATTATAATTACAAGTTAGTTCAATAACTCGAAATATAGGTCGTAGTACACAAGATTTAGCGTAGAAGACTCTAAGTTAATTAGCAATATTATATATATTAGCAAAGAGAATCATGGCACTTTTTGACGGATCCCAATTACATAAAGCCTTCACTAAATAGACCTAGCGACTTTTAAACCTGGGGTCATTGAAGAAAACATCTGTATATGCATAAACCCATGTCTTTGAAATGCAATTTGTCATCAAAATAATTGACTCATGAGTCTAAAGGGCTCTGTAACACCTATATAGTATAATTGAAAGACTTGGGTATGTCTCGGTTCTATAATAATTTCCAATGGTGTCAAAACTTCAATACACTAATTTCCCTACTTCAAATTATACATGAATCAGATACTCTACTGTAGGTCCTTTATCGTTGGTTGTACTAATGAATAGTATCTAATGACAAATTAAAACAGGCCACTGATTATCATCTCATTCAATCAAATTATCTTTGGATGAGGCTGTTGAGTGCTCAAAATGTTCAAACTTTTGTACGTACCAAGTAAGTACGCACCCAACGGACCGTGAGCACCAAAAAAAGCTAGACTCAATTTAAAATTAGTTATACGTCACAATCTCACAAGTCTATTTAATTGCGTACATGATATCTTACCCTCCACCAGCTTCAAAAATCAGTTCATTCTTCACCAGCTATAATTTAAATGCCGGACCAAATATTTATAAGCGCCGTTGAATTCATGGTTCCACTAAAATAAAGTGAATTAGTACCTTCGCGAAAAAAGTGGTTTTTAATTTGACTGTTGACACCAAAAGCTGGCGGAAAGACGTATCTAGAATTCAGAATCTGCGAAGTATCGATTGTTCTAGTGCTGGTTCTTTAAAGATCCCAGTTATTCTGTTACTCGCCCACAGAAGATGGTACTAAAGAAATTTGTTTAATCATGAGCGTGAAACTCCGCAATTGTAGCAGAGATTCTAAATGCTATAGTGAGCACTGAGCAGTGAGTAGTAAGTACTCTTAGCTCTTGAGTAGTTCTCATGAAATATGCCCAGCTTCATAAATTCACAACTAGTCATAAATGTCCAAGTGACTGTACTTTTTTCCCTGGTCGCGCTCTCCAAGATTTTTGTTGTTGATGATTCAAGATTTACAACTTGATTGTGGAATTGTAAACAAACAACAAAGCAATCAAATACTCAGAGACAACGTATCTATATAACACTCAAATGAGCCTTGGTTAGGTAGCTACAAGCTCTATAGTGAAGATAGCTAGCTGGCACTCTAAGCTTCTGAACTCCCTTCCCTAGTTCTAGCATTCCCTAATTATGCCCACTTCACGAACCCGTAAATTGATAATAAGAATATGTGCTTCTTCGCGCTTTTCAGGAAAATTTTTTTCCACGACCAGAAAAAATTTTGTTGCCCGGTGATATGGACACAAATTCCTCAAAACAATAAGATCCCACTAAAAACTTGTGAAAATCATTGATGGGTTTGGGTAGGAGTTAATAGCATTCCTAAAGATCTTTAGTGTAGTCTTGTAACCTTTATGAGTAGACCGTC
Source organism: Hansenula sp. Y91-04 (assembly GCA_037042445.1). Lineage (NCBI taxonomy): Eukaryota > Fungi > Ascomycota > Saccharomycetes > Phaffomycetales > Wickerhamomycetaceae > Hansenula > Hansenula sp. Y91-04. The sequence continues at coordinate 405,025 of JAXQKK010000061.1, read as the reverse complement.
TAACCATGTCTTTAGGAAGTAGTTCATATCTCTCTTCGCCGTCGCCAAAACCCTGAGTATTCCGCATTGGTTAAGCATTCAGGCTTTTTGGGGATCACAAAGAACCCCTTTTGTCGAGAATGTTCACTTTTTCGGCGGTTTGGTCCAATGTTTAAGTTCTTTTATGTACTATGTAACCATGGTAACAAGACTGTACATATTTTTTGAAGAAAAAAAATGAGTGTTTACACAGTTCCCGATCGGGATCCCACGAATAAACATCAGCAAGATCTCGAAGAAAAAACATCATCCAAGAATGATTCAATCCAATAAAAGCATTTAGGTTTCTTTCAAAAAAATTTTAACCAACTACTTGACACGCTAACTTGGTATAACAATCTATTATCAACAACTATCCAACTACACTCCAGTCATTCCTTTATTTTATTCAGAGTGTTATTTCAAGCTATTATTTACATTCGTTTAGACTCCCATTTCAATTCAAAACAACTTCAGTTCTTAAATAACTGTTATATTCTCTAAACAAATTACACGCTTTTGCAAAATTCAACAACAATAACAACAAAAATGATATTCAAAAGATCTATTCTTCCATTAGCTTTAGCTACTTATGTTCTTGCAGATGAACCAACAACAACTTATACATCCACCATTGTTGTCACTGAAACTCTTTTGAACGCCTCTGAATCTTCAGCTTTATCAGCATCCCTTGAATCAGTTTCAGAAGCTTCAGAAGCTTCTGCAGAATCAGCTGCTAGTGCTGCTAGTGCTGCTTCAGAAGCTTCAGCGGAATCAGCACAATCAGTTGCTTCAGAAGTTTCAGCAGAATCAGCTGCCAGTGCTGCTTCAGCTTCATCTGCCTTAGCCGCAGCTGCTTCATTATCAAGTGCTTCAGTTGCTTCAATCTCAGCTGCTTCAGCTCAAGCTGCTGCTTCTTATGCTTCAGTTTCATCAATTTCAGCTTATGATGCTTCAATCTCAGCTGCTTCAGCTGCTTCAGCTTCTTCATTAGCTGCTTACCAAGCTTCCATTTCAAAAGCTTCAGCTGCTTCACTTGCTATTGATAGAGCCTCTGCTTCATCTTCATCAGCTGCAGCTGCTTCTCGTTCATTATCTGCTGCTAATGGGTTAGTCGCTATTGCTTCAGACGCTTCAAACAAAACTACATCTCACAACACAACCACTGCACACAACCATACTTCTCATTCATCCACAAGCGTCGTCTCAGCAAGTTTGACATCAATTTCAAGCGCACTTAATGCTGATGCTTCAGGTTCTTCATCATCATCTGCTGCTGCTTCATCCTCATCTTCTGCCTTTGCTGTTCCTCAACAAATTCCAGCTGCTTTCACCGTTGGTGTTTTCGGTTTAATTTTTGGTGCTTTGTTATAAGCAGCTATCTAATCTTTTGAATCTATTTTTTTGTTTGCAATCATTTGTTCTTGTGATTTCTAATCACTAGTTCAAATACCTATTCATTCTTTTTGTTAACTCTGTTCAAATCATTTTTATACCACTTTTTGTTTAATATCTGTTGTTCTTTCAAAGAACTCCTTCTTTTATTTATACCATCATCCACTTGGAAACTTCTCATAAGGTCTTTATCCATTTTATTCTATTATTCTTTTTTTGTGAAAAATTATATTTTGTCTTATACAAGTTTTACCAAATATCCAATTTGATTTTTATCTATGATAACGTCGGGAGTTTTTTGATTTTTTTATTAACGTTTGATTTTTTGTTTAACTATTAATGGACAACTTGATATTTTTAATACTATAAAAAACAATAATGTAGGTCTGCTACGAATTGGTTCTTACTGATGCTATTTTTATTATTAAAGTACAATCTATATGCTCAATTTTTCATCTTTATTTCTTCAATATCTGTTGATCAATGACAACAGAATAGATACTATTACGTGAACCTGGACCGGCATTAATCCAGCGTCCCAATCTATGTTCTTTTGAGAGTGTTGCGATGACTCTGAAGCTTTCATGATCATGTGCACCTGATTCTGCAACATCAATTCTTGTAACGACACCTTTGGCATTTGGTAATTCTCCTAACAAACTAAATGATCTCAGATTATCTTCAAATTTCCACACTTTTAACACACCATTCCAAGAACCCGAAATAAAAATATTTGAATAAGGTATAGCGTGTATGGAAGTTATCCAATATGGTTGAGCATCTGGAACTTGTAAGTCCCTTTTCTGATCATCTTTCTCAGCTGATGCCTTTTCTGATGGGAACTCTGGTACTAAACCATGTGCAAGATGTTGAATAAATAAAGGTTTCTTCTTTGCCAATGACCATAATGATATACTACCATTATCAGATCCAGTAACAAAATGTGAATCATCAATCATGGAAACACAATCAATACTACCTTCACCATAAAATTTTTCATCATCAACATCCATCAAATCTTCTTCGTCCTTCTTCTTTTTCTTCTTTTTTTCAAATTCACCACCTCTAAATGTTAATCTAGTCTCGTCAGCAATTTTCCATAACATTGCAGTACGATCTCTTGAACCAACAGTGACACAACGTTCTTGACCCAAAGCAGATATATCAACAACAAGATCTTGATGTCCGTAAAGCACTTCAAGCTGAGCTAATTGGTTTACACTATATGTTCTAACTTTCAAATCTGCACATGAGGCATATAATTGATCTGAACCTCTACGGAACACTAACCCAAGAATTTCACCACGACGATCACGAGTCTCCAGCACTCTTAGAGGTGCCAGAGATTCTGAACTCCAAACTATAAGTCTCTTGTCTCTACCACCAGTGACAACATATTTACCATCAGGACTCACTGCAACTGTTAAAATCTCATCACAATGACCATTATTTTTTGGTTCATTGGATACTTCTGTAAATCTTTTACCACCTCTTGTATGTTTTACTCTTTGTGGTTTCTTTTTGAAATCTCTAATATCCCATTTAATCAATTCCATATCCTTAGAAGTTGTGTATGCATATGGGAATCGCACAGCTAATGAAGTTAATGCTTTTGATCCAACTCTGCTGATTGTTGGTTTGATATCTGAAAGTAATAGGTTATCAGCAATGTATCTATAAACATGACCTTTAGTCTCTGCAACATCTTCTCTCAATCTTTTCGCTATGATATCATTATCCAAGTCTTGAGCATCAAAATCAAAATCTTCAGTCTCTTGTTTTAAATTTTCAAGATACTGTTTAGCGAGACGACGACGTTTATCGGCAGCACTCTCTTGTGCAAATTCTTCTTCACTATCTTCTTCATCCTCATCATCTTGATTCTCTTTGGCATCATCGTATGAGACGTTTCCTTGCTCATCGTCACTATCACTTATACCTGAAATCTCTTCATCATTAACAGGCTCTTCAGTACGCTTTGATTTTTTACTGTTTCTTGCCGTTGTAGAAGTGGCTCTGTTGTTTCTGCTTCTCTTCTTTCTTGCACTTGGATCACTTAAGAACGGATCACCAGCCATGATAGTATTATATTATCACCTTTTAGCCTTGTATAGGGGAAGTTTTTTGATCACAACAGTTATCTTTGTATTTTGATGTATAATAGTATAGATTTTTTAAATAATAATAATTTTTTTGCGATGCCATTACCCTTAGAAATGCTGCGCGTACCATTTGTGATGAAGATTTCGGTGATCCAGTTGACATTAAATGTGAAGAAAAGACGTTTAAACTTGTGTAGTTTTTCCTTAAAAGTAAATCAGATTGAGGTGAGGTATCATAACTATTGAGCCACCTCTTTTAATTTTATAAATTTGATTTTCATCGCACAGTGAAGAGACTATTTAGAATCAACAATAAATATAATCTACGAATTATAAGAAATGCACACAGGATATTTATAGCTCCTTATTACTGTTTTCTTTAAGGATTTGTATTGCATTCTTTTCATCTCCGATGATTGAGTAAATCCCAAGAATCTCTGCAACATCTTTATAAGAGCTTGTCTCTGGCCGTATTCCTCTTAGAAATTCATCCAAAACACCTCTATACTCGTACCTCAATACGTTGATGGTTTCAGCCTTCTGTGCAACAAACTGGTAGTTTGGCAATGATGTTAAAATTTGATGAATAGTCAGATATAATGATGTAAGTTGTTTAAGTACTTCGATTTGAATACTTGGACGTTGTTAGTAGAAATATACTAGGGACTCAAAATGGGAAATAAACTTACTAGTCCTTGTTCTCATTGAGAAGAATCTCAAATTTATTAATGAAGTCCTCTAAAAGCAACATATTTTCTGCATGTTTCTAAAGTTGTTAGCAAATTCCTATAAACATCATGTTTATATTACACATACTTTCAACTGTTTGAGCTTCTTTATGTTATCAACAGAGCTCTCCACAACTTCCTTGGACTCCTCCAATCTGTGACTTTCATCTGTAAGTCTTTTTCTGTATTTGGAAACGTCCACTCTCAATCTATCAACCAAACTCTCACCACCTTCAAGAGACTTCCCTAGATTGATGAAATCAAAGTAGTCATTGTTGACAAGATTGAACAGTTCTTGATCCAGTTCTTTTAAAAGTGCAGAGAGTTCTGATTGTAAGTCCTCCAAAGATGTGAATCTGTAATGGTCGAACAGGAATTGGTCAACATTGAACTTGATCTGATTTATCTTTAGAATTGACTGTGCCGGGTTTGATGAATCTATTTGCAAGTCGCTCAAAAACGACTCTCTTGTGATTTTTTTTGGGAATGGAAACTCCTCATCCTCTAGATTAAGCTCCTCTTCGAAAGTTGTCATCTTTTAGCTCACAATATACCTCCAATCTCTATTAACCAACTCAGATATCATTGATTTCACACTGTGTTCAATCTTCAATTCGTCCCATAATGCAAAAAAACTGTTGGCCCGTCCATATTTTAAAGCTCCAGTCGCGAAACGCGTCTTGAAACTAATAACATGAAATATATTTATCAACACATCTCTCGCGTTGGTTTAGGCAATATATTGAATAGGTTGTGGGTTTGAGATCATGGTTGAGCCGGAGGTTAGAAACGTATACTCATCTGGTGGAGCTACCTACGTTAGCTATACGAAAAAAGGTGATCATCTCTTGGTTGCAGGCTCCAATGGGTTGATCAGAAACTATAAAGTTGGTCAAGATGATTCAGAACCTGATACTATGGACATCTTGGAAGAAATCTCAGATATTGCAGTTCTGGGTGATGACAAAGTGGCTATTTCGTCCAAGATTGGAGAAGTTGAATTGTATTCATTGTCTGAGAATAAGATTATTGGGAAAGTCATAAGAAGTTCACTCGCTTTGAGGAGCTTAACATTTACACACAATGGGCTCATGATTGCCGCAGCTGGTGATGATAGCGAAGTACAAATTGCAGACTTATTGGATAGCTCTCGTATCATTAAACTGAAAGTCAACGACCAAGTCCATGACATCTCATACAACTCAAGCATCGATCTAATTTCATTATCATTAGCAAATGGTGAAATCAAAATTTATTCACTAACTTCAGAAGAGCCAAATTTGATCACGACTATCAAGGATGAAATACCGAAATTGATATATCAAGATGATGATGAAGAAGCTGAAGATAATTTTATCACTGCAAGAGTAGCATGGAATCCAGATGGTGATCATTTTGCTATTCCATCTGATGCTAAGAATATAAAAGTCTTTTCCAGAGTTGCTGACTTTAAACAAGTCTATTCCTTCCCAAAGTTACACCAATCAAATTTAGCTGATTTAAAGTGGTCCCCATCTGGTGAATATTTAGCGTCTGCTGATATTACTAACCATTTAATTATATGGGATTCTGGATCAAGAGAACCAGTTTTAGAAAAGAAACTAGATTCAAAAATCCACAACTTAGCTTGGGGTAGAGATGTTTCTGGACGCTATAACTTGGCGATAGGATCTGAAAATGGTGATATTTATATCCTTTCAAGTGTCTTGAAGGAAAAAAAGACTACAGACGCATCAACAAGAAAGACAAGTGGCGGTTCAGTATTAGCAGATATTGAAGCAGAGTTTAGTGACAATTCGGATGAGGAACTGGCCAATGCTGATGATATCAATTCTGGAAATGATGTTACTGATAATGAAGATGATGGTGGAGAAAGAAGACCAGATTTTGATGACGATGATGGATTCATTGATGATGACGATGGTCAAGGTTACGCAGTCCCAGGTTACAAAAGAACAGACTATGAAGATCGTACAAGTGTTGAACCAGAAAGAGCAACTAAAAGATCAAGACAAACAACTTATGTTACGGAGAAAAAGTACAAGTTGAAACCATATTCTCCAGGTTGTACACCATATATTTCAGACAGAAGATATTTAACAATAAACTCAATAGGATACGTTTCAACAGTGAAGCAAGATTCTCACTCATCAATTACAGTTTCATTTTTCGATACATCAGCTCACAGGGAATACCATTTTGAGGATCTCTACGGTTATGATCTTGCCTCTTTAAGTACAGAAGGGATATTACTAGGTGTTTCAGGAAATGATAGTCATATTACCAAGATACTGTTTAGACCACATGAAAATGTTAGTGACTCTTGGGAAAAGAACATACCTACAAGTCGTGGAGAAATCATTACGTCAATTTCATTGAGTGATACTGTGATTTTGGTATGTACTTCATTTGGATATATTAGAAGTTATTCTTTATTCGGGCTTCCTATAGGCCTTCAGAAATCGTCCCCAATCTTAGCATCAACTACAAACACCAATCACATCTTCACAGTCTCATTATCAAATAACAATCAATTAATATATAATTTACAAGATCTTGAAGGTCGTTTCTTACAAAGGGATTTATCACTACCATTAGAACTACACAATGATGCAGGCCTACTTAAGGGAATTTTTTTCAGCACATATGGTGATCCAGTCATTGTTGGTACTGACGGTGTTATCTTAGTGTTGGCAAGATGGCGTACGCCTCTGCAAGCCACCTGGATACCAATTTTGGATTCCGAAGAGAGAGTTAGAGAGATTGGTGGTAAGGGTGAATTGTCAGTTTGGCCTTTGGGATTACATGCTAATAATCTAAACTGTATTATTGTGAGAGGAACAAACTTCCCAACATATCCATTACCTTTACCATCTGAACTTGAAATTAAGTTACCAACCACAAGGGAGTCTAATCCAGATGATATTGCAGAAGAACAATTTTTGAGATCTAGAACAATGGGTGAGTTATTAGGTGAAACTTTAACTAACGATGGTGAGATTTTTGAGGATGATAATGATAGATTAAATGAATATGCCATTGCTCATGATAGAGCTGTTTTACAATTATTTGGTAATGCTTGTCAAGAAGGAAAGAATGCAAAAGCATGGCGTCTTGCAAAAGAAGTTAAACAGGATCATGGTTTATTAGCTTGTAATAAGATTGCAGAAAGAATTGGTTTAGTTTCATTATCAAATCGTATCAACAAATTGAGAGAACAAAGAATGGAGAGCGAAGAACTATGATTTTTCCCGTTGCGTATATTTAAATAAGTTAATAATGCATCGTTTGAACACAATGTAGGAATAAATAGATAAATAAATAAATAAATAAAGTTAATAAATAAGTTGATGGAAATATCAATAAATAAAGGCCTGTATACGTGCCATTAAATCTTTTCTTCAGCTTTTGCTTTATCATAAGCAGTTTTTGAAGGATAATGCTCCCAAATTGGCGTGTATCTTGGATTTTCTTTCAAATGAATTTGTTCTTGAGCATCTGGAATCTCTTTTTTCAATTTCAAATTTTCAAAAACACATTTATTCAATAACTTTTCAGCCTTTCTACAACCATGGTAATTATAGTTGTTTTCATTGAGACAATTGAAATGTAATTGGAAACTTTCAGCACAATATGTATTCATATCCTTAATAATTGAAGCAGCACATCTAGTTACTCGTCTACCTTCTTTCAAGCAATCAAATTCACCTTGTCCTTGGGATTCATCCTTGCAAAGCATGAAATCATCATTATATGGCTGACATCTCTGGCCAATGAAGTAAGCAGCAGAGTATAAGGGAGCAGAAGTAGCACCAATCTCGTCCACTGGAGGTATGCTGCTTGGTAATGGAGTAGGATCCATGTAGACTTTGAAGTTCACTGTTGGGTCTTTGTTACTGGACATCTTGAAGCAGTTCGAAGCACAGCTATACCAATAATTAAAATCACCAGAGCTTGATTCTTGTTGATTCTTGAACCAGTTTGAAGCTCCTTTAACAATATCGAAAAATATCCCCAAACAATTCGATTTCGCGAAAAAAAAGATTATGAAGCCCCAAAATTATTGTTTCCCAATTTGGAAGTCTAAATTTATTATGTTTTTTCGAGATTTGAATAAAATTTAAAGAGCTTCTATTAAAGATCAAAGTAAACAGTGTGATTTCAGGTATCGATTCAGTTCCAATTGATAGGAAATAATGTTTGGCTCTAACTCTGGTGGATTTTCGTTTGGCGCTGGTAACTCTGGAGGTACCTCGTCAACAGGGAATACAGCTGGAGGCTTCAGCTTTGGATCAAGTAATAACAACAACACCACTAATACAGGAACTGCTGGTAGTTCTGCTTCTCCGTTTGGAGGAAGTGCTAGTACAGCTGCTCCAGCATCTGGAGGATTCTCTTTTGGTGGTGCAAATAATAACACAGCTTCAACACAACCTTCAACAGGTGGTGGATTGTTTGGTGCAAAACCAGCTTCAACCAGTGGTGGATTATTTGGGTCTAGTAACACAACTTCTACTCAACCAGCTTCCACAACGAGTGGTGGATTATTTGGAGCAAAACCAGCAGCTCCAGCTACCACAGGTAGTGGTTTATTCGGATCTAATAGCTCAACTTCTGCGCAACCAAGTACAGGTGGTGGATTATTTGGTTCAAACAATACACAAACTCAAACAAGTAATACAGGAGGACTCTTTGGAAATACTAGCCAGTCCCAACCATCTACTGGCGGTCTTTTTGGATCTAATACAAACACTGCTGCCAACACTAATACAAGTGATGGATTGTTTGGTAATACTCAAAATAATACAGCTCAACCTACAACAACAACAGCAACAACACAATCAAGTCAGCCGTCATTTGCATGGTCTCAACCATCTTCTTCACAACAGAATTCCAACTTGCCACAACAACAACAGTCATTGTCATTTGCATCAAATAATTCACAAGATCCAAATGCCAATTCAAATTATTCTATAACAATTCAAGAACAATTAAGTAAAGTTAAAAATTCATGGGATCCAAATTCTCAACAAACAACATTGAAAACTTTTTTTTACAACACAGTTCCAGAAAATCAATCCGCATTATATACTAAACCAGCTAATGAAAATGAAGAATGGGATAAGGCATATGCTAATAAACCAAGTTCCAATTCCATTCCAGTTAGAGCAGTTGGATTTGGAGATTTACAAAAAAGATCACAAACACAAATTAATCATGTTGCTCAAGCTAGAGTTATACTACAACAGATTAGTGAGAAGAATAAGATGTTGAGTGATAAACATGATTTAGATACTGCATCAAGAATCATAGCAGCCAAGGCTAGACATTCAAGAATATCCAAAAGACTACTAAGACTTGTTTCCACATTAGCAGTTCTTAAATCTAAAGGATATCAATTATCTCCTAATGAAGAGAAACTTATACAAACATTCCAAGAATTATTAGAAAAATCTCAAGATCCATCAGGCTTAGGTAAAAGTAATGAATTATGGGCAAGATTAGCAGTTTTAAAAGAAAAAGCGAAAAGTCTTAGCGATCAATTGGATAATACATTAGGTATCCAAAAATTAGATAATAATAACGTTGATGATATAAATGATGGTGAACAGAAACAAGCACAAATTCTCAAGATTGCACAAGTGTTACAACAACAACAAAATGGTATCAAATATTTAGCTGAAGTTATTGAAAATGATGAAAAGACAATTCAAAAGTTCTTTAAATAGAGTACAACAAATTAACTAAATACTTTTCTAATTATCTCCAGCAATGTAAACTATTATATAAATACAAAATAAATAGGTCATCAGTACACCGTATCCACATAAACTGCCAAAGGTATGGAATCTGATGTTCTCATTTGTACAAACCTGCTCATATACCCTTCTCTTTCATGAATATTAGCCACAAAGAATGGTTCTGTCCTCGTTGCACTTTTAACTTCAACATCTCTAAAATCGGGCACATAAGTTGGCATTTGATGACGTTGATAAACAGCTTCATTTCTTGAATAGGGCAATATATCCTTCACTGTGAAATTAGGCTTAATGAATTTAATTGTACCATGTTGTAGGGCATTGTAATCTTCTAATTTTGGCAATCCACAAATACTACTTAGATCATCCGTGAGTCTTTTCGTTTCATTCTCCAGATGCTCAAGACTTCTTGTTCCATCTAGTGTATAGACAGCTAGTGATCTACTACCATACTGACTCTCAGCAGCAGGACTCGTGTAATCGTGCCACCAAGCGAGCTTTCCCAAAGACCCAAATTGCTTCATGAGATACCGTGCCTCTTGAGCATTCTTCAAGGGATTGACATAGTTTATGTAGGCGACAATGTTAGGCCTTATGATGTGTGACATGATGAGGATATCAAAATATAAATCATGAAGGTAATAATTAGTTGAAGTTTTTGTTGAAGTTTTTTTGACACAACTGGAAAAAAAACTGAAAATCAAAACATTGTTTACTTTAGTCCAACTACAAGTTTCAAGAGAACCTCACAATTACTTTTATTCTGTTAACGATGCAATGAAGAGTCTGATATTTGTATCGATTCTAGCTTTGGCTGTTGGGTTTTGGTGGAGGAATCCAGGTATTGATGAACATTCAGAAGTGATCACTACGCCTTATTCTCAACTTCCCCATGGCTTCAAATTGGAAATCGATCAATTACAAATAGGATATGATCCTAGACGGTACGGTATAGAGGTTTTGGAATATCTGAAGAGAGGGAGCGGTCCTGTACCGTTCATGTGGGAAGATGTTGTTGATCGAGAAAACAAAACAGATCTGGGGTTGTATTATATGGATCAATTCAATGTTACACATATTGTTCTATTGAAGGAACAATTATACCATCATTCTACAATACCGGATTTTATTCCTCATGTTGATACGATTCCATCAATTAGTTCTACAATAAAGGAATTCTTTAGTGATGAGGTGCCTAAACTTATCAAGTTCACCTCAAAATCACTAACTAGTAAAGATTTTGAATTCACAAAACAACAACCACATAGCTTTACAGATCCAAGATATCGATACTTCAAAGAAGGTTCACTTTTGAAATTACCAAATCTTGCGCATTATGATTTGAGATTTTATCATTCTAAACTCACACCATTGGACAGATTAGCAATTCTTCATAGAATAGTACGATCTTGGTTTCGTTTTACAAATTTTACAGAGATGGACACATGGCTGGCACATGGGAGTCTACTAGGTTGGTTTTTCAATGGGTTAATTATGCCATGGGATGATGATTTGGATGTTCAGATGAGTGCGAGGGCTTTTGAGAAGCTATTACAATATAATGGAACGATTGTTGTTGATTATAACGAGAATGTGACTTTGGGGAAATATTTGATTGATGTTAATCCATGGTATGGAGTTCGTGAGAAAGAGAGTGATAATAAGATTGATGCGAGGTTTATTGATGTTGAAAGTGGGTTATATATCGATATAACTGTATTAAGCGTTGGTGAAGTTGATAGAGATAAAATAGAGGAAGAAAGTGCAAAATTAACAGAGATGTATAAAGTTTTCAATCCTGGATTTGATCAAATTCTTACAGAGACTGAAAAATATATTCAAGAGATTGAAATTGGGTTTAATAAAAGTTTGGAGAATAAAGATTTGATTTTCTGTAAAGATTATCATTTTTATAAAATTGAAGAATTAACACCATTAATTCCAGTTATATTTGAAGGTGGAGTTGGATTTGTACCATCTCAAATTCAAAATTTATTACAAAGGGAATATAAAAGGAAAAGTCTTTATCTTTTTGAATATAAGGGGTTCCAATTTGATAAAATACGAAGGATTTGGAAACATAATTCAATTGAATATGAGTATAATGAGGCAATGTCAAATTTCATCAATCTTCATGAATCAACAAGACAAGCACCAATCAAAAGACAAACATATAATTCTTCCCAATTAATTCAATTCAATCAATTTAGAATGGAACCTTGGATAAGACAACTTTACAACTCATAATATTTAATCTTTTCAAAAGTCATTAATACATTATTATATACATAAAATTTTCTTTGTCCAAAAATCAAACCATTCATAACCATATTGAGTCACTTCATCATTCAATAGAAACAAAAAAAGATGCAAACATTTGATACAAGTTGATCCAGCAATTTCAGTTCTCTATCTAAATTGTTTTTGAATGAAATGGAAAACGATTGGAGTGGCCCATAATGCAGCAGCAATGTAAACTGATGTGATGACTGTGTTGTTTGTTGCAGCTTGGTGAGCTTTCTTTTCTTCTTCGCTTAAAGGTTGACCTCCACCGAACATTTTGTCTTGTGTTATATATCTGTATAATAGAATAGATTACAATACTTTTGTTTAATAGTTGATCTAGTTTGATTTTTTGATTCAAATTGCTGAAAAAAAAATCCGCGAATTTTACCCGACTTGAAGAATAGATTCGCGAATCGTGATTTTGAAGGAATTGAATAATATTATGTTTATATATCAATAGCTTTGAGAGTTTGTTGATTTATATTTGATTGGGTTAATTGAAGAATAATGAGTGAAGAGAATAGTCAGGTTGGTTTAGAAGAGCCGGTGGAGACATCTGTCACAGCAGACGTTGTGGAAGAGCCAGTTCCAAGTAATGATAATAATGATGATGATGAATTAGCAGAAATTGATGAGAATCAAGTTGAAGAAGATGTTAAACAAAGAGAATCTCGTGAAGGTACTGGGGAATATATAGATTATGATGATTTATCCAAGATCAAGGCTCGTAAACGTTCCAATATTACACCAGTGTCAACATCACAATCACCAAAAGTTAAAAGAAATGTTGATTCAGATAATAGAATAGATGAAGAAGAAAGTTATCCAATAGAAACTACGGATGCAGCAACAAAGAGACGTCAAGAATTAGAGGCAAGATTAGATCGTGCTTTAAAGAAACCAAAGATTAAAAAAAGAAAAGGAGAAGTTGATTTAACAAATGATGAAGATGAATTAATTCAAATATTAAAAAATCAAATGGATATAGCTGCAAAGAAAGATGCTGAATTAATTGAAAATCAAAGTGGGATAGCTATTAATAAAATCCAATTATTACCAAAAGTTAGTGATATTTTATCAAAGGCAAATTTAGCAGAAGTTATATTAGATAATAATTTATTAGCAGAAGTTCGTCAATGGTTAGAACCATTACCAGATGCATCATTACCATCATATGAAATTCAAAAAACATTATTTGCTGCATTATTAAAATTACCAATTAATACAAATCATTTAAGAGAATCTGGGATTGGTAAAATTTTATTATTTTATCAAAAATCTAAAAGAGTTGAACCAAAAATTAAAAGAGTTGCAGATAAATTAATTTCAGATTGGACAAGACCAATTATTGGAGCATCTGATAATTATAGAGATAAAAAATTCCATTCAATTGATTTTGATTCTGCAAAACATCGTTCAATTTTGAAAACTACAGCAGATAAAATTAATATTGATGATAGTGAAAAATCTATATATGAACAACAAGCTGCAAGAAGAAATAGGGCTGCAGCACCAGTACCAACAGTTACTGATTATAAATTTGCACCAAAATCAAAATTAGATAGATCTTCAAATCAAAGTATTGCAAATGCAGGTGTTGGAAGTTCATTAAATAGAGATGATCAATTTAAAAGAATTAATTCAAGATTAACAGGAAGAAGAACTGCTGTTAAAAAAGGTGGTGTTAGTATTGAAGGAAGAGGAAGTGGTGTATGAAGATTTTACTAATGAAATTTTGATTTCTGTATTTATTTATTTGTAAGTTGTTAAGATTTATTAGCTTTTGATTACCGGTATTTTATTGCTTCACTTCGCTAACGCTCAGTTTCGCTCAGTTTCGCTTAGCTCTACAATCATTAATTCTAATTACTCATGTGTACTTTCAAATATACATAGAAACCCAATAACTTATGATCTTGGTTTTTCTTTCTTTTCTTTCCATAAAGCTAATAAAGAGACACCAGAGACTTTAACAACTTTGAAACGAACACCTGGAATATCACCCTTAGCTTTACCTTTTCTACCGAAACCGGCTAATAAGACTTCGTCATTTTCATCAACAAAGTTTAAACAACCATCATTTGGAACGAAAGCAGTAACTCTTTTACCATTTTTAATTAATTGAACACGAACACATTTTCTAATAGCAGAGTTTGGTTGTTTTGATTCAATACCAATTTTTTCCAAAACAATACCTTTAGCGTGAGAAGAACCACCAAATGGAGAAGATTTGAAAGCTGTACCTAATAAACGAGCTTTATATTTTTGTTCAGCCCAACGGCTATTGAAATTTGTTAGTATATAGTTCGAAAATTTAGATGGGTGGTGGGTTAAGTGATTGGAACGTGGAAGAGAGTTCTAGTTTGATAGATTCCTGATTCTTTTTTAATGATATTCTGTTGATCTTCTGATATTCTGATACTCTAATATTCCATTGCTTCTCTTGAATAGTTGTCTACTTAATCCCTAAACTCATGATCCACAATCCACAATCCACACCCTTTGAATCCCCCTGGATAAACACTTACTTGTTTCTTCTGTGGACACGCAACTTTCTGGCGGAGTTCAATCCTCTTGGTTTACCTTTACCCATCTTGTGTTGATAACTTTGTGTTGTAAACTAAGTGGTTGATGGATTGTTAAAGTTGACTGAAAAAGATTTTTTATGAGAGCCAACTGAAAGTAACAGTGTTGAGGCTTATGTCAGCACACGCCAGCACCATAGTTAAGGATTTTGGTAAGGCCCAGTTCTCAAAATGGTTTGGCGGTAAGGGACACACTCAGCGTTTAAAGCGTCTGTTTTTTGTGTTGGTGTTTTTTGTGGTTTTTGGTGTTGCGCTGTGATATGGGAAGTGGTGTTTGGGTGTATATAGACACTTGATTTTTATATAGCCCTAATGAGTCACCACGTGATGTAGGAATAAAGAGGGCATTACTTGATTATAACATTACGGTATTGATTGATTGATGAAGTATTCTAACCGCTGAACAACACAAAATGTCCACTACAGAACTATTGATAGCTGATTACTTAAGAAGGAAGGGACTGTACAACACACTGAGATCATTCGAGGCAGATATAGGCGTATCTACAAATAATACAATTAAATATGAACCATTAGAACATATAGTACAAGATAGAATTAGATATTTAGAACATGATATATTTAAACCTAAAACAAATGATACATTAGTGGATAACAAAGTGTTTCAACAATGGGTGGAGCCTACTGTGGAGGAGTTCAAGGAATTAGGTGTTCATGAATTGGTTATTCATATCTCTATTAGTGATTTTAAAATTGATGATGGATTGATAAAGAAGGTGTTGTTTGTTACAAGTTCTGATAAGAAATTATCATTAATTGATTTGGAGACAAATGAGTTGATCAAGGTGTTTGATGGATTACACAAGAGTGTGGGTAAATGTGCTTATGGTATTAATGGTTCAAATAGATTCTTAAGTTGTGGTATGGATGGATTAATTAAATTATTTGAATTTGTAAATGGAGAAGCTAAATTTATTAGTGAGACTCAATTACATAGAAGAATTATTACTGATTTAAAATTATGGGTTGATGAGAATAATAATGGTGTATATATTTTTTCCATAGGATGGGATTTACAATTAAAAATTTCAATAATTAAAGACTCAGGGATTGAAATAATATCAAATTTTAAATTACTTTCCAATGCAACATCAGTTTCATTATCTGAATTTAATTCTAAACCAATTTTATTCTTGACAAGATTAGATTCAACACAATTATCATTATTTACATTTCAAATATCACGTCTTTTTGAAATTTCAAGAATTTCATTAAATGATGCTGAATTTTCTACTCATGGATTCACCCCAGTTTCAATATCAATTTCATCCAAAAAGATAACTGATACAACATTAATTGCAATAGGAACATCACATATTCCATATATGCGTCTTATAATTCTTACATTACCAGATTTAATCCCATTAATTTCAAATTTATATGATGAATTACCAAAAGAACAACATTTAACTTCAACACCTATCCATCGTGGTCATATATTAGTTAATTATAATACTTTGGCACCACAGGATAAATATTCCACTGGTGTTGTTTGTTGGAGAATTGATAATTCCGGGATATGGATATCTGGTGATGATGGAATAATTAGAGGAATTGATCTTAAAAATGGAGAAATTGTTAAAGAATTGCCAAAAGGTCATGATAAAAGAATTAAATGTATGATTATTGATGAATTAAATTCCAAGGAAATCATTATAAGTTCTGGAATAGATAAACTTTTAAACTACTGGAAATAAGTCAAACAATAAATATATATGCATTTCATTTTGGTAATAAGGTCTTTTGACGTAATGAACCATTACGAACACTAATCAAAGTATAAATAGTTTTAAATAATAAAGTCAATTCATCTTTAAACATAAAGATGAAACCTTGAACCAAAACACCTTTAGTTAATTGTGGTAATACACCTTTCCATAATGCCTTAATACCTTCATTTTGAAATAAATATTTTAAAACACTTTGAAATGTTTTCAATTCAACACCATCTTCACTACTATTTTTCTGTAATACAGCTTTTGATATAATTAATGGTTGTGTTATCACCGTAGCCAACATCTTGGAAAGTACACCTAATGTAAAATTTTCATGTGGTGATAAAATTGATCTTCCAGGGAATAAAATATTTTTAAATCTTTCAAAAGAAGCATAAGTAATTGAAGGATTTGTTGTCAAGACTAAACTAACTTTAAAACCTCTCCAAAATCCCTTTAAACCATCTTCTTTCCAAACATTTTCTCCAGCTTTAATGAAAGTTGGATTTTTCTGTGGAGAAGTTTGTTGTCTTGTTGAAATAACATTAATTGGTGTAGTAAATAATTGACCTAATGCAGCTGCAACCATTCCTAATAATAGTTCTTCTATTGTTGAATTTGATTTATTCAACTTCTGTAATTGAAGTCTTTTAAGTCTTGCCCATAATTTACGTACAAATGAATACCAATAAAAATAAGTAAATGATTGTACAGCAGTACCTAATAAACTTGAACTTAAACCAACATATAACCCTTTAATCCCCTGTTTAGCATAAATTTTTTTCAATGCATCTAATGAATTTTTATAACGAACTTGTGCATTTGGATCATCTGGATTTTTTTTTGCTTCTAATTGTGTTTGAATAACAGTCTTGATAACATCTAATGGATATACAATTGTATTTGCAATTATAGAGGCCAATGCCCCATATACTGCTGATTCTATATTTGACATACTATAATTCAATACAAAACTAATATTATATTATCCCTGGATATCTCACCATATATATATATTATCTAAACCCTCTTTATCTAATTACATCTGTCAAACCACTCAATTTCAAATCGAGTGAGCTTCTCCATTTTTTGGGGACCGGACCGAAGCGCCGAGCAGATTTCCCGAGGCTCAAAATCGGCAAATAAAGATTCTTTTATTGATTATATATATATATTACTATATGTCTGTATATATCAGAACCTCACTTCGTGGGGCAGTACTCTGTGCTCACGTCCATCAACTCTGGTGCTTCGACCTTGATCTCTAGCCATACTCTTTCTCATATCATAAGCATCTTTTAAATCATTGATCGTATCTGTGTTTCGAGGATATTCATATTCACCTCCATAATATCCAACAACTCGTCTATAAACACTATATCCCAATTTTTCATACATCTTTATAGCTAATGTATTATTCACTTTAACAAATAAATCAATAAAATTTGTTTCATGTGGTTTAGAATCTGTAATATATTCTAAATTATCACAAAGATAACTAGCAAGTCCAATTCTTCTATAATAATGATTTATTGTAACTGCAGTGATATGTGTATGCCATAATGAATCAACACCTTCTGTCTTACCCATCATATAACCAGATATATTATCATTATCAAATTCTATACTTTTGAAAAATAATGAAGGCCATTCAGTTAAATATTCCAAATAAAATCCAATATTAAAATTTTCAGTCAATGTATCCAAATTAATTGGATTCAATTTAAACAAATCAGTCGCTTGGAAAGGAGTTAATGAAGACATTATTGATCTAATTAATCTATTATTAAAGCTATTAAAGCCAAAATCTCATTGCTTCAATTTTTAACTACCCTTTTTATTGACACGTGAATTTTTTGACAGTTTGGTGGTTCAAAAAATTGAAAATTGGGCCTTTAAATCACTTTTTGAATTAATATTGATTGAAATTATTGGATAAGAATATATACAACAAAAGATGTCGCAGTATATTGGGAAGACTATATCGTTGATTTCGAGTAAGGGGATTCGGTAAGTTCTTGGGTCAGTTTACAAGGAAGAGGATGTACTGACTGTTTAGTTATGTTGGTGTCCTTGAAGATGTTAATGGTGAAGAAGCAACTGTTACTTTACGTAATGTTAAACCATTTGGTACAGAAGGTAGATTGAATGATCCAGCAAGAGAAGTTCCTCCATCAAATGATGTTTATCCTGTTGTCGTGTTTAGAGGTTCGGATGTTCATGATTTATCAGTCTTGGATGATCCTGTTCCAACACAAACTGAATCAACTCAACCAACACAATCACAATCACAAACTGCTCCTGCTCCTGTGCCTGCTCCTGCTCCAGCAAGTGTCCCTGCTCCAAGTACACAAGAAAAACAACAATCTGAAGTTCCAGCTCCTCAACCACAATCACAACCAAGAGCATCATATCAACAAAAACCAAGAAGACAACAATTTTATCAATCGAAAGAATTACCAAAAACTGATTTTGATTTCGAACAAAATAATGCTAAATTTGAACAAGCTTCAGCTGCTGTTGCTGAATCTGAAGAACAAAAACAAAATGATGAAGAATCAGTACCTGCATATGATAAAAAGAAATCCTTCTTTGACACAATTTCCAATTCAAATGATCAACCAAGAACTCATAATAACAATAATGGATTCAATAACCGTGGTGGTTTCAGAAGAGGTAGAGGTCGTGGAGGAAGAGGTCGTGGTGGTAGAGGAAATTTCCGTGGTAATGATTCCAAACCTGCATGGGCATAAAATTTTCTACAGCGTATATAAAGCTGAATCATATTTTTTAAATGTATTATACACAAAGTCATTATTCTCGTAATCATCGTATTCTCTTTTGTTGAAATCCTAAAGAATTAAATAATTTAACCCCATAATCTCTACCATTTTTGGCAACGTATAATAACCATGGTTTAGCAACTAGGAGAATAGAAGTCCATGCTATCCCTTGAAATAGAGGCATTATTATCACATCTTTTAAAATAACTTGGATTATGATTGTTGGTGTTATTGGAACAGGTTCTGAAGGAATTGATTGGGAATAAGTTGTTGGTGTAGCTTGAGATTTGGCCCCATTTTTCGAGCGTGCACTCGATTGAAGAGAACGATAAAACGACGATTCAAAGCGTAAGTCTGGAATTGGAATCTGTGTGGACATTGTTGATTTTGATTCAGTGTAATATTAATGGTTTAAATGGTTTAAATGGTTTATTCAATCTATGTTAAATCACGTCCGGGTAAACTTTGTGGATTTTCGCGAATTTCTTGAAAAGTTGATTTTTGTTCAGTTGATTAAACATCAACAAATTACTGACACCGGACTATTAGAGTAGTGGGAAGAGATCAGGATGAGTGCTGAGCCGAGTATAAATATCAGAAAGACAGCGAGCGATGAAGTGGATTTCGTGTTGTCGAACGTTGATTTGGCTTTGGCCAATTCACTCAGAAGAACAATGATTGCAGAAATACCAACATTAGCTATAGATAGTGTGGAAATTGAAACAAATACTTCTGTTTTAGCAGATGAATTTCTTGCTCATAGATTAGGGTTGATTCCTTTACAAAGTAGAGATGTTGATCAACTACTTTATTCAAGAGATTGTACATGTGATGATTATTGTAATAAATGTTCAGTTGAATTAGAATTAAAAATTCGTGCTGATCAAGATTCAACTTTAAATGTTTATTCAAAAGATCTTTTCATTGTTTCACAAAATCAACATTTAGATATTGGGAATCCAATCATATCAGATAGAGAACAAAATGGTGTTTTAATTTGTAAATTAAGAAATGAACAAGAATTATCAATTAGATGTATTGCTAAAAAAGGTATATCAAAAGAACATGCTAAATGGTCCCCATGTGCTGCAATAGGATTCGAATATGATCCATGGAATAAACTTAAACATACAGATTATTGGTATGAAGAAGATATAGAAGAAGAATGGCCAAAATCAGAAAATTGTGAATATGAAGATCCTCCAAATCCTGAAGAACCATTTGATTATAAAGCAGAACCAAATAAATTTTATATGAATGTTGAAACAGTTGGTTCATTAACTCCAGATCAAGTTGTTTTGAGAGGAATTGATGAATTACAGAAAAAAGTTGCTAGTATTGTCATGTCATTAAATCAAAATGATGGTAATAGAACAGGATATGGTGGTCATTCTGAATATAATGGAGGTAATTATACCGGTTATAGTCAACGTGCACCTGGATCACAATATAATAATGGTACTGGTACCCCATATGGAGGTGGTCAATATAATGGTAATTGGTGATTTATCTTATGTATAATAAAACATGTATATTATTTTGTCTAATTAATTTCATTCCATTCAACACAATCTTTAAATTTAACCAATTCACCACCAAATATATCTAATGCACTTCCAAAAGTTAAATCAACTTTCCCATTACTTAATTCTTTAACTTTTTGTAAATCATTTATATGTTTTGCACCACCAGCATAAGTTATTGGAGAATCACACCATTCACTTAATTTTGAAACTAAATTTTCGTCAATACCTTTACATAATCCTTCAACATCTGCCGCATGGACTAAGAATTCATCACAATATTCACTCAATTCTTGGAAATTTTCTCTATTTAATTCATAATCAGTAATTGTTTGCCATTTATTAATTGCAACAACCCATTTAATTTCACCTGAGGGTTCTGCTTTTTTCCTACAACTTAAATCAACAACAATCTTATCCTTCCCAATCAATTCACTTAAATGAATTAATCTTTCTTTAGCGAAAACACCTTGTGGGAATAACCATGATGTAATTATAACATGACTAGCTCCATTATCTATCCAATATTTAGCATTTTCATCAGTGATTCCTCCTCCAACTTGTAATTTCCCCGGCCAGGTCTTTAACGCTTCCAATGCAGCCTCATCATTGGCCTTGTTTGAACCAAGCTTGATCACATGAGTACCATGGACGTTATGTTTGGAATATAAAGAGGCATAGTAAGAAGATGGATGTGTTGAGACGAAATTTGTCGATAGTGAAGGGTCCTGGGCTGTAGAAGAGTCGTCTGCCTGAAGTGTTCCTCCCACAATCTGCTTCACTTGTCCCGAATGGATATCGATGCAACCTCTGAAACGAGTCATTATTGATGGATTGATCGTTAAAGAGATTTGGTTGGAAAGTTGTTGATTGATGTTGAAGTTGACTATTTCATGACAGAGTAGTGGCCGGTTTCAAATGCATAAAAAAAAATTGTGATGAGATGAATAGTATTTGTATATTACATTTTAGAAGTAATCTTTTATTTATTTGATCAAGTATGGGTGAAGATGCTGAGTATTTACGTATGATGGAGATCCAGAGGAGGAACTTTGAGGCCCAGTTTGGATCGATTGAGGAGATGGGGTTTGAAGACAAGACGAAAGTGTCTGATACTGAATCGTTAAGTAGCGATGAGGTTGAAGAAGATGATGATGAGGATGGATCTGATGATGAAGATGTCGAGGAAGAGAGTGATGAGAGTCATGATTATGAATCAGAGGAGGACTTTCAAGGGTTTGATGAGCCACAAGAGACACAACGTCAACCAACAGTGATAAAATTCAAAGATACAACAAGAACATATACACAACCAACAAGGGAACAAAAAAAATTACTAAAGAGCGGTAAGGCACCATCATTAACAAAACCTATAAAACCTAAAGTTCCAGATACAAAAGAAGACAAGGACAATCTTGATAATGATCTTGAATTACAAAGATTTCTTCAAGAATCACATATTTTGTCAAATTTCCAATCTCAAAATTCTGGTGCAGATTTAACATTACAAACTATAGATAATGATGGACCTATTGGTGATGCACGGAAACATACTTTAAATTCTCGTTTAAAGAATTTAAGTTCCACAAATGGTGTTAAAAAATCCAAATTAGAAAAAATGCCAATGCATATAAGAAAAGGTATGGTACAGAGTCGAGTTAAGAAAATTGCTAAATTTGAACAAGATGCAAAAGAAGGTGGTATTGTCCTAAGTAAAGTTAAAAAGGGTGAATTTAGAAATATTGGAGGAAGTGTCACTTTGGGAGATAGAATTGGTGATGGATTAAAGAATAAGAAAGGTAGTTATAATAAACATAGAGAAAGAGGATTAAAGATTAATAGTGTTGGGAAGAGTACAAGAAACGGGCTTGTTATCAGTCAGAGCACGATTGATAGGATTAATGGGACTGGTGATAAGAAGAGAGGTAAGAAGCGTGGTGGAAGATAGAAATTTGCGGTGTGGTTGTTCGCTAGAGTAGTTTATAATGAAATGAATACAAAAATGCATATATTATTATTTTAGTTGTAAAAAACATTGGTCATGTTTTCATGCAAGGGACATCATAATGGATAAGATAATAGATAATAAGGAGAATGAACCAATGGATCCATTGTTTGAAGAAGATACTTGTGTTGTACTTGAACCAGCAAATTGTGCAAATCCTGTTGCGGTAGCTGAAGCTGTTGTTTCCAAAGAAGTTGTTGTACTTTCATTAGATTCGTCATCATTATTATCATCAGAACTTGATGATGTTTTAGAAGATGAATTTGAACTTGTCTTTGTAGCTGAAGAATTTCCACTTTTTGTACCTGAAGATGAAGCTGAAGAAGATGAAGAGGAGGATGATTCGGCACCTTCATCTGGGTCTAATCCGGAAGCTTTTTGACTACCCAACACGGTATCATCATCTGTAATCATGACATCTTCAGTTGTGAAACTCTTGGAGTTGTTATAAACATAAGCATTTTCACCTTCAATTAAAGCATAACTTGGAGGTTCATAACATTCGACACTAACACTTTTCAAAAACATATAATAATAACCATAATCTTTAATATCATCTGAATTCCAATCGATTTCACCACCTGCCCATTCAATAGTACCTTGAGCATTTGTAGCTAACCCAGCTGGCCATAAGGAAACTTGAACTCTTGATGGAGTTTGTGGATAATAATAAATACCAGAAGTTTCATTATAAGTATCTTCTTTTTTCAAAACTCTTGAAACAACACCATCAACTGACCAAGTTAATTGATCTTCTGTCCAATCAACTTCTAAAGTATGGTAATTTTCAAAAGTATTTGTCATATTAACATCATAAACATTTGTATTATTTAAAATACCTTGATAGAAAAAATTTGTTTCAACTTGTTCTAATTGAGTACCAACAAATTCATAATCAACTTCATCTTGAGAATTTGAAAAAAGAATAAAAGCAGTAACAACACCAGCTAAATGAGAAGTTTTCAAAGTTGCACTAACTTTCCCATACCAAACATAACGAGTTGAAGATAAAACGGTACCAGCTGATTGATTTGGCATTGCCAATATGATTGAATCATCATAATCAGCTAAATATCCAGAATAAACCCAATCTGTATCTTCAGGATCACCAAGATATTCATTTATATCAACAGCTAAACTTGAACTTGTAAAATCTGTAGTGTAATTCTTACAAACAGGCATTGGCATACATGCATCCTTTTTGTATGAATGATGAGGATTACAACCACCAAGACAGTTTAATCCAGTACCACAAGTTCCATATTGAGAACAACAAGGTTTATCTTCAGGACAAGAAGATGTTGAATTACAGTATATTGTTTCATAAGTGTCATCAGCAATGACTAGTGTTATCAGCGAGAGTAGTATTAGTTTGATCTTGAGCATTGTTGTTGTGTCGACTAAGCCTTTAAAAACAAAACGAGGCTCATTGAAGATCTCGTGAAGTTTATATAATGCCCCGAAAGAAGGAGGTTCAACTTTCCAAGACAACACACGTACACTCAATCAGTCTAAATTAATATCCATTTTGGGAGTAATGAGAGCCGTAGTAATTAATCGCCGAATCTTGGGTGATACATATGCAGAAAAAGTTATCGTTTTTGGGGCCCACTGAAAAAAAATTTTCTGTATTGTTTCAACGCGTCGTAAAAAATGTAAACATTGGTGCGAAATTGTTGATCATGAATTTAGTTACTTTAAACAACAGATACGGGATTTTATTGAAGAGAATACGATTCATAGAGCTGTAGATATATATATATAGATTGACACTAGAAGGATGCCCATAATACACTGCCTTCTGGTTTCTCGGCCAAGTCAAGATCAGTCAAGACTACGCGTTCGACATTGCCCAAATAGAGTCCTAAAAAAATTCACGACTGTAATATTATTTCCCTTTTGGGACAAATGAATATACGATGCATTAATTGAATTGAATTGTGATCATTGGGTGATGAATGGTGATTGGCTATCGGTGATGGACGGAAATGTAAGTATATGATTTAATTGAGACAGATTTCTTAGCTTGAGTTGGTTGTTCTGAGAATGTCGAGCTTGGTTGATTGTGATGTTGGAATGGAATTAGACAGAGAATAGAGTATCAGCTAGGAGCTCAGAGATGATATAGTCTTATCCATACTCTGTGTCACAACTGTTCTTTAATATTGGTTGCTAGTAGACTATTGTCTCTTCTATTCTCTATTCTCAGTTAATTACGCGTTTGACGCAGGTATTTAATATATAACCACCTACACAGGTATAGTTCAAACTTCAAAGTTCAGAGTGGTCTGTAAATGAGATTAGCCGAGTCACGTCTCAAATTGAAGAGCTTAAAAAGGTATCCCTTAATCATATCTTCTCCCTCATCAGTCAATTAAGTATCAATATCATTAATGGATAGTATATAGTAATCACGAGTATTACCTAATCCAATTTTCCGCTTTTGTCCGTTTTGAGCTTTTTAACAAATTTAATCGAAGATCGATGAGAAATTAGAGCCTGTGCTTCTGGTGGATATATGGATGGTTTGGTGGTGAGCAATGCTGAGGAGGCACTAGTGTTGGTGGTTGGGGTAGTAGTGTAGTTAAGAGTTAACAGTAATTAGAGTTGATGATATGGAATATGGTGAGTATTGGTATTGGACTGGAGAACAGAGTCAAGTAATTCAAGTACCACTTTAATCTCTTTCAACGGTTCTATTGTCATTCGAATCACATGTCGCTATCTTCTACTCCGAGAGCTAATTTAGGTACTCCCTCGTGTGACTAATAGTAAATCTTCAACACGGTTGTAGTTGATCTCATTGGTCTACGCTGATATTTCCCAATCGAGGTATCAAAGTATTGGTTGTATAGATCGTGAATCAAAATATTGTTGAGTAAATGGATTGAATAGATCAGAACACTACACTACAACACACTCTTTATTCTCTATCCAATCCACTCTAATCCTAAATATACCCATCAACTACCCTTTAAAGAACTCAACTCTCACAACTCTCACAACTCTCTTCGTAGTAACTAAATAGATAAACTCATATAAATTTATAGTATTTCAACCCACGTGTGTTTCTGGTAGGGGCCCTTCTTTTTTTATTAAGGTGATGACATAATCAATATATCCAAAGGTTAAAAAACTCAGGATAAATCCACAAGACACTTAAAACTAGTATTATACTTATGGTGCTGACTACTTAGGGCCTATACAATGGACAGTAACTGGATATTTGATAGCTCCGGTCAGGCGTCTACTGCTACGATGAGCTCCAATAATAACAGCCATGCGACACCACCTCCTCAATCCAGTACAAATGGTGCAACTGCTACTTATACACCATCTCAAACAAATGCGTTCTTGAATTTTGACTCTCCTTCAAATCAATCAGACTCACATCAACCTCACAATTCATCTTCTACTGCTGGTCATGGTACGAATTTCAATGGTGCTAATAATTTGGATTATTTAGACCCAACTCATCATTTGAAAAAAGATGAATGGACTCAAATAACTGATTTTAGTGATATAGATATGAATTTTTTCCATGGTGATTCAAATGGTCAAGTTTCTGAAGAGAATCAAATCTTGATGGATCCAACAACTATTAATGAAAATGAAGTTAATGGGAATCATGCTTCAATACCGCCAACTCCACAATCAACATTTGATGTTGATCATTATACTAATAGTATAAATTCATCATTTATACAAAATTTCAATTCTCCACAATTAGAAGAACAAAATAATAGTTCTAATTCAATAAGACCTGAAATGGTTTTCACTCCTTTAGTTTCACCAGCTGTCACTCCATTAGAATCAATGATTAATAAAAATAATCAAAATTTAAATAATCAATCAAATGGGAACAATTTTTTTTCACCTTTAACTTCACCAGCTTTAGAAGCTAAATCTCCAATGAAGTTTCGAAAATCTTCAACTTCTTCACCACAAGATGATAATAATAATTCTTCAACTACAAAAAGAAAATATAAAAGAAAAACTCCGGGAAATACACCAATTGTTGGTCCAACTATTCCAGGTCGTATTGCTAAACAATCTCCAATAATAAAAGTTAAAAGAACTTCAAGTTATGCTACATCTATACAACATCATAATAATAATAATAATAATAATAACAATAATAATTCACATCAAGAATATCATGAAATGACACCTTTACCTGATCCAAGTGTTGATGCTACACAAATGGCACCACCAAGTTCCAAACCATCAAGTACACCAAATTCATTACCACGTCGTCGCAGCAGTATCAAAAGAGAATCATCATCATCCACCACTCCTACAACAACAGCTACAGGACAAATTGCTACCCCTGCAACATTAATGAATTTCAAATTAGATTCTCAACAACATCAACCATTAACATCACCTGTGATATTACCTTCAAATGACCATCCACAACATCATTCAACATCTCGCAGACCCTCTGAAGATTCAGATACCAAAAAAACGTCACATAAACTTGCAGAGCAAGGACGTAGAAATAGAATGAATCAAGCAATAATAGAATTAGGTGAACTAATACCGGAAGAATTACAACAAACAGTTAGTATACCGAGTAAGGCAACAACAGTGGAATTAGCAACGAGGTATATAAGAGAATTACAAGGTGAAGTTAGACGATTAAGAGAAGGAATTGGTGCAGAGAGTGATGAAAGTGTTAGTCCCTTGGAGACAAAATAAGAATGATGATGCCATTTGATATGGATATGAACTTGATGATTTGGGCCTATTTCAGTTCTGGACGATTAGATGTCAAATTAATATTGGTATAGTTAATATTTTATGTTAATAGAGAGTTATAATATCGACTTGATTTAGTGTAGATTTTTTCGCGAATACCTTAAATATACAAATTTGTTAACATGAAGAAGTAATCTGGAGAGATTCCATATTTTACCCAACGAAAACTGCTGATTCTCAATCGCTAAAAGGTGATGGTTACACTCGTTGATTTGCCATACGATGTCATAAATATCATCACTAAAGATCTTAGCCCACAAGATGTCTTGAATCTTTCTTTAATCAGTAAAGCATTCCATCAGGTTTTCACTTCTGATTCAGTCTGGAGAAGCGTGGTTAGCCGCTATTGGTCAGGTAAATATTATAATGATGTTGAGACTAAAAGTACTGGTTATTGCCAATACGCGATCTATAGATTCAAGAAGGATGATGAATTGGAGGATTTTTTGAAGAAAAAATTATCATGTATTGAAGAAGCCAAAGACGTATTGGATCATGTTGATGGGTTCTTTTCCAGGGCGGGCTCAAAGGGAAAGTTTGAATTTGTTCCTCATTTGAAAAGATTGAGTAACGATGAGTAATCTTACTATAAGGTATTTTGCATTCAAGATGTTAGAAGCCATAAGGCATGATGTATTTTTTAGATGGATTGAAGGTTATAGAGTCAATATGTTTGAAAAAGATGATTTTGAAATCTATGAACCAACTTTGGAAGATCTTTATTTCAAAGTTAGTTATTTAGATCCTGCTTTTGATAGATTGGTTGATATAAGAGAAAAAGTTCTGTCTGATCTTTTAAGAAAAGTCCAAAATCATCCAGATTATGATCCAAAAAGTCCTACAAATACAGTATTGTTAATTGATAGTATATTCTTTGACATTATTAAATTCACTAGTTATGTGAAAAGAAGTTGTATTGAACAGTTTTCAATATTACGTCTATATGCTGGTGAATCTAGTGGAACTCTTCAAATGAATATGGCTATATTACAAAAAATTGCATCTCAATTGGGAATCAAAAGTTTTGTCACTGAAAAATTGTTAATTGTGGATGATGAATCATATGATGGAGGTAGATCTGTTATTAGATTAAGATTGAATAGAAGAGTTGAAGTTAGTTCAATTATTGAAATGCAGGGGAAAATTAATAATTATTTTCTGAAAAAATCTGACTTTAGACCATTGAAATGTCATGGAGCACTTATAAAATTGTTTCCATATTCTAATTTTGCACAATTGAGATTTACATCGCGACAAGATACAAAGGACAATGAAGCTATTCTCAACAATCCAAGATATATTTATTCACTTATAGATCCGTTTGAACAACGCCAATACCGTGTCGATAATTTCCTTGGAATCAATGCCATAGAAGAAGATCTGAATAGTTCAGATGAAGAATATGAGGATGAGTATTATAATGACAAAGAAAACGATTTCCTTGAAATATATCCTTATTCACAGATGCCATATGATATAAAGTATACATCTATTGGTGGATTCTTTTTAATGTTTGAGAATAATCTTGAAGAATATGGTTATGGATTCTTTGAGGATTATGAAAATGAAACAATATCAAAATTTTATGAAATTTTATCAATAGTTTCACCATTTAGTTATTCATTTACCAAAAACACATCATTTTATAAATCTGAAGATCCAGAAAAGATATCTCAATGGGCTTCAAGTGAAATTTTTTGTGATCAATATTTATTTGGATGCAATAATTTTTTTGCATCATCATGTCCAGATAGTGAGTTTGAACCATCATCTTCAGACGATGACTTCATATTTCAGATTGGTGATTTGGTTAATTCCTATTACGACCAGCTTGCTGTTATCGTTCGCTTATATGATGAAGACTATACTCAACAAGCTAATCTTTATATAGGAAATGATCAAATTCAAAGAGGCCTTGAACTTCCTGCATTTAAGCAACAGATTAACTTGACTAAAGAAAAGTTGGATCTCCTTTTGATGAATCCTGAAATAGGACTTTGTTTTGAAAGATTTGATCAAGAAGAAGAAAGATTCATCCCTACCCATAGAATGACTGTAGCTCCACCCGGTCTTGCTATTGAGGAAGATATCTAATTTTTGTGGTGTGGTTTTGAACATAAATCTTCGCGTGAATATCATGTTTATATTTTTTACGCGTTGTGTCAAACGATTTTATTTTTCTGGGGTACTATATAAATGGTGGGATTTAACAACCTCGCTGTTTTAATATACTACTTTACTATGGCCAACTATAATGGGTTCTGATATTCATGAATTCCCTCTGAAGTGCTGGGTTCTAATTGGTGCTGAGTTGGAGCTACAAGATTTATTGAATTTATCTTTGGTTAATAAGGAGATTCGTTCTGTGATCACATCTGATGAGATCTGGATGCCAATTGTCAAGAAAACATGGCTCGATGAGGATAAATTTTGGGGCCTGGGTCAAGTGGAGTCGAGTTTTTTTGAGTATGCTCTTTTGAGATTGAAGAAGGATCAAGAAATTTATCGTTTATTAGTTAGAATTTCCAAATATGCCAAAGAAAGGGATGTTTTCTTTGGAGTTAAAGAATTTTTCCAACAAGCTGTTGATGGTGATGATTATTTTCGTTATGTTCCAAAGTTGAAAGAATTGAGTAATTGTTTTGAGAATTTAACGGTAAGATATTTTGCAACTAAAATTTTACAAGCATTAAGACATTCTTTTTATTATAACTTTATTGATGACTATAGAGATCACTGGTTAGACACTGATGATGCTATACAGGAGTGTGATGAGCGTATTCCTGAAGAGATTTTTTTGATTCAAAGCTTATTAGACCCTGCATTTGAACGATTGATTTCTTTAAGACAAAAAGTTTTGGACGAGATTTTTGAAAGAGTTGAGAATCATCCTGATTTCAATAAAAATAAACCAACAGAGACGGTTTTGTTGATTAGAAAGATGTTTTTTGAAGTTATACAATTCACTGATTTTGTTGATAGACCATGTACTGAAGATGCTTCGATTTTACGAGTTTATGCAGGTGAGGCAAGTGGATCAATAACTATGAATTTAGCTATTCTTCAACTTATTTCACTACGTTTTGGAATTAAATGTTACATAACCAGAAGATTTATAATAGTTTATGATGATTCATTTGAAGGAGGACAGTCAGCTATTAGATTAAGTTTTAAAAGAGAAATTGAAGTGAAATCATTTCCTGAATTGAAAAGGTTTTATGAAGCTAATTATAATGATTACAACGAAGATTTAGATGATCATGAATTAGATGAAGATTTAAAATTTTTTCTGCCGCATAAAATGTTCATTATTGATACGGGATCTTCAGAAATTCAAAATGCACCTCCAATTTGTTTAACTCCTTCTTTGATTGATGGAAATAAATATTTTCATTCATTGGATCTCATGATAGGTATAAATTCAGCTAATCTTAAAGATGTTCGTATAGTATATTGGATAAACGAGCTTTACAATTCAAATGAACTTCATATTGATAACGATAGTAAAGAGAAATTCAAAAGGGCATATCCTCATTCATGTATGGCTTATGATAAAAATTATAGTGATATTGGTGTATTGTATTTTATTTGTGATTCACCATTAGATGATCCAGAAGATGCTATAGATAATATGGATGATGAGGACTGTTCAGATATTGCTATAGAGCTCAAATGGACTCTTTCAATGGAATCACCATTTAGTATTTTATTTATGGAACGTGGAGGAATAAGTTTTAGTCAGATTTTCCAAAAATGGTTATTTGATCCAAGTTATCTTTCCGAGGATCCTGCAGATGAACTAAGGGACGATGAAGATCTCACCAGTTTGATTCGTATTGGTGATTTTGTGGAAGGTGGATTACTCATAGGTAAATACAAACATAAAAAAGATGAAGGATTTTTGTATATGGGTAATAATCAAGTTCGAAAAAATGTTAAACTTCCGAAAAATTTTCAGAGGAATCCAATTGATGAAGAAGATCTTGATTGGTTTATGAATGATCCAAGAATTGGGTTACTTTTCGAAAGATATGAAGAAAAAGAATATCGTTTTATTCCAGTACAAAGAACTTTATAAATTATATTATATTATATGTATTCAAATTAACAAAAAAAAACCAATATATACATATTTCTTTTACCACCATTTTCTCCATGATTTTTTTTCAGATGATTCCTGCTGTTTATCTTCCAATGAGATTGTACTATCAGTTTCACCATCGTAGATATCTCTTTTATCATCCAATTTAACATCCCTGACAAAGAACATCAAAATCAACATTGGAGCAATGAGACCTAATGCGGTATAACCAATGATTTGTTCAGTTTCTCTATAAGCTTTAGAGATGGCTAATCTTGTTTCTGTACCCTTTTTATATTTTAATGCCACAGTTATTGATTTATAAATTTTTTGAGCATTTTTTTTATCATCAGTTGGTAAATATTTTTGAAGTTTATCTAATAATAAATCATTCCAAATACCACCAGCAATAGCAGTACCAACTAATGAACCAACCATACTGAAGGCAAAGAATAATCCTGTAGACATTGCAATTCCATTAACACCAGCAATACCTTGAATAGTAATTTGTAAAGCACATTGATAGAATGCACGACCAACACCTGTAAAGATTTCCATAACGTATAATAAGATTGTTCTTTCCATGAACCCATCACGATTCATGAACCAAACAAGTAAACCATGACCTAGGACTAATACTGGGACACCGATAAAGACGTATAGTTTAGTATGATGATATAAATATTTCATAAAAAGACCAGTAATGACAGATGCGATATCAATAGAGATTTTCTTTGCATTATCTATTCTAGTAGCTTGACCCGCAGTGTAATAACCACCAACTTGTAATACTGTTGAGAAATAGACATTGAATGCTGAATTTTCACAAGCATCAAGAACAACCATTAACAAGATGACTATAATTGAAGTTGATTTTAATGATTTTGCAGGAATGAATGGTGAACGTCCTTTAAAAGGTTTATGCTTATAGAATGAATTCCAAAACACGAATCCGACAATTATTAAGAATCCAATAACAATCATTGCGATAAGACGACCTTCTGACCATCTATATGGAGCTGCTTTACCAGTTAAAGTGAATGGGATAAAGAATAATGCAATACCGAATAATAACAAAATAGCACCAATCAAATCCAATTCATAAATCAAGACATGTTTTGCCTTTTCGAACCATGAGGCATCTTGTGGAACTTTTGATAATACTTTAGGATCTTTTCTAACACCTTTTGCTCTTGCCTTATGATCTACTATAAACATCACTATAGTTAATGGGATAGTAACTATACCCATAACAATAGCGAAACAACCATACCCCCATCTCCAAGTTGAATGCTCTAAAAAGCCATCTTGGATATAAGAACCGGCATAACTTGAAGGAACACCAGCTAAGGCATTTGGGAAAGTTGACCAAATACCTCTATTAATTAAAGTTGTTGTATCTGCTAAAAAAATTTGTTGAAATAATTTAAATCCAATTCTACCTAATGCAAAAAAAATTTCAGCAACGACATAACTAACACCATTTTTACAAGTTGCAAAAAGGATATAAGCTAAAGTATAACTAGCGACTGTTAAACCGAAACCTTCACCACGACCTAATAAATCAGCTAATTTAGAAAGAATAGGATATCCACAAACAGCAACGATTTTGTAGACAACTTGAGCAGTTGAAATTAAAGAATGATCATTAAAACTTGAAGTAGCATAAGAATTTAAAGATGAAGTTGAATCTTGAGCAAAACTTTCCACAAGAGTTGTAAAGATTAATATAGCATAAGCTGTATATAATAATTTTTTGGACCAAGCATTATGAAATTGAGAACGAGCATCATCATCTTGTTGTTCTGGATCTTCATGTTTTGAGTTTGTGGAACTAGTGTCCACTTTATCAACTATTGGGACTTCTTTGGACATAATCTTTGTATGGGTCTCAAAGAGTAGTTGAGTACCTAGTTTAATTGGGGATGCTGATCTTTATATACTAGATCGTATCTAAAGAATCAGCTGTATATGAACGCCTGCTGATCTCCGTTTCTTTTAACAGACAGTACGGCCATATAACATGCGTCAAATAATCAGGAGGGATTAAGTGTGTAGACTCTAGAGCCATTCAAGAGGTTTTAAAATGGTTCAAGAGTAAGTGAAAAGTTTATAGAAGCAGCTGTTTTTTTTTTTTTTTTTTTTGGTGTCGATCGCAGGGCTTAAAGCACCGATATGATTTATACAGCGGAGGACCCTTTTAAAAGCCTTTGAAAGTGACAAAGGTCTCTTTATTGATTAATAGAATACCTCGATACTCTCTGGACCATCTCTACACTCTCATTGTTATATTATCCGATTCTTTAACTCTATTCAAGCTCAATTCTGGTCATCTTGGCGGTGAGTTTAAGCATATTTTGGAAAGCCGATCAGTATTATCTCAACAATCACCACTATTTGATCTATTAACTATTAACCATATTACATTCATCCCACGGAACAGGACTGGGTGTTTTCAATAGCCAATCACACCACTCGAGCACCCACTTAACCATAGCAATTAAGCCCCAAATGGCTGCTCTAACTTCCAAGTTCTCGCTTCTGGATCTGTCTAGTTCTAGTTGAGTAAAGCCGTTGAAGTACTTTATACTGATTATGTAATCGCATATGAAGAAGTGAAGAAGTAGTAATTCTTTTTCTTTTTTGAGTGAGAAAAGTATTCTGATTGGCTGACTGGTGGGTGCAATTTAAGGGGGCTCAACAGGTGATCCTGGTGATCTTTTAGCCAGTTAATCCACGGGAATATTCTATGAATTAATTACTGTTGATGGTGACAGTGCTTAACCAATATTTGCAGAACGGATTCGCGTATTTCGCGAGTCGAGGAAAAACGTCATTTTTTGACTCAGAACTGATTTGATCAACTTTGATCTGTCTCGAAGATTGGTTTGACAGCTGGTTTGACGGTTATTATGACTATTGAGTTCACTTTACTCCCGGATGACATCTTGTACGAGGTGGCTGAACTGTTAGAAGCAAAGGACATTGCAAATTTACGTTGTGTCAATAAAAGATTGTGTCAAGTGTTTTCGGCAAATAGAGTATGGAAACCATTAACTAAATCAAGATGGTTCAAAATTGATGATATCCCATTAACATTATTTGAAAATGTTGAAGATTATTGTGAATACTATAGAAATAGAAATAGGATAGATGTACAAATCCAAAAAACTATAGAGAATATGGTTGACGGTGATGGTATTGAGGATATTCTTAAGAATGGTTGGCATATAGTTAATTTAAAACATGATTCAAAACCAATATTAAACGAATTAAGAAGAAAAGGTCGGGATTTATCAGTTAGATATTATGCATCTTCATTACTTTATACTATAAGACTTGCTAAATTATTAAAATATTTAAAAGAATTACCAACATTAAACTGTGCTGAAGAACTCTATTTTATGGTGAGTTATATGGATCCTGCTTTTGATAATCTTTTACCATATAGAGAAAAAATTATCTCAAAAACTATCAGAGTTGTCGCTAGACAAAAAGCTTTTAAAGAAGATACTTCAAATGCTGTTAAAGTTGGATTAATTGCATGTGTTTTATACGGAGTTATTAAAAAATCTCCATTAATTAAACCAAATTTAAAAGGACTTGAAGATTGTTCCATCCTTAGATTTTATGCAGGAGAATCAAATGGGACTAAATTAATGATTGATGCTATTGTTCAAAAAATTGCATCTCTTTTAGGTATAAATTGTTCAATTACAAAATTTTTCTTGAAAGTTGAAAATAATTCTGATGATAAATGTTTTGTTTCATTAGCAAATAATAAAATAAGAATCCTGAGTTATTCAACAATTCTTAGAGAAAGCAGATCAGAAACTGATGTATTGAATCAATTATTAAAACCAATCCCATTAACGGAACATTTACAATTATTTGATGATCCAATTGGTCAATCATATTTTAGTCAATTTCCCTTATTACAAAGAAATGAAGTTTATAAATATTCAAGACAAATTTTCAATGAAGATAATTTCATAACTATTAAATTTTTTCTTGATCAACATGAAGCGCGACGTTATCCTGAACATCATATAACTGATCTTGCCATTGGTGTTATTTTTAAAGGATTCTCTACTTTATCACCATTCTTATTACCATATTCTCCCCAGATTCCAAATTCAGCAGTTGAAAGATATATTGAGAATACGATTAATCATTTTGAAAAATTGACAACATATGAATTAGAACCATTTTCATCAAGTGATATGAGACCAAATTTCAAAACACCAATTTTTAAAATTGGTGATGTTATTTTTCATGAAACTTTTGGTGAATATGGTATAGTTATGGGAGTTAAACCAACTGATAAAGAAGTTTTTCATCAAGTTTTTGTAGATTATGGGAAAATTACAGTCTTCAGTGACCAAAGATTAGAAAAAATTGATGAGATGAATAAAGATATTTATACATTATTAACTAAAGAACCTTTAATTGGATTATTTTTCTCTCATTATGATAAAGAATTAAAAAAATTCATACCTACAAAATATTTAGCCAAATTATTCCCAGGATTTAATTAAAATCAACAAAAGATGGACTCTAGAGAAAAGACTTAAATTATTTATTTATTATAAAATTGTATTTAACTAGAATAAAATGATTATTTATTTATTACTTATAACGTGTTTCTCAGAAAATAATATGGGCACTTCGCGTCTGTTTAAATACTTGATTAAATATCAGATATTAAATACATTTATAACCAATTTTCTTTAGAATATCCATTTAAAAAGTATGGTCTCATTTGAATCACTTTCACGTGAATTGATTCATGAAGTTGTGAATAATCTCAATGTTAAAGATGCTGCTAGACTCCGCGTTTCAAACAAATCAATTAAAGAATCTGTTGATTCGTGTTCGATCTGGAAGACTCAATGTCAAAAACGTTGGTTACGCCATTTTGATCAAAAATCTAAATATGAGATAACAGATTATGCTAAATATTATAGTGAAAGAAGATTAATAGATAAAGATGTTGTTGATACTTTAAACAGGGTTGTCGAAATGGATTCACCGGAGACTTATAAGGAAAAAAGAACTAATTACACCAATTTTAAATCACATAAGAAATAGACTTGATAATCATAATAAATTATCATTACGTTATTTTGCCACTGAAATATTAAGATCTATTCGTCGTGCTACTACTTATAAAGTTATTGATGATGCTGTGGCGGCTGGGAAAGTCCCAATTAAGAAACATTGTTCAAATTATGAAGAATTTTTATTCTTTCTTGGACATTTTGATCCTGGATTTGATAACTTGGTTAAATATAGAAAGATCGTATTGGATGAATTAAAACTACAAATTGAAACCAATCCAAGTCTCCCTTACGTTTCACCTGCTGGGAAAGTTCAGCTTATTTTCAAAACTGTTTATGATTATTTCCATAATCCAGAAAGTTTAATCAAAGCTTTTTATCATGCAGAAGATAACACTTTACTTAGATCATATGCTAAAGAAACTCTCGGACTTCCTCATATAAAAATTGCCATAATTGAAAAACTTTCTATTGAATTTGGTATAAATCTTGAAATAATGGAACATGATAGCCTTGCCCCAAACCTTTTCCCATCTCATATTTTAAAAGTTCAAGAAGGAAATCAAAGTTACAAATACGTCTGGATGAGAAATGTTGTTTCAAACATGATTAATAGAGTTAAATGGGGTGATGTGGAAATTTTTTGTGATACTGAATCATCACTTTTACAAAAATTTAAAACTGAAGGAAAATTAAAAGCTTCAAATTTAAATCAAATTTTAAAACCATTATATCTAACTACCCAAATTGAAATATATATCAAAAAACACCATTTATTTAAGCCATGTGAACCATCTCATGATATATCTATTCAATATCCATTATCAAGATGTCCATACCCTGAGTATTATCATCATACACTCTACGACTATTACTGGCTATGTCAAAGTTCTTCTTTAAAAATAAATCTTAATAACCGTTCAACTTCTGAAAGAAAAGCTATTTCATCATATCTTTTAGTGGAGGGTTTCCAATCTGCATTAGTTCATAAATTCCCATATGATCTTGCTTATATTTCAAGTCCTAAAGTATTTCAAAATTTTTCATTACAAGAATATAAAAAATATGCTTTTGATCTGTTTTTCGGATTTGAAAGAATTTTTTATAATGTTCCTCATGTTATAAAAGATAAAGTTTCTAGAAATATTAAACCAGGTGATTTGGTTTACAATGGATCTCATCATCCTCCTGATCAGGGATTTGTTATTGGGTATATGTATACACATAGTGCGGACAAACCTGATGTTTATTGTCTTTATTCACATAGGGCTGATGCAGTTCTTCATCTTGGGAAAAGTATTAGAGATTTGGAGAAAATAACAGATGTTTATGACGATAGTATTTGTGATAATACTGATGTTGGGTTATATGTGAAATCTTTACATTATACCAGTTTTGAACCAACTCCATTATTGAAAAAAACTGGTTCGTTAACAAGAATGAAAGGAGAAACTTTGAAAGAGTATGCCTATTCAAGAAGTGCAGAAAATTACCTTCCTGAAATTCTTGTCCCTAAACAACCATTTTCTGGTCCTTTCCCTGCAAGTAAGGTATATACTGCAGAAACTTCTTTTGATACAAGTGAGTATCATATGCTAGGTCGCAGTTTTGTTAATATTCTTCTTTCACCAGATACTGATAGTGCACATCATAGTATTTTCAAGCAATTAGAAATCCCTAGGTTAGATAAAGTTGAAGATGACGATGACGATGACGATTCTGTTCATTATGATGAAGATGGTAATGAATTAGTGAGAAATCCATTTTATGGCCTCATGCAATCAATGCTAGCAACTCAACAGCTAGGTGGTGATCCAATGTCAACAATGCTTGAAATGTTGGCTGGAGCTTTACAAAATTCTAATGTTGGAGGTTCAGATAACGAATCTGACAGTGAAGATGATGAAAGCCAACATGGTCCTTCGAGACCTAATTTCATGCAGAATACCACTCAGAATACTACATCTGCACCAGCTCAAGTTTCGGAATATGAAGGTGATGATCTCTGGGATGTTGAATAAATAAAGATATATGGCTTAATTTTTTTACTATGAGTTAAGCACTTTTATATAACAAATTAAATGTGATACAAAGAATAAAACCACACTATTTATTTACGATTCTATTCATCTATATATTTTCAATAGTTCAATGCTACAATTTAAAGAGAAAAGTCAGTAATTGATAATGGTCAGGACACTCCACAACCGGAGAATAAACGTTAATTAGGACAATTCTTGATAATACTCGAGACATAAAGTCAAAGTAGGCTCAAATATCCCCTACAAAAGATGGTGGTTTCGTTTGAGTCACTCTCACGTGAACTGATTCATGAAGTGGTGAATTACCTCGACTTTGAAGATAGAGTCAATCTTCGTCTTTTGAACAAATCAATCAAAGAATCTGTTGATTCATGCTCAATTTGGAAGACTCATTGTCAATATCGTTGGTTACACCATTATGATCAAGAATCTGAAGATAAAATAACCAATTTTGCAAAGTATTATAATGAAAGACGATGCATAGATAAAGATGTTGTCGATACTTTAAACAGGGTTGTTGAAATGGATTCACCTGAAGACATCTTTAAAGAATGTTGGAGACTGGTAAAGAAAAGAACGTTAGTCACACCTATTTTAAATGAAATTAGAAATGATGATGATAATATCCACAGATTATCATTACGTTACTTTGCTACTGAAATACTGAGATCAATTCGTCGTGAGACTGCATATAAGGTCATAGATGATGTTATTGCTGCTGGGGAAGTTCCATACAAGAAACTTTTCTCAAATTATGAAGAATTTTTATATTTAGTTGGACATTTTGATCCTGGATTTGACAATCTAGTGACACAAAGAAAACTGATATTGTCTGACTTTAAAAATGATATTGAAAGCAATGAAAAGTTTTCAACAGCTTCGCCTAGCGAGAAGGTAACTATTATTTTTAGAACTGTTTATGATCGTCTTCAAAATCCAGAACGTTTTGTGCACCTTTTTGGATATGCTGAAGACAATGTTTTGCTTAGAGCATATGCTGGTGAATCAAACGGACTTCCAATCACAAAAATTGCCATAATTGAAAAAATTGCAAGTGAATACGGAATAAATGTTGAAATAATGGAACATCAATATTTCAATGGTGTCACTTTCCCTTCACATATTTTAAAAGTTAAGGAAGGAAATCAAAATAAGTATGTTTGGATGCAAAATGTTGTAAGTTCTATGACTAATAGAGTTAAATGGAAAGAACTTGAAATCTATTGTGATACTGAATCATCACTTTTTCAAAAATTTAAAACTAAAGAGAAGATAAAAGAGTCAAGCTTAAATAAAATTTTGACAACTTTAGAACTATCAAATCAAGTTGGAATATACACCCAAAATTTCCATTTGTTTCGTCCAAGACAGCCTTATGATGAAATTGACTTTCAATATCCATCATCAAGATGTGCATATCCTGAGCCTTACCATTTTGCACTTTATGATTATTATTGGTTAGATAGAAGTTATGGTAAAAGAATGAATCTTGCAGGACGAACAGCATCTCAAAAGGAATCTATGATTAAAGAATATTTAAAAGATGGGTTCCCATGTGCATTAGTTGCCAAATTTCCATTTGATCTCGCTTATATGTCAAATCCAAAAATATTCAAAGACATTCCAATAGATGAATACAAAAAATTTGTCATAAAATATTTTTTTGCATTTGATACACTTCATTATAATGTTCCAGATGTTATAAAGGACAAAGTATCTAGGAAAAGAAGACCAGGTGATATTGTGTACAATGAAACTCATGAACCACTTGAAGACGAAGGATTCGTAATTGGATATATGTACACACATAGCTCTGATAAACCAGATCTTGTATGTTGTTATGTACATATGGCTGATAGAGTGGTTCACATTGGGAGAAATCTTGGAGAGGTGGAGGCCAGTAGAATGGATCCATTTGAAACCTCCGTCTATAATAATCCTGATGTTGGATTATATGTTAAGGTTATAAATGATTATGATTTTGAACCAACCCCATTGTTGAAAAAAACAGGTTCATTAACAGAAATGAAAGGAACTTCTCTGAAAGATAAATTGCAATCGTCAAGTTCAAATAATTCTTCCTTCAATCCAAAAAAATATATAACATCATTTGATTTAGGTCCTTTCCCTGCATCTGAAGATTATCCTATATCTACAACAATTAATGCTTCCTCACATAGAGTTCCTGGTGGTGATTTCATAAGTCTGTTTCAAGAATCACAGGTTAATCAAGAAATTGCTGCTATCTTGTTCAAAGAGCTAGAAAAGCCCAGATTGGATGAATCTGATGATGATAACGATAGTGAGGAGGATGATGGTTTTAGTCTTCCTGATCATTATTTCTATGACCAAGATGGTGATTATATAGGTGACGAAAATGCTCATGATCTACATGCTCTCGAAGCTATGATGCAAGCGAATCCAGAGGCACGAGGTTCGATGTATGGAATGCTAGCAGATATTTTACAGCGTGTTAATATGGGAGAATCCTCAGATGAAGAAAGTGAAGTTGAGGAAACCTATCATGGATTACTCCAAAGCGTCCTATCAGGACTAGCTGGTGAAGCATCAGGACCAGCTCAAGAATCAGAAGATGAAGCTGATGAAGAAAGTGAAGGTGATGAAAACTATCGTAGATTCCTGCAAACCATCGCATCAGGATTAGGTCAAGCATCAGGACTAGTTGAAGAATCAGAAGATGAAGATGAAGATGATGAAGACCTTTGGGGTGTTGATTAAATAAGGATATTATCAAGATTGACGAATCACACCTATTAGTTATTATCTGGCACTAGAGGTAAACTAACGTACTCACTTACCGATAAATAGCTGTTTATATGACACAAAAAATTGTACTTTTAACTCTTAATTAATACGTAAATTAAACAGGAACACCCAGTGATTCCAATAAGATCATTTTCATTACCCATGGCCCTCTTCAGCTCAATTATTGTTAAAAAGTGATTAATTGAATACTATTCGGTTATTAACGTATGGTTTGGTCACGTGATTGTGGAAACGCGTTAAATTACAATACTTATTTTAGATATAACCAACTATTTTCCAAAACGTTGCACCTTCTGAGAGATGGTAGTCTCATTCGAATCACTCTCACGTGAATTGATTCATGAGGTTGTGAATAACCTCGACGTTAAAGATGCTGCTAGTCTTCGCTACTTGAGCAAATCAATCAAAGAATCTGTTGATTCTAGTCCAATATGGAAAATCCAGTGTCAAAAACGTTGGTTGTGCTATTTTGATCAAGAATCTAAAGATGAGATAACAGATTATGCTAAATATTATAGTGAAAGAAGATTAATAGATAAAGATGTTGTCGATACTTTAAACAAGCTTGTTGAAATGGATTCACCAGAGGCTATCTCTGAAGAGTGTTGGAGACTTGTGAAAAAGAGGAAACTAATCACACCAATTTTAAATCAGATAAGAAATAGTCTTGATAATCGTAATAAACTATCATTACGTTACTTTGCCACTGAAATATTAAGATCAATTCGTCGTGAAACTGCTTATAAAGTTGTTGATGATGCTCTTGCTGCTGGGGAAGTTTCATATAAGAAATTTTTTCCAAATTATGAAGAATTTATATATTCACTTGGACATTTTGATCCTGGATTTGATAATTTAGTAAAATATAGAAAACTTGCTTTGGATAATATTAAAAAAAAAATCAAATATCTCAACCAATATCTCAACCACTATCTCAACCTCTAAGGGATCAAGAAGAGGATTTATGGGGAGTTGATTAATAAATCACTTATGGTATACGAATTTTATAACTTGTAGCTATCTTCAATTTTCTCTTCATAAATTGGTTAACACAACACAATCTAATTTTGACACAAAAAAAAGTGCTTTGGTTACGTAATCTTGAAGGAAATTAATTAGTATACTTTTATAATTAACTTAATAGAATTTTTTTTGTATGGTAATATAGGTTGAAAAATATATTATAATAATTAAAATAGTTTAAATTTTGTTATGTATATGATTATTTCATCAAAATGCTATATTTTATAAAAATTTGGTTTTTAGTTAAATTTTATTGACCTAATAAATTTGATTATTATTTCAAAATTGAATAAAAAAAACATAAAAATTGAAAATTTCATAAAATGATAAAATTAAAGGTACGAATAGGTTATAGTAGTCTATATCTCTTATATAAACTATTATATTCATATATTCTTCTTATAAAATTATGGTTTTAATTCAATTTAAAGATTTGGTAATTTTGGAGTGCTCTTAACAATTTTTATAACATTAATAGGTATAATAAAATATAGATAACTGTTAAACTGGTGATGTATAAATAAAAATACAATAGTTAAATAATTAACGTGTATATTGTATAGTCATGAGTAATTACAGCTAGTAGATTTAAAACTTTACAGACTCAATTGAAGAAATATATCAATCTACAATAAAACTAACCCAAATAAATTATTTAAATTTAACCTATTATACACTTATGAAAGTCAAAAAACACTTGAATTCATAAATAAAACCAAAAGAAAAAACCATAACCGACTCATTAAAAAACCAAAACAAAGAAACTCATATAATGAAAATAATAATTAAATTTATAATTCTTGAGAAGCTTTGGTAGCTTTTGCGGTCTTTTTTGGTAATAAATTTTGATGAATATTTGGTAAAACACCACCTTGAGCAATAGTAACATGACCTAATAATTTATTTAATTCTTCATCATTTCTAATAGCTAATTGTAAATGTCTTGGAATGATACGAGTCTTCTTGTTATCTCTAGCAGCATTACCAGCTAATTCCAAAATTTCAGCAGCTAAATATTCCAAGACAGCAGTTAAATAAACTGGAGCACCAGAACCAATACGTTGAGCATAGTTACCTTTTCTTAATAAACGGTGAACTCTACCAACTGGGAAAGTTAAACCAGCTTTAGCTGATCTTGATTGAGAGGCTTTATCAGAAGAACCGGCTTTACCACCTTTACCACCAGACATATTTATATATTATAGTTATTGATTGAATTGAATTAGATATGAATCTATAAAGATATGTAAAAGTTGTTTAATTGAATTGTGGGAATTGATGAGTTTATATAATTGTAAACAATTTAAATGATTTGATTATTTATTTTTAATTCCTAACAACAACAAATTTGGGTGGCAAATGATTAACCCCTAATTAAATTTAACTATTTTAATTATAGTTGCTTAAAATCCCTCTAATTCCAGAGTTATCAGCCAATTAAAAGTCGTTGTTTTGGTTATTTAGTGCTGAGATTTTCACCCACAGGATGTAAAAAATGGAACGCTTGTTTTGAACTCGTTTCAATC
Organism: Hansenula sp. Y91-04; assembly: GCA_037042445.1. Taxonomy (NCBI): domain Eukaryota; kingdom Fungi; phylum Ascomycota; class Saccharomycetes; order Phaffomycetales; family Wickerhamomycetaceae; genus Hansenula; species Hansenula sp. Y91-04. The sequence goes on along the minus strand of JAXQKK010000061.1, from coordinate 360,825 downwards.
GCGAGCTTTTCATTTTTAAATTGAAAAAAAACATTTCTTAACTATGCTCAGGTTGTCTTTGGCCCAATTAGGCAACTCCCAAGGCCCAGATTTACACAGAGGAAATGGCTCTTAACTATGGGCCACCATACTAATAATTGTAGTGTAAATCGTGGCACGGGGGTATAGCTAAATAATAAGTATTGCCACTTTAAAATAGTTTATGTTTTTGTTTATTAAATGATTAAATGAATTGAATAACAACCTATCGCTTTTCTACTGGGGTATATAAACATCAATTGATCCCTAAAAAAATAACTTATTCTTTATACACTTTTATTTTACACAAGTTTATAACTTTGAATAACTACGTTAATATAATCAACAATGGCACCAAAAGCTGAAAAGAAACCTGCTTCAAAAGCTCCAGCTGAAAAAAAACCAGCTGCTAAAAAGACTTCATCTTCAACTGATGCTCCAAAAAAGAGATCAAAAGCTAGAAAAGAAACTTATGCTTCTTATATTTATAAAGTTTTAAAACAAACTCATCCAGATACTGGTATTTCTCAAAAGGCAATGTCAATTATGAATTCATTTGTTAATGATATTTTTGAAAGAATTGCAACTGAAGCTTCAAAATTAGCTGCTTATAATAAAAAATCAACTATTTCTGCAAGAGAAATTCAAACTGCTGTTAGATTAATCTTACCAGGTGAATTAGCTAAACATGCTGTTTCAGAAGGTACTAGAGCTGTTACTAAATACTCTTCATCAACTTCTGCTTAAACTTCTTTAAAAAAATAATTCTTTGGAGTTGGTGTGTTTTTTCATGAAATGTTATGGGTTATTTATGGTTTTATATAATATCTGGTTTTAGTTTATTTCTGACAAATGTATATTAGTATCTTGGAAAAAAGATTGTAGAACTACAATTAGAAAATATTCTCTATAATTATTCCCTTCCATTAAATAAATAAATATCACCAATTATTACCAGTTGTTAAAACATTTTCTTGTTTTTCAATAATATTTAATTTATATTGAAAAATTCGTTCATCTTTAATTCCAAATTCTTTTTTAAATTCATTTAAAAAATCTTTAATTTTTTCAAAATTTTTTAATTCATTAATTTGACTTAATTCAATTTCATATTTTTCAATCATTGTATTTAAAAATTCTTTTGTATTTAAAATACTTGAATCAATTGGTCCATTTAATCCACCTCCATTAATACAACCTCCAGGACATGCCATAACTTCAACATAATCACAATTAGCAGGATCAGCCAATTCCTCAGCTGCTGATTCCTCACCACCACCACGCATTCTTGCCCTACGACGTGCAGTTAAGGCATTCCCTGATCCAACTTTAACACGTCCTGATGGTTTTAATTTTCGAACTAAATTTTGAATATTTCTAAATCCATTAACAATTGCAGATGAACCTAATTTTATACCCTGGGAATCTAATAATTGATATTCAACAACATCACTATTCTTACCTTTAATTTCTTTAATTATTGTTTCCTTCTGCTGTGTTGTTGTATAATAATTTTGTAATGCAATGATATAATTTTGTGCATATCCACCACTTGCGGAGCCAAAATTTGAATCCCATGATTCAACAGGATATGGCCAATGTTGTGGAGCTGCTTGATTATATAACATGGTAGGAGATGTAGAATTTTTAGTTATATATTCCAAAATATTAATATTTTCAGATTTAAATAATTCAATTAATTCCTTTGGAGTTATAACACAATCAACATCAATAAAAGAATCTAAATTTTCTGGTCTTGCAGCTTCAAGTTTCTTATCAAAACATGGCATGATTGATAAATGATATATCTTATCATTTGATATATTCATTTGTCTTGAAATTAAATTTTTTAATAATAATCCAGTAATTTGTTGTGGTGATTTAATATTTAATAAATATGGTAATATTTCAGGTTTTGTCTTTTCAACATATAAAACAAATCCGGGGCAAATACATGATAATTCAGTTTTTAGTGTTCCCTTTAATTTTTTATCAATTAATTCATTATTTGTCTTTATTATTGATAATACTCGACCTAATTCTGTACCAACAACAAATTTAAATCCATATTTTTCACTGAAAACATTCATCAATAATTCATCAACTTTAACAATGGGTATATTTAAATAAGTACTTAATGAAACTCTAGATTGATGACTTACACTCATTGCAAATATTTTGTCATTTTTATTTTGAGAAAGTTCTTCAAGTAATATAGTATGAGTTTGTTTAGCTAATAACACCTCTTCTGCAGATGTGATACATCCACTGCACGCTAAACAATCTTGTAATGAAATAGAAGCACTGGGTAGATCTTTTATAGTACCATCATCAATTGAAACTTCTAAAGCTTCACCATTTGAACCAATTTGTATCTCATAATTTGAAGGGTCTGTATTTCCCTTATTTGCTCGCACTTCACCTGCTGGTTTGATACATGCCAATCCGGGACTTATAAAGTCGTTCAAATCAGCATCTGATAATATAGCACTCATAATGACTATAAAATCAATATAACCTTCCACTTGATCAAAATAACTTGTAAAAGTATATGATTAATACAATTTGCCATATAAATCAGTTTTTTTATTTTCTTTTTCTTTTTGGTCAAGGGGCAACACACATTTTATTAAGTAAATGCTTAGTAATCTTAGTAAACTCTTTGATTTGATTCGTTGAAATTTGATTTAATTTGATAAAGTGGATTTTAATATTGGTGTATTGATTATGTTGATTGGTGTGTTATTGGTTTATTGATCTATAGTTCAATTGATGTGTTAATCAATTGGGTTATTATTGGTGTATATTGTGTATTGTGATGGATTGTAATGAGTCTATATACCTATAACCTATAACCTATAACCTACCTATACGAGCTATATTATCAATGATTCATCTGATAATACAACACTTTATTAAGCCAATTGAACAATGAGCCATACAGGCCAATAACCATCCACAAGGGTTCCAATGGCTTCAAAGGGCTACCAAAGGGCTCTTTAAAGGGTTCACTTGCCTATCATCAATCAATCAGTGGCTGTGAGATTGAATCTACCCAACGTAAAATCACCAAAACCACCAAAAACATCAACATTCACACTTGACTCTGAATACAACACGAGTCAATTAACCAATTGAATAGAGGTACCCAACACCCTTTAACTCAACCTCTGCCGATACCCTTTAAAGTACTAAAGTACTAATATTTATACGGCAATGGTTATGACCCTGGCGATGATCGGTGGTGACACTTTACGAGCCTATAAATCTATACCGATCAGGTCAATTTTCCGTACTTGTTTAAATACCACCCCATTTCCAACTAAAAGGGTTTCAACAAGAATATTAATTACACAAACAAGAAATATGACTCTAAATGTTAAAGATTTAAACAATTGGCAAAAGGAATTGGATGGGGATGCTCAATATCAATTGGCTTCTGCAACTTTACAACAATCAAATGTTGATGATTTATTAATCAATTCAAAATCAAATTTACCAAATGTATTTACAAATGTTATTGATCAAGAAGGTGCTCCAATTACTTATCAAAAAGCTTCTGGTAGATGTTGGATCTTTGCTTCAACAAATATGTTGAGAATTCTTGCTGCAAAGAATTTAAATTTAAAAGAATTTCAACTTTCTCAAAATTATCTATTTTTTTATGATAAATTAGAAAAATCAAATTATTTCTTGGATAAAATTTTAGAAACTGCAAATGAAGATGTTGAATCAAGATTAGTTCAAGAATTATTATCTGCTCCTGTTAATGATGGTGGTCAATTCACTATGTTTTTAAATTTAATTGAAAAATATGGTGTTTTACCAATTCAACAATTCCCAGATGTTTATTCTTCAACTGCTTCAAGAAAATTAAATGAATTAATAACTTCAAAATTAAGAGAATTTGCTGAAATCTTGAGAAATTTAAAATCTAAAAATGCTTCAGAATCTGAAATTCAAAATATTAAATCTCAACAAGTTAAAGAAATTTATAAATATTTAACAATCTTTCTTGGTGTACCACCACAACCAACTGATAAATTCACTTTTGAATATTATGATAAGGATAAAAAATATAATAAATTAACTTCAACTCCTTTAGATTTCTTAAAAGATTATGTTAAATTTGATATTTCAAAACCTGTTTCAATTATTAATGATCCAAGAAATCCTTATAATACCAAGATTAAAATTGATCATTTAAATAATGTTTCTAAAGGTAGAGAAGTTGAATATTTAAATTTGGATAATGATACTCTTTCTTCACTTATTGTTAAAAGAATTAAAGCAAATAAACCTGTTTTCTTTGGTTCTCATACTCCTAAATTCATGCATAAGAAAAAAGGTATCATGGATGTTGATCTTTTCGATTATCAATTAATTGGATTTAAAAATTCACAATCCAAGGCTTCAAGAGTCCTTTATCATGAATCTTTAATGACACATGCAATGTTGATCACTGGTGTTTCATTAGATGATAATGGTAAACCAACCCGTTATAGAGTGGAAAACTCTTGGGGGAAAGATTCAGGTATTGATGGTTATTATATCATGACTCAAGATTATTTTGAACAATATTGTTATCAAATTGTTGTTGATATCGATGAAATTGGAGAACATAAGGCTCTCTTGGATAAGGAACCAATTGTCCTACCATTATGGGACCCAATGGGTGCACTAGCTGTCTGTGGTAGAGACTCCACCATGGCATCACCAAGTTTATAAATTAGTTTAATCAAAGTAGATTTAAATATATAATATTTTTAATATTTTTGGCTATACCTTTTACGTAATCTCTTAGTCACAGCATTACCAAATTTGAACTTCAATGTAAAAAAACTGAAACTGTTCTCAAAAACCAAAATCAAAATATTTAAAACCAGATTTTGTTGAACTCATTGAAAATTGTTTGAAGAAGGGAACCCCATTTCGGTAGAATAGTGGAAAAATTTATCATCAAGAGTAATACCTATACTCCTATATATACTCACAATCACCATTTCACGTTACACAGATATCGCGGATTGTCAGAGGCTTTTTTTTGCGATTCGGTAAAGAAGTATATTGTCTACACCTGTCATCAAACTCATCAAAACACACACAGCTCATAGAATACACAGCATAAGAGATAAAGGCATTTACAGGATAAGATGAAGGTCAACTATCTATTACCAGTGCTATTGGCAATAATACGGGCTGTACATTCTCAATCGGTTCCTGAAAAAAATCATGATATAAACAACTATTTCGCCATAGAAATTCCATCTTCAATAAGTATAGAAAGCATAAAGGAGAAATTCCCAAGTTGGACTTATGAACATCCAGCAAGAGGGATCCCTGATCATCACGTTTTTTCAATATCAAAATTTACCAATGAGAAAATATATGATATAAATAATGATGAAGAATTTAAAACTAAACTACAGAAAAGAGAAGCTCTTGAATTTAAAGATCTGATAGAACATCATGGTATAAGATCCATACATAGTCTTCCTTTGAAGAAATTGGAGAGAAGAGCTCCAGTACCTAAAGAATCACCAGGTGATTCAAGCTTAAAACCAATTTATGCTGCAAGAGATGATTTTGGTATAGATGATCCATTATTTCAACAACAATGGCATTTGATAAATCCAAGTTATCCAGGAAATGATGTAAATGTCGCTGGAATTTGGGCTCAAAATATTACGGGGAAAGGTGTAGTTACAGCAATAGTGGATGATGGTTTAGATTATGAAAGTGATGATTTAGCTGATAATTTTTTCCCTAAAGGTTCATTTGATTTTAATAATAATTCTCCATTACCTAAACCAAGACTGATGGATGATTATCATGGAACGAGGTGTGCTGGTGAAATTGCAGCTGTGAAAAATGATGTTTGTGGTGTTGGTGTTGCATATGATTCAAAAGTTGCAGGTATAAGAATTCTTTCTGCTGAAATTAATTCAGAAGTTGAAGCTGCTTCATTAGTTTATGGATTAGACGTTAATGATATATATTCTTGTTCTTGGGGGCCTCCAGATGATGGAAGAGCAATGCAAGCTCCAGATTCTTTAGTTAAAAAAGCATTAGTTAGAGGTGTTAATGAAGGTAGAGATGGTAAAGGTGCTCTTTATGTCTTTGCAAGTGGTAATGGTGGATTACATGGTGATAATTGTAATTATGATGGTTATACAAATAGTATTTATTCCATTACTGTTGGTGCAATTGATCATAAAGGATTACATCCACCATACTCTGAATCTTGTTCTGCTGTTATGGTTGTTACATATAGTTCAGGTTCAGGTGAACATATTCACACTACTGATATCCATAAGAAATGTTCAGATACCCATGGTGGTACTTCTGCTGCTGCTCCATTAGCTGCAGGTGTATATGCTCTTGTTCTTGAAGCTAATCCAAACTTAACATGGAGAGATGTTCAATATTTAACTGTTTTAACATCTGTCCCAGTGAATGATCAAGATGGTGAATGGCAAGATGCCGCTCTAGGTAAATATTCTCATAGATATGGTTATGGTAAATTAGATGCTTATAGAGTTGTTGATAAGGCTAGAACTTGGGAAAATGTTAATGAACAAGTTAATCATACTACTGAACTTTATGAAGCTAATATGAATGTTGAATCTGATCAAACTGTCGAACATGAATTCCATATCTCAGAAGATACTGTAAAAGATTTTAAAAATTTGGAACATGTTGTTCTTACATTAAATATGGATACTAGTATTAGAGGTCAAGTTTCAGTGGATTTAATTTCACCAAGTAATGTTGTTTCAAATCTTGGTGTTGTTAGAAAATTAGATAGATCTGGTGAAGGATTCCAGGATTGGAATTTTATGTCTGTGGCTCATTGGGGTGATAGTAATTATCAAGGAATTTGGAAAGTTAGAGTAAAGAATCATGCAGATGATAATAAAGTTCAATTGAAAAATTATAAACTGAAATTCTTTGGTCAAAAAAGAGATGTTGATGAAAATAAAGATACTATTGTTTCAAGTTCCTTAATTTCATCCATCTCTTCAACAATTTCATCAACAATTTCATCAACATTATCAACATCTGCTGCTGTTTCCACATCTTCAAACCAAGCACAACCAACATCAACTGAAAACAAAGACAGCAACAATAACAACAGTACAGATGGTCAATACAAACATCAAGAAAGTCATTATGCAGAATATTTCTTCATTTTAATAGTCATTGGATTTGTTGTTGTATTAGTTTACTACAAGAAATTTGCATCAAAAATAACAAGAAGAAGAGAACAATATGAATTTGATATTATAAATCCAGAAGATACAGAATCTGATTCAGATTTTGATTTAGATTCAAGAGTTGAAGATGATATTGAAGTAAATTCTGATTCAAGATTAAATCAAAGTTTCCCAGAAGAACATTTACGCAGAGATGATAGTTTTGAAATTGAATCAGAAGATGAAACTACAAATAAAAATGACTCTAAAAAGTAGAATTCAAAATAATGTTTATATATATATCAATACAATTTCCTTTTCTAATGTTACTATTTCTATTTGTACCTTTTTTTTAATTGGATTTTATAGTTAAAGTATCCAACTCTAATTGTCTTGTTCTTTGTTCAGTAATACTGATAAGTTGATTAATCAAAGCGTATTGTAATGAATTTGATTGAGGGCCAGCTTGCTTTCTAGCAGCTCTTTCAAGTTGACATTCAACACAGTTCCTTATACATTCTGCACACTCTTTACGTTTTGGCTTCTTGCGACGACGGAGTTGCTTTTTAGGCGTACAACATGATGATGAGGAGTCTGATGTGAATGACGTCGAAGCTATTGATTCTCTCTCAGAGCTTTGGGATGTTGAACTCTCATCTGTTGAGTCGAATGAATTGAATAATGCTTGTGGATAGCTATAATAGTCATTATAGTCACTTATTGAGCTTTGATTTGACATATCGGTATTAACTTTTCTTAAGGTGAATATTTAATATTAACTACAAGACAAAAGCCACAAAACGATATACAACTTCATCATTGAACTTTTTATAATAATCATAAACAGAATATTATAAAAACATCTCAAGATTAGAAATAATCTAGATCAAGTTTCCATCACATTATACGTGAGTTTCGATTACATAATTTTAAACACCGGTGTTTTTTGAAAAAGTGTCAAAAAACCAAACAGAGTTAAAATCACCTCACATCCCGAGAATTCATCACTTAACCAACAATTGAGCAAATAATCATAGTCAAAATGTCACTTCGGAAGCAACTACTGATAGCGATATCGTTCGCTACGTTGGTGAAATGCGGGATGGATATGGATGATTTGGAAGATTTCAGCAGACCAGAAATAACACACGCGGGATCAAAGACATTCCACTGGTTAATGACATTAGCACTCCTATTGATCTTACCATCAATAGCGACAGTGTTGACATTCACGGAGAAAATCCATTCGTCAGTGTTCTTACAGGTTGTATCATTAGTGTATGCTGTAATTGAAGCTTTATTTTTAAGATTTCCTGATGGTGATGGTGTGGAAAATCGTACTAGTCGTGGTACTGCCTGGTTTTTATTATTCTTAAACGCGTTGACCGTGTTTATTGGATCTGTAAATTCTGGTGCTAGTTGGATAATGAAAAAAGATGGTGAAAGTAAAAGAGAATTCCATTGGGTTGCTCAATTAGGAGAGAAAACCATAAGAATTACCCATAGAACATTGAGTGTATTGTTGACATTAACTGGTTGGATAAAGACTTGTTTGGCTCCAGTTGCTATGTTTGGGTTCTGCAGAGATAAACATACTGGTCAATGTTTGGCTCATGGTATAATGGGTACTGCTTTTGTTGGATATGGATTTGTTTATGCAACTATTTTGGTGTTGCCATTTTTCAGAGAAACAAAGCATAGAAATTCTCAAGATTTTTATGATAGTTTAGTGATGACAGTTTGGGGGATTGTGAATACTTTTACAGAACACAGATGGGGTAAAGAAGGATGGGGCCACGGTGATTATCAACATACTGCTATGGGTATTATTTGGTGGAGTGGTGGTTTATTAGGATTATATTTGGGAAGAAACGGTAGAAGAACTTGGATTCCTTCACTATTGTTGATCTATACAGGTTGGGCAATGTCAGAACATTCTCAAAAATTAGCTATTAGTACAAAAGTTCATTATATGTTTGGGTTATCATTGATGTTAGGTGGTGCAATAAGAATTATTGAAATATCATTCTTATTGAACGATGCCAGATCAATACCAGGGAAAATCATGTCTTTCCAATATTTACCCTCGTTCTGTTTGATTGAAGCTGGTATTATGTTCATGGCTGCTAACGAAGAACAATTGAAATTAGTATTAAGATTAGAAGCTGATCATAGTTCATACATTATGGTTGTCACTTCTGCAGCTTTTTTGACTTATCTATGGTTCTTATTACTATTAGAATTATACATGAAGCTATCAACAAGTGGCAGAATTGATCTTGCAAAATATGCTTCTGTACCTGGATCTGAAGCTGCCCAATCAAACGAATTCACAAACTTTGAGCTGGATGATCTGGAGAGAGAAGCAGGGGAGCATTGAAGAAGGAGACTCATGTGGAGATATGTAAATATACATTAATAATTATGGAACGCAGAGATGTGATTATACAATAACGTACGTACCTACTCAAGTATTGTATCATTCCCAATAGGGAATCCCCCATTACGCAAATTCACGAAAAGAAACGCCAAAGGGCACAAAAACCTGCGTCTACGCGTCCCGTAACGGGTTATATCCGATTTTCATTCGCTAACGATAAGATTTTTTGCGCAAGATAAATCCGACTGCAAGAAATCGGCGTTGGGAATAAAGTTGGCAAGTGGTGAAAAGAAAACTCGTTGTGTTCAAATCCGAGTCATCGAGAGATTTAGTTGGAAAAAATTTTTAATGGTGGAGGATATACCTAGTCTTTGTTGAATGAAAGTAGTTATTATGGTACACATGATTAGTTCTCTTGAATGTAGGGGTAATATACGCAGCCTTATCTATGTGGACTATGCACCAATGAAAACTTGCGTACAGGGCCCTTTTCATAGTGAAATCACACCCAATTTACGTACGTCCTCAAGTAATTTTTTTTCAATTTCGCCAAAATTAGGCGGAATTTGGAAAGTCAACGAGCCTTGAATCTTGACGCAGTGGAAGATACTAGCAAGACATATTCTTATCCTATGGAATTAAGATTACGACGTGAACTACTGATAAGAAGTACTGATACTGATTGTTCGTATTATTTAGCACATGTTCCTGGGTCATTCATGGGGAATAATGTAGATTCTAATTGTTGATTTAACTACGTGGAGTTCCGAATATAGTTAAATTGAATCAGAGTCGAGAAATAAATTTTTATACTAGGAAACTGAAAAAATTATTCACCAGTGAATATACTTTGAGAAGCAGCCAATATTATATATCAGCTATTGATCAAAAGGTTGTAGAAACTGGATAACGTATCCTAATCTAGTGGTACTTTTTTCAATCTACGGAGCTTATAGATCCAGTGTTTAAAGGTATGGAAGCTGGTGGAATCATGAATGCATCACTGAGACTTGATTGATGTAAGGTATATCGATACACTTAGTGCACATTGATTGAGCCTCATGAACTCTTCCATCAGAGCTCCCAATTCCTCGGAGTGTCTCCATATTCGCCGACACAATGACCTCCTCCATGAAAACAGTCGATGTCCTAAAACTACGGTCTCATCCTAGTGCTTCATAAATCTTGATATTTACTGATCAAATCATGATTTAACCTCAATACTCAACACTTAATCGTGCTTATAACGTTCCTTTTCCGGCGTTGTGGTTTTCGCCAGATTTAATCTCTGGCCAATCAAATCGCGCAAAAGCGTCGAGCCAAAGTTAAAACCGATGATTTTTGAAAAGAAACGGTTCGACGAAAAAAAAAAAATTAATTGATGTAGTTAGGGAATATAAATATATCTGGAATTCCAATTGATTTAGATTGATCAATTAATTTATATTCTCTTTATAGATACTTATCTAATCAATTAATTACAAAATGGTCCAACCATCAGAACCTGAATTCGAACAAGCTTACAACGAGTTAGTCTCCACTTTGAAGGATTCAACTTTGTTCCAAAAACATCCAAAATACGAAAAAGTTATCGATGTTGTTTCTGTTCCAGAAAGAATTATCCAATTCAGAGTTACTTGGGAAAACGATAAAGGTGAAATCCAAGTCAACAGAGGTTACAGAGTTCAATTCAACTCTGCCTTGGGTCCATATAAAGGTGGTTTAAGATTACATCCATCTGTTAACTTATCAATCTTAAAATTCTTGGGTTTTGAACAAATCTTCAAAAATGCTTTAACTGGTTTAAACATTGGTGGTGGTAAAGGTGGTTCAGATTTCAACCCAAAGGGTAAATCTGACAACGAAATCAGAAGATTCTGTTACTCTTTCATGAGAGAACTTTCAAGACACATTGGTCAAGATGTTGATGTCCCAGCCGGTGATATCGGTACTACCGGACGTGAAATTGGTTACTTATTTGGTGCCTACAAACAATACAGAAACTCCTGGGAAGGTGTTTTAACTGGTAAAGGTTTAACTTGGGGTGGTTCTTTAATCAGACCAGAAGCCACCGGTTACGGTTTAGTTTACTACGCTGAACAACAAATTAAATACGCCACTAAAGGTAAAGAAGATTTCAAAGGTAAAAGAGTCGCTATCTCTGGTTCAGGTAACGTTGCTCAATACGCTGCTTTGAAAGTTATCGAATTAGGTGGTACTGTTGTCTCCCTTTCTGATTCTAAAGGTGCCATTGTCTCTGAAACTGGTATCACCAAAGAACACATTGCTGCTATTGCCGAAGCTAAAGTTTCTTTCAAATCATTAGTTGACATTGTTAAGGAATACAACGCTTTCTCAGCTTCCCCAGTTAAATACATTGAAGGTGCTAGACCATGGATCCACGTTGGTCAAGTCGACGTTGCCTTACCATCTGCTACCCAAAACGAAGTTTCTGGTGAAGAAGCTAAAGCTTTAGTTGCTGCTGGTGTTAAATACGTTGCTGAAGGTTCCAATATGGGTTGTACCCAAGAAGCCATCGATATCTTCGAAGGTGAACGTGTTGGTACTAAATCAGTTGATTCCCCAGCCGTCTGGTACGCTCCAGGTAAAGCTTCAAACGCTGGTGGTGTCTTAGTTTCCGCTTTGGAAATGGCCCAAAACTCACAAAGATTAACATGGACTTCTGAACAAGTTGACGAAGAATTACACAAGAGAATGATCAACTTATTCAACGAATCCATCAAATACGCTACCGAATACTCTAACGAAACTAACAAAGAATCTTTACCATCATTAGTTAAAGGTGCTAACTTGGCTGGTTTCGTCAAGGTTGCCGATGCTATGTTTGACCACGGTGATGTCTACTAAATTAAATAGAGATTTGTGTGTAACGAATTATTAATGTGAAAAGATAGAATGACTTGTATTTAATTTAATTTAATCTGAAATATTGCTGTAGTTCTAATTAATGTCTAAGATCTTTTTAATCACGTTTTTTTCATAGAATCGCGAAATTTCCATAATATTTTTGAATTGAGTCGAGCGGTTATAAGAATGACATTACTCGAGTTTTATATATAGAAAAAAGTTAACAATGTCAATTGGATCGAATATGAAGCATAGATCTGATCAGTATGTGATATATTTTATTACAGATCTCATTACTATACTAACACCTGTTTCCAGTAAGATAAGTTGGTCCAAGAATGGATTCATAGCGTATTCAGACCCAACACCAACAACAAATCTTTCTATAACAAAATTAGAATCAATAAAAGGTTCATCATGGCGTCTTGCACCTAAGAAGATATATCAAATTAAGACAAGCCCGAACTCTAAACTAAACCCAATCACAAACGTCTATTGGTCAACCTCGGGGATGGATTTGGCCATAATTGATGATATAGGAAACATCACTATTTTATCAACTGGTGTTCTGAAAAGCACCTCATCTCATCAACTGTCATGCTTCGAAGATGTGGATATAATATATCAGGATGATATCTGTGAACGTTCAGCATCTACTGCAAAAGTTCAACCAAAAATTCTTAGTTCATCAAGAGGAGATTCGATTACTAAAGTCATTGCTTTCAAATGGTTAAATGTCGATAAACCTATCATTTCAAATTCGCCTGCTGTGAGAGTATTGACATCGTCGGATTCAATGGTCTCTTCAGGAGCTGCTGCTGACGGTGCTGCGGCATCTTCAGACTCTTCAGGCTATGCTTATAGTTATGCTGTGCATCAATACAAATCTTATGGTGCTCTGCATCCAGTACAGGGCAAAAATGGGTTCTTTACAGTACGAAGAAATGGCCAAGTTGATTTTTATTATCAGTATAACAATGCTGCAATGGATTTCCAGAAGAAAAGTATCTTTTTGGAAGATGTCGAGAATCTCAAGTCTTTATGGTTGGAACATGCAAATATTGGATTCAATAGAGATGGATCTATCATTGTGGCAAGTTATAGCCCCTTGATCAAGGCATTGAGAGTTTACAAGATCCTTGTTGATTGGGGAAATATCAGCAATAATGCCAAATTACAACCTGTACTAAAAGTTGAAAAGTTAATTTCTGAACCATTGAACATAATAGCGTCGAATGGGTTTCCTCAAGAACTTACTGGTATTGATATAATATCACCTAATTTTTCATTAGATACAGAACTAGAGTTGTTATTAACATTTACGGGACCAGGTGTAACAAATGGCAAGACATTGCTACAGAAGTATCAAATCTCTAATGAGTTTAAAAACCTCAGGTTTAAAAATGATGGGAGTGGTTATGGTAGCGGAAGTACCCAGTCAACAACAGTTGAAGGATACTATACACTTGCACAAACAGGAGAAGTGACTTTAAACGAAGAAATATTAGACATTAGCTTTAAAAATTTTGGATTTTTAGCTATTTTGACTCTTAAGAATGGAGAAATTCAGTTAAGAAATAGAAAGAATCTACACCTTCTTGGAGGTCGCAATAATGAAGTCATACCACCAGCAATATCAACATTGTTAGATGCTGGATTCAAGTTTGATTTACCAAATTTTAAACCTGAATCAATTGCAGTTTCACCAAATATGTGTGGATATGTTGCATTAAACCCTGAAACAAACACCTTAGAATACAAAACTGCTTCAAGACCAAAACACCAATTTGCAAAAGGTGAGATTCTGACTTTGTCTGCATCCTTCGGTTACAAATATTCATCTGCTTGCTTTACAAATATGTCATCTGATGATTTGATTATCGCAATCCAAGAAGAGATTTTTAAGATTGAAGATAAATCTATTCGAGATCAGTTGATATTAGCAATTTTACAGGAATCTCATAGAGCACTGAATTTTTCTTTAGATCATTCAAAAGATCAAATTGATAGACTATTGGTAAATCCACCAATTCAAAAGCTTTTATCGTTACAGTACTCTTTAGGAAAACTTCAACCAACAAATGAAATCAGCTCAATTGCATTGGCAATACTAAACCTTAGATTAGTTTCTTTCAGTATTATGCTTAGTCTGAGAACTCTATTTCATCATCAACAACGAATTACAAAGAAAGGATCTGAAAGTCTGATGGATGCTATTTACAGAAGTGAAAACATCCTTAGTACACTTGGTACGATCAATTGGTTTATTGAATTTTTGATTTTCACCATTCAAGATCTTTTGAACTGTTATGATGAGACATCATCAAACAAGGACCATTTTGACACAATAGTGTTTGCATTGTTATTATCCAAAATACCAAGATCCTTGATCATTTATTCAATTGCAGGTATTAAAAGAATAGATGGGTTTTTGATGAAGATTCAAGAGTTGAATAATGCAAACAATCCAGGAGCTCTGAATATGGAAATTTTGAACAAGAGTATTGAAAGATATAAGTATCTATTGGAATTGATAGATTTGGAAAAATTTGAAAAGTTTTTAATTGAGATTGAAACCATATCACAGAGAAATTTGGATAAATCTGCTTCATTGGGAATTGAACAAACATTAATTTTCCAAAATAAGATTCCACCAAGTTTTGTTAGTTCCATACCAACAATTTTGGACAAATTTCACGACCATTTCCAAGACTCTGCGAATTTTTCAGAATTATATTTCCATGATACAAAGTGGTTACATTTTCAAATTCAATCAAATGACAAGACTTTGAAAAAAATCTTTTTAGGACCTAATGATAAAGTTCCAATATTGTTTAATTTGAACGATACATTAGTGGATGATGTTACCAAAATTGTGATTACAAATAAGGAAAAGCTTAAGAAATGTTTGAGATGTGAGTACATAACATCGAATGATACTGATGGATTTTTTTCAAATAGTATAAAAGGTTCAAATTCAAATGCAAACTTGAATCATTGGCCAGTTGCATTCCATAGAACTTGTCTCTGTGGGAGTTGCTGGGTGTACATCGACCCAAGTGAAGTCACTGGATTTTAGCCCTGATTAGGAATGATACCGTCTACTCTTTGCATATGTCAATTAATTAATGAACAGTACTTCGAGAGATTCATGTAGTCCCTCTGATACTTTGATGATGCTGCTCTTACCGATTACATTTAGTTTTAAAAATCACGTCAAATTACTTGTACGAAAAATAGAGAAGCCATAGTTTAAATATTAGCGGTTAGATGCACAAAAAAGAGAGCAAACAAAAGGTTAAATTGAGCTGATTGTAGGGTATAGTCATGTTGTTTATTAGCCATAGTGCCTACAGCGCCACAAGTGGATGGGTAAAAGGTTTGTGATTATTATGGTTGTTTGCCGGAGTTGTTTACTGTTTGGGTAATACCAATATGGAGTAATTTTAGTTGTAATTGTGGTGATTTATCATCAACAGGGGGTTCAATAGATCTTGATAGATATGGAGGGCATTATTGAAGTGAAGGAAAGATGGTTTAGATTGCAGATTTTGAGATAATTTGATATGGAGATGAATAGGGAATTATCTATTAAATCTATATGATTATCAGAGCTTGAATAACTCGAGAATAGATTCTAACCGATAAGTTTAAATGAAGATCAACTGTGCCACTGTGGATGGTGTGTTCGATGTACAACTCTTAAAGTTGAAAGTTGATGAAGAGTGGCTTGTATTGTGGCAGATTGAAGGAATAATTGTATAAAAGGAGTATAAGAAGCCCTAGTGGAATAGATTTGAAGATAGATATATCAATATTATCGATAAGTAATAACATAAAATATGCCTTCAACTACAGTCACACAACAATTAACGGATACTAGTGCTATTACCAAGCAGCTTAGAAATTTAGAATTTTCACAAAAAAATGGTAAATTATCAACAGACAGCGGTCCATACAAGTCACCATTCTATGCAAGTAGAGATCTTGGTGAAGATGGTGTTTTAACTTTAAAGCCTGAAGAAAGAGAGGGTATTATTTATAAGGAATGGGAACCTGTTTGGAACACACATGATAGATTCCCACCATATGAATTCTTTGAACATAGAGATCGTGGTCATGATGCTGATCCTTCTTTTAAGAATTTATTCCCAAAGGACAATGAAAACATTGTGAATAATGCTTTGACACCAAAGTTTGGTAATGAAATTAAAGGTGTTCAATTATCTGAATTGAATGATGCTGGTAAAGATGAATTAGCTCTTTTAGTTGCTCAAAGAGGGTTATTAGTTTTCAGAAATCAAGATTTAGCTGACAAAGGTGTCAAGTTCAACTCTGAATTTGGTGAATATTTTGGTCCATTACATGTTCATCAAGCTTCTGGTGCTCCAAGAGATCATCCAGAAATTCATTTGGTTTACCGTTCATCTGATACAAAGTTAATTGGATCTTATTTCAGTAGACATCTTTCATCAGTTGCATGGCATTCAGATGTTTCATTTGAGAAACAACCAGTTGGTGTTACTTTCTTGGCCTTATTAGAAGGACCTCCATCAGGTGGTGATACTGCTTTTGTTGATACTGTTGAAGCTTACAATAGATTATCACCAACTTTACAAAAAATCTTGGAAGGTTTAAGTGCTGTTCATTCAAGTGTTGAACAAGCTGAAAATTCATTGAAAAATGGTGGTATTTTAAGAAGAGATCCAGTTAAAAACATTCATCCAATTGTTAGAAGACATCCAGTTACTGGTGAGAAGGCATTATATGTTAATCCTCAATTTACAAGAGAGATTGTTGGATTGAAAATTGAAGAAAGTAATGCTATTTTAAGTTTCTTGTATAATCATTTGTCTACTTCTATTGATTTACAAGCTAGAGCTAATTGGGAAAAAGGTACTGTTGTTGTTTGGGATAATAGACGTACTGCTCATTCAGCATTATACGATTGGGAAACAGCAGAACGTCGTCATTTATACAGATTAGCTTCAAGAAGTGAAGTTCCAACTTTGTGAATTTTTTAGTGACTGGTTCACTTTATGTTATTTAAAATTATTTTATATACTTTGATTGATTCTTATTAGATACGCGTAGGTTGTTCATTTCTCGTTATTACGCTTAAGTGGTACTGCCATCATGTCTCACAAAGTGATGAGCTAATGGTACCCTCAAAAACCCGTTCTCCATAGTTTGAGCATATGTGGGTATCTGCCCTAAGAGGATGCACCGAGTATTAAGTCAGCTATCACTTATAGTCCGTTGTGCTGTGCCTGTTGATAACACACTGAGTAATTAATACTCAGGCACTTTTCTGAATCAACTCTTATTGCCGTTTTGGGTAAATTAAATGCGTTTCCAACACATTACCGAAAAGAGCTCAACAAAAAGTTGAATTTGATTGATTGGCAATGTACTAAGCTAGTTAATTAAAGCGTATCAGGTGTGATGTAATTAGAAACAACTGGTCTTTGATAGATTGACTAGCAGTAGGATCCACAGATAGTAAGATTTAACACTTTGAGCAGAAAGACGTTCAGTGGGAATAGCCCTTTGTACATTTATGCTTGGAGATCTGTAAATATGGTGAGATTTCAAATACCCGTAGTACTCCCAGCTAGTCCAATTGGATTTGAATAAGTGGGCCCATAATATAATAGAATATGATATTTAGCCTCAAGGCCCCGGATAGAGAATGTCGGCAAGGATATATTTTCATTTTTAGGGCCTCGTAGATTACCATTAAGGGCTCGAATGTTGTATTCTTGAATTTGATTGGTGCAATTTTTCATTCTGTGGAATGGTGCGAGACTTGATGCAACTATAAGCACAAATTAACATCACATTCAACGATATTACAGAGCTGGATGAGCTTAGGAGCCAGAGGAGATCAGGGCAGAGGATATATATACTTTGAGGATCCAATTTTTTTTTTTTTGCGTAGTGGATACAAGTTTGTGAAGGAGTGTTGAAGATAAAGAAATGATTAATACCTCCAAAATGACTCCTATACCCCCAATGTCACCTTATTCAGTCGATAAAAGAAAGTCTATGAAGCCACCTTCATCTTTATATAATGGAACAAGTTTAACAAATATAAATGATAATATAGATCAAACTGATTTATCCACTATACAAAGTTCTAGTTCAGGTTTTACAATGTCATCAAATCTATATATTGAACCAGAATATAATGTTAAATTAGTGTTGAATTTTAATGCCAAAGAGATCCAATTAATTAGATCTACATGGAATCAAATGATTAATGATGATTTATCCAAGAATCTTACAGAGAACACACAAGCAAGTGCAGTTAATCATGCTAGTATAGCTTCATCATTATTTTGTATTCAGTTTTATTCAAATTTATTAAATATGGACCCGCATTTAGAAACAATGTTCCCATCTATAAAGCATCAAGCTATTTCATTTGCTGGTGTATTATCAACAGCTATTATTCAATTAGAAAATTTAAAACAATTGGATGATTATTTACAAAATTTGGGGAAAAGACATTCAAGAATATTAGGTATAGATCCTCCACATTTTGAACTTATGGGAGTTGCATTATTGAAAACATTTCAAGATAGATTTGGGATACATTTCACATTAGAATTAGAAAGATGTTGGGCAAGATTATATACATATTTGGCAAATTCTATTTTACAATTTGGTATTGATCCAGTTTTGAAAATAGACAAGATTAATAGTGAATGGAACCAAGTACAATCTGGTTATTTATCTGGTGGGAATCGTAATAGTTCAATGGTTCCACCATTAGAAAGAAGTATGACAGAATTAACAAATTCTTCAACTTTTGATTCAAGAAGCAGTGTGCATACAAACTCCAGCATAAATCAAACCACCAAGCTCAGACAGCCATCCAATGTGAGCTCGTTGGGTACATCAATTAAACATCAAAGTACAATGCAATCGCTCAATTCTGGTGCCAATAGATTGGGTAAGAAAGTTATTAGAAAGCAGAGTCAGACAATGGATTCTTCATTAACGACTGGATCGGATGAGGAAAAATGTGTGATTATGTAGATTATTTATAAGACAATATGGATACACTCTCTATTTCGGGCCAGACCAGTAGTAAATACGAGCCTTTCAATTCTTTTCAAGTGTTCAAATATTTTGTTCCTTAAAATTTTTCATACTGCCTAAAATTTCGCGTTTTCGCGTCGCGCCCAAATTAAATTTTTACTCCTTTCAGCAAAAAAAAAATCATTCTTTTTTGGATTATGTAAAATTGATTTTATGAAACAAAGTGTTGAAGATACAATTTAATAGAATTGGATAGTATTTTTGGTTGATTTGGTGCTTTAAGAGAGTGTGTGATAGAGAGATAGTGAATAAGAGAGAGATACGGTTACACGAATAGGGCACAGATCACAAAAGTTGTTTCCAATGTATCAATACCAGACTCAGTACTACCAGCAGACGTACCAACTACCATACGAAGGCCAGTTACGTTCCATGTCCTCAATGTCCACAATGAACTCAGAAACGGACTCAAACACGTTCCAGCACTCGTCGTCCTCGGCACAGACATCCACCAACTCGTCGCCTTACAATCACAAGACTCAACAACAGGGCGGTAACCAGATCCCTTCCACTGTACAAGAAGAAACTTCACCATATTTGATGAATACAGAATTTTACTCCTCAGATAATATCGATAATAAAAACCATGCTCAGAATTTCAGACAATCCATGATATATTCTGATTCGATGGATTCTCAACATTTCCAATCAGTACGAGATTCAATGATTTTTGAAAATACAGCCAATTTCCAAAATTCCAATATACAACAAGAACCAACTAAACTAGCAATGACAAATTCTCCTTCATTTTCTGCATTGGCTAGCATCTTGGAGAAAAAATCATCTACAAAATATAAACCCTCATCAAATTTAAAAGTCTCCACTATTAAAGAAGATGAAGATGAGCTGTTTTATCATCCTTCAAGACAACACTCCTCTGAGACATTAATTGTTAACAACAACAACAATCAAATTATCGAGGAAAGTAGTCCAAATCTTATACAATTGGACGACACTGATAATAATATTCCAAGAGACGTTAGTTACGATTCAATATTACCTTCACCAATGGATCCAAACTCAGTTGTCGCACCTCAATATTACGATAGAATGGCACAAAACTCAAATGATGATATCTTTAAAACTCCAGAAGTTCCTCAAATGGCTAGTTTTAATAAAGAACCTTCACCAGTGAAAAAATATCAATCAATGTTGGAAGATTTAGATGAAAATGAAGAATCTATAAAGACCCCAATAATTAAATCAACAACTATTGAAGATATTACTCCAAAATCAACATCAACTCCTATTACATCAAAACCATTACCAAAATTAAGAACAAATGAAGGTCTTACATCTCCTCAATATAAACAAAGATCATCTTCATTACCTGTTTTAACTAAAAAATCATCAGAACCAAAAGAAATTAAGAAAAAAAATAAATTCATCTCATTCTTTAAATCTAAAAGATCAATATCAACAAGTCAAGTGGAACCTGTTAAAAATAATTCACCAAAATTAGCAACAATCCAACCACAATCATCACTCTCATCATCAGTGTCATCTCCTAATTTACAACAAGAACAAACTTTCCAACCACGCGTTGCAAAGAAATCAACTTCTTCCACAAGTTTATTTGAAGCATTCAAGCGTAAAAATAACAAGAAACAACCAGTTACTTCAAAATCATTTTCAGATATCCCAAATATTAAAATTGAACAAAATTCTGATCATAATGATGATTCAATCTCAGTATCTACTGTGGAATCTAATGAATTTAATGAAGATTTTAACAATCTATCTACAAGAGATAAAAGACCAACTTCTCAAATTTCAGCTGGTGGTGATGTTTTCCCTAAATCATTGAATGCTGAGGAAATTGAATCCATTGTCTCTTTGGAAAGAAACAGATCAATCAAATCTCGTCACTCTACAATGTCCCAACGTGCAATTTCATTATCTGATGCTATTTCATTGAATGCAAAAGAAGAAGGAATGTATGTTACTTATGATGAAAAAGAACTTTCAATTCCAGATTTATCAAAAAGTCCTTCAAATAGTGTTTTGAAAAAACAAGGTTCAATAAACTCATTAAACAAAATTTATAGTGATGACGAGGGTGATGACGATAATGCTTCTTTAGGATTTGGTGATGATTTCGATGGTTCATTAGATTTTGAACACATTGCAGACAATTATGAACCATCACCTGTACGTGAATTTCAAATTGATGATGAAGAGGAAGAAGATGTTTCAAATTTCATGGAATTTGCAGATTTTATAGATTTTGGAGGTGATTTAAATTTAAATTTTGATCTTGAAAATCCATCAGGATCAACACAATCTTCTCCAAGAAGAACCCTTAGACCATCAGATGATCAACCAAGATTACAACCACCATTATCAGCTAAACCATTCAATTCTCCACCATCATTATCCACTGCATCTCCATTATTGGATTCACCAATCTTGCAAAATGAACCTTTCCAAAAAGATGAATATTCACCTGCATTACAACCTTTACCACATTTCATTCAAGAACAAACTTTAAGACCAATTTCAATGTCTTTTAAAGGTTTGAGAGCTCCAGCTTTCCAAAATCAAAGACCAATCTTAACATCAAGTGATTCTTTTATTTCTCAACAATCTTCCAAAATATCAAGTGTTAAAACATCTAATAAAAAAGTTGGATTCAGTTCTAAAATTGTGCTTTATGATGTTTGGAATGGTGAAGATTATGATAGACATCCTGAGATTGCTACATGTAATCAAATAACTCCACAACTTGCTCAACAGATTAAAGAAGAATTAAATGAGTTGAAAAGAGAAATGGAAATTCATGAAGAATCTAAATGTTTTACACATTTCTATTAAAAGTTTAGAAAACAAAATATATTCAGTTCTTATCTAATTTTTTGCCTTTTTTTGCCCTTGTTTTCGTTGATTATATTAATACACATTCATTTACGGACGGTTTTAAAAAACAAATGTAAACACAAAACTCTTTATCATTAACGAGTAAGTATATACAAAATCATCTATTCAAAAGTTTCAAATCTTAAATCCCAATCAATCTTTGGACCTAATTTTGGTAAAACTTCAGCAACACTTTGAACATCTTTATCACCTCTACCAGAAACATTTATTATAATATGTTGATCTGGTTTCATAGTTTTAGCCAATTCCACAGCACCATAAACAGCATGGGAAGATTCCAAAGCTGGAATGATACCTTCTAATTGAGATAATAATTTAAATCCATGTAAAGCTTGAGCATCAGTAGCAGCAATGAATTGAGCACGACCACTAGCTTTCCAAGCAGCTAATTCTGGACCAACACCTGGATAATCTAAACCAGCAGAAACAGAGTGAGTATCATGGATTTGACCATCGTTTGTTTGTAAGACATATGTCTTGACACCGTGGAAAACACCTGGTTCACCAGCAGTTAAAGTTGCAGAGTGAAATTCGGTATCAAGACCATCACCACCAGCTTCAACACCTAATAATTTGACACTAGTGTCATGTTCAAAAGGTGAGAAAATACCAGTACTGTTTGAACCACCACCAACACAGGCAACAATGGCATCTGGTAATTTACCATTGTTCAATTCTTTGAATTGTTCTTTAGCTTCATTACCAATAACAGATTGGAATGTACGAACTAAGGTTGGATATGGATGTGGACCAATAGCTGAACCAACAATATAATGTGTAGTACTCAAATTTGTAACCCAATTACGGAAGGCTTCTGAAGTAGCATCTCTTAGAGTTTTTGTACCATTTGTTACAGAAACAACTTCAGCACCCAAGATTCTCATTCTGAAAACATTTAATGCTTGACGACGAACATCTTCAGCACCCATGTAAACTTTACATTTTAAACCAAATTTAGCACAAGCAGTAGCAGTAGCAACACCATGTTGACCTGCACCAGTTTCAGCAATAATTTCTTTTTTACCTAATCTTTTGGCAATTAAAACTTGAGCCAAGGCATTATTAATCTTGTGTGAACCGGTATGGTTTAAATCTTCTCTCTTCAACCAAATTTGAGCACCACCTGCATGTTCAGTTAAACGTTCAGCTCTATGGAAACTTGAAGGACGACCAATGTATGAGTATAAAGATTTGAATTCTTCCCAGAATTTAGGATCAGCAACAGCATCTTCAAAAGCTCTTTCTAATTCACGGAGACAAGCATGTAAAGCTTCTGGAACATATTGACCACCAAATTCACCAAAACGTGGAGAAAATTTATGTTCTTCTTCAAAAATTGGTTCACCTTCCTTTTGAGCTTCTTTGAAAACTTTAGATTCTTCCTTTTCAGCATCATCATGTGGGAAAGTCTTATTATCTAATATACCTTGGACGTATTTCTTAGCAACTTCACCACGAGTACCTTCTAATGAATCACCGATTAAAGTAATAATCTTACTACCAATAACAACACCATCTGCAACTGAACCAACAGTTAAGAAATGTTCTCTGGTACTGACACCAAAACCAACAGATAATGGAGTATCACCTGTGAATTTCCTAACTCTGGTAACAAGTGAAGAAATATCAGTACTTATGTTTTGTAAAGCACCAGTAGTACCCATTCTTGAAACAACATAGATGAAAGAATCAGCAATTTCTGATAATAATTTCAAACGTTCATCAGTAGTTGATGGAGCAACTAATGGAATATAACTTAAACCTTCTTTAGTACAGAAACCTCTAAATTTAACAGCTTCTTCAGGAGGTAAATCAACAACAATGAAACCATTACCACCAGCTTCTTTAACATCTTTAATTAATTTTTCTTCACCATATTGTAAAATTGGATTGTAGTAACCCATAAGAATAATTGGAACAGTGACACCAGCTTTTCTAGCTTCTTTCAACAATTCAATAGTCTTTATAACAGTAACGCCATTATCTAAAGCTTTTGTATTAGCAACTTGAATAGTTGGACCATCAGCGATTGGATCAGAGAATGGCACACCAAGTTCGATAACATCAACACCACCTTCTTGGAACCCTTTCAAGATTGGAACTGTATCTTCAATAGTTGGGAAACCAGCAGTCATAAATGTGACCAAGGCATTACGATCTAAAAGAAGATAGTTAGTATAAAGACTTTTTTGAGGTTACCACCAATATGAAGCATTTTCTTTTGTTCACTTACTTTCTTTCTTTGCTCTCGCAAAAGTTTCTCTAAGATGAGCTGACATATTGTACGATTCTTTGTTATTTATTTAGCAAATATATCAAAATAAAATAGCAAAGACTATTAAGTACAGCTTTATATAATTTATTCAAATCTTTTGACTCATGTTCTTTGGGCTCAGATGGCTTTTAAGATTTGAAAAATTCGGAGGTATAATATCCGAGGGTAAGTGGATGATCACATGATCAAAAGGTCGGAATTATAACTCTACAGTACAAAGTAATATAAATTCATTATAGATGCAATTCTTTAGTTATACAGATTTTTGGTGTTCGTTATTGGACATTAAGGTAGTAATACATGCAGATTGAGTAATCAACCAAACCCTTTGATTCTTTTTTTCTTCTTTTTCGGTTGCGATTGTGATGGTAAATGCTGACTTGATCTTGTAAGCTGTGATTGTCTGGTAGTACTTTGTGATGTTGGTCTCTGAGAGGGTTTTAGTAGTCCCTGAGAAGCTGATGCTGTTGAGCGTGGTTGCGACTGAGAAACTGTGACAATAGGCTCCATTTGCGGCTCTGCTAACTCTAATAGCTGACTTGGAATATCGTCTTCGTCAACGGTGGTGAAATCGTCATCCCATTTATCGACTATATCTAACAAATTTTTGGGGAGTTTTGCAGTTTTCTCCAATAAGATCCTCCCTTCTCTTTCTTCGTCGTAGATAAGTGAAAGAGAAAGCGCAATGTCCCTTGTGATGTGTTTAGAGAAGAATTTGTTAGCATCATTGGAGGTTAGATCTTTGTTCCATAACTTGAAGAGATCTGAATATATTTGCTCAATCTTGACGTATTTTCTTCCATAAGGCATTGAAGATAGTGCGCTTAAAGGAATAAATGAAAGACTATTAGCTTCACAGAATTCACCCAGTTGTTCAATCATATTGTCAAATTCTTCAAAATCACTGAAATGCTCAATAGGTTCTGCAAGCCCTAAGAGAGACGTTGGAGGGCGATCATCTTTCTTATCAATACCAAGAGAGAGAGCATAAGCTTGAAATAGAGCAGCATCATCTTCATCCATTTCTAAATCCTGTTCAATTGGACTGAAAATCTGAGCAGCTGACTCTCTGACTAATACCTTACGTCTATTATTCAACAGCACAGGTGCAACATTTCTCTCTGAAGTAGCAGCGTTTTTGACAATACTGTTTCTTCTTTCATCAGAATATTTAAGCATTTTACCCCCATTAAGAGTTGAGATAATCATCCTTGTGATTTCTAATTGTGTTGAAATTTTGAAAAGTGCGAGAGACTTTTGTTCAGTATTCGATGGATCTTCCACATATTGGGTTGTCACCGGTAATAACAACAAATCCAAGGCAGACGTAGTTGTATCACACTTGACAAGAACTGGATCTCGTATTGACTTGGGCAGTCCATCCTCAAATTTGAATTGAAATATGAAAACAAGAGGATGAACCTGACTGTAAAGTGCAAGAAAAGTTATAGAATCCACAACTTTAGTCTCCATTCGTAACGAAGGATCTTCTGCATCAAGATAATGCTTCCAAGATAAAAGTCTCTTGAAACCTGATTTAACATCGACCCATATTAATTCTCTTGATGTTAATAAAAATCCATGATTATCATCAGTCCAACATCTGTGATAATCTCTTATGACAGACCATTGTCTTGCTGCTACGACATCAACTTTCTCGCCTGTAGTTAGATCTAAAAGCTTGACATATGATCGACTCATTACCAACAATTCAGAAGCTTTACTCGACCAGCTAATTCTTTTGAAGCTTGAATAATCATCAGCCTCGAATATCCGGGCAATAAACTTGGGTACTGCCTTATGTTTTGTCCATGTACTTTGACTAAACACAGCGCAATTCCCATCAACATCAACAACTGCAAATTCAGATGAATCAAATGGACAGGCTGCAACATGTGCAAATTCTTTGTCAAAGAGTTCGTCAGATGTGAGCTCATAAACGGCAGATAAGGTCATACTGTCTTTTGTAATTTTCACTTCAACGATAACAATCGATATTGTTGTCCTCACAAGAACTTTTCTATGATCATCTGCTTTGGTTGGAGAAGATTTCCATACTTCCACTTGTCTAATTGGAGAATCAAAACTTAAGGAGGCACCCATATCGAAAACAGGTATGCCAATATCATAATCACGATCATTCTCATCTTGGACCATTTCTCGTTTCTTTGTCAGAACATTCACATTAAGGGTACAACCAGAAGCATCGGAAACGTATGCAACAACTCGAGCGTACTCAAATCTAGCATGTTTCTTCAACACTCCTTCATCAATGAATCTCCCATAAGAGGGATCGTAAACATATTTTGAAGATATTATACTTTCATCGTTTTTGATTTGACCCATAAGCAGCAATGGAACATCCCGAAGAGCCCTATCTATGGCTGAATCATTGTTTGAAGAAATCTCCACATTACTGATCTGAGGTGGTACTAGTCTCTGGGTTGAGTTATGAATCTTTGTTAATGACAGACCTCCATCTCTTTCTCTTGCAAATTTCCATGGCTTTGAAGGATCAAGGCTCTCGGAGTAGATGTTCGCACCCTGAAGTCCATAACTAAGCTGAACTCCTAATCCATGCCTAGACGGCCACATATACGAATATCCAGGTATACTCTCTTTCTTTGCCTGAGAATCGAATATTAAATTAGTGCCATATAGTTGCAGTAAAAGTTATACACTACTAAAAAAATATCACCAAAAAGTGATATGGGACACAGTTATATAACTACTGGAAACATTTCAATAGTCGTAATTTCATGTTTAAAATATATAAAGGGCTCTAGAGTCTCTCATTATGGTAGAGGGACCCTTCCTCGTACAGGCCTTCTAGTACCTCCTTGAACTGCTTTCTGGCGTTTTCTCTTTTCAGTTTTAAAGTTGGAGTTAATACACCATCTTCAGTCTTTAAAGGTTCAAAGTCAAGATAGACATTGTGAATCTTTTCGAAACCTTGTAACCCAGACTTGTTGACTTGATTGTTAACAGTCTTGATAAGTGCTTTCTTGATTTTTGGATCCTTGAAGTACTTTGGTATATCTTCGTCTTTAGCGTCGATTCCACTTTTCTTCAAAAGAGCTTTGAAACGCACAGGTTCAACACCTAGAACAGCAACTAGATAATTCTTGTAAGAGTTGCCATGAACGAAAATTTGTGTGATCAAATGACAGTTGGCCAAATAAGTGTTCTCGATTCTTTCTGGCGTGACATATTCACCTTGACTTAGCTTGAAGAAATTCTTAACACGGTCAATGATATATATACGACCTTGTTCATCAATACCAGCAACATCACCAGTCTTGAAGTAACCATCCTCTTCAAAGCACTCCTTCGTTGCCTCCTCATTCTTGTAATACTCTCCAAAGATCTGGGTACCTTTACAAAGAAGTTCACCTCTGATCATTGGACTATCATTACTTGTATAATTCAAGTTTGGTGCATCTTTCAATTTCACTTCCACTGTAGGATAACAACCACCAACACTTGAAGTGTTATATCCATCGTTAAAAGGGTCTGAACCCATGATCCCAGCCACAGTCTCTGTCATACCATAACCTTGAATAAATCCAATACCTGCATACTCAGCTATGAAACTCACAGTGTCATGACTTAAAGGAGCAGAACCAGTATTCATAAATCTTGTTTTATCAAACCCAAAGAATTTACGAATCTTGTTACGGATCAATAATCCATCAACCGTTGAAGCATGCTTTTGATCTAGATTGAAACCTTCTAATAAACCTCTAATTGTTTGCTCAACTTTGTTCCACAATCTTGGAACACCTGCAACAGAATGTGGGTGAAGAATCCTCCAGTCTTCCATAACTGATTGAACACCAGGTAAAGTTGGGAATCCGACAGAGACACCATTCATGATATTGTTTGTTGTATGGCTTCTTTCATAAATATGAGCCAGTGGTAATCCGGAAAGATATCTGAACTGTTCATCTTCGTCATCTCTGTTGTTAATTGGCTTTCCTGAATCACCATGATAGACAGAACAAAAACCTCTTCCCATAACTTGCTGGGCAACAACATAACCAACAGAGTTTCTATGTGTTAAGACACAACCTTTTGGTAAACCAGTAGTACCTGATGTGAAGCAGATATGATGAATAGTTTCTGGGGTAGGTGGATTGAAAGTGTACCAAAGATGATTTTGTCTACCTAATTTCTCAAGTTGACTATAATCAATTAATTCTAGATCAAGATCCTTTGCTTTGTATCTTAAATCATGATCCTTATGTGTCAATGGATCCATAGAGACCAAAACAAGCAAGTGTTCGAGACCAAATTGTTCTTTGAGTTCCAAGATTTTTCCAATTTTGTCCTTTGATAATATAAGAACTGGACTTTGAGTTAAGTTCAATGTATGTTTTGAAGATTCAGGACCAAGTGTGTCATAAAGAGCAGTAGTTGGTAAAGAATAAGCAGAACAAGCAAGATCTGACAAGACAAATTCCAATCTATTGGAACTGTATAATGAAACAACAAAACTTGGCTTACCATTCTTAAAGTTTTCATCTGTACGTATAAAACCCTTTTGAGATGTTACGAAATGAATGATACCACTGGCAATATTATTTCTTCTTTCTAAAATCTGAGAATATGTTTGGAAAGTGAAGAAATTATCATATCCACCTTTGACAGTATTGTCAAACAGACGTTTACCTAGACAGTTTTCATTAGGGAACAAATTAACAGCATGCTGGAAAAGGATCTCAAGATTATTGAGTTTTGGATGAATCACTTCTAAAATCTCTGGACCCACTGCACTTCTGTATACATGTGAATACCCTGGTTTCCTCGAACCTTCCACTTTTATGTTGAAGTTCTGCTTTGAACGATCATATTGCTCGGGGATATTAGCAAAATGAGTCTTGTAGATTTCATATGATTCATTAACGGAGATGGACATGGTTAATTCAACTATAGATCACAACCAGTAGATTTCCAATTGAAAACTTGGTCATTTTCATAAGTAACTAATCCAATACCTTCAATTGCTTCTACAAAGATATTTAAATGATCCATTAATCTCCTCATCAGTAGATTCCGTCTCAAAATCAGTTGAATTACTTAAATGGTGGAGTTTCACCACCATCAAAACCATTCAAGTTGTGTTTGACAGATCTCCGTCCACATAAATCCGAGGCACTTAACATTAATGCTTTAAGCCAATATTAATATGACAATATCAGATCATCTAAATAGCTTGAAAGCAAAATTTAAAAAGAGATGATGATCCCCAGTCCAGTATTTGATACCTTTTGAACTCGGTCCATCAACTTGGGGGTTACCAGTTGAGACCGTGGACCGGTTAATTAACACAGAGTACTTGCTCTTAACCGATATTTAACCCCTTGGAACGGTCCATGATATAATCATCAACATCATTATTCACCCTCAAATGATAGTACCTAACCACCAAGCTGGTACCCTCTCTCCACTCAATTGATCTCAACAGCATATGTTGGGCAATGTGGGTGCACATCCCCTGATCATTATCAGGCTCGTGTTATCTGGCAGTGGGTGGAAGTTAAGAGCTGGTACATCCTACAACTTATTGGCACAAAAATTATATCATACATATTATAATTTTTGCTTTCTAAACAATGAACCTTCGTTATACAGACCTTCAAAGACACTCTTGAACTTCTTTCTGGCAATTTCTCTTTTCAACTTAAACGTAGGAGTCAAAACACCATCTGCAACTTGTAGAGGTTCAAGATCAACGTGAACATTATGAACTTTTTCAAACCCTTGAAGTCCAGAGCTGTTAACATGACTATTTATTGTTTCAACTAATGCTTTTTTAATCTCAGTATCGCAAAAATGTTTTTGCAGCTCTTTAGGTCCAGCTTCAATGCCAATACTCTTTAAACATCTTTTAAATCCATCAGGATCCACTCCAATTATACCAACAAGGAAATCCCGGACTGAGTCCCCGTGGACATATATTTGAGTTAACAATGGAGAGTTGGCTAAATACGTATTTTCAATTCTTTCTGGGGTAATATATTCACCTTGACTCAATTTGAAGAAATTTTTTACACGGTCAATAATATACAACCGACCCTTCTCATCAATTGCAGCAACATCACCGGTCCTAAAGAATCCATCTTCATCAAAAGACTCATTTGTGGCCTTCTCGTTCCTATAATACCCTGAAAAAACTTGTGGTCCCCTGATTGAGAGTTCACCTCGAACCATTGGTGTGTCTGAACTTGAGTAGCCTAAATGTGGAACATCTTTCAACCTAATCTCAATACTTGGAAACCAACCACCAACAGTAGAAGTGTTGTAATCATCGCCAAACGGATCGGATGTAGTGACAGGGCCTGTAGTTTTACTCATACCAAAACCCTGAATGAATCCAACCGCAAAATGGTCATTAATATAACGAATCGTATCATGACTGAGCGGTGCTGCACCTGTGGTGATATATCTCACATTATCCAAACCGAAATGATTCCGCACCTTACTTTGAGTCAAGAATCTATCCACCCCAGAGGTATCAACGCTGTTCTTACTAAAATCATGGTTTTGGAGAAGTTGTCTTGTAGATTGTTCAATCTTGTTCCAAACCCTTGGAACTGAACTTACCGAATGTGGTTTTATAACCCTCCAAT
The DNA here is from genome assembly GCA_037042445.1 of Hansenula sp. Y91-04. Classification (NCBI taxonomy): domain Eukaryota; kingdom Fungi; phylum Ascomycota; class Saccharomycetes; order Phaffomycetales; family Wickerhamomycetaceae; genus Hansenula; species Hansenula sp. Y91-04. Next base: position 329,472 of record JAXQKK010000061.1, on the reverse strand, counting down.
CATCAATGAGTGAAAGAGCACCAGGAAGAGAAGGAAATCCAACTGAAACACCACTCATTAAATGGAGAAGTGTAAACGATCTTTCATAGATATGAGCTAGTGGTAGACTTGCAAGATATCTAAACTGTTGATTTTCATCATCTCTATTATTCCAAGTTTCTCCAGAGGGTTTATAATAACTTGAAACCAAACTTCTTCCAAAACTCTGATATGCAGATATTACAGCAACAAGATTTCTATGTGTCATAACGCAACCCTTTGGGTTCCCTGTGGAGCCTGATGTGAAGCAAAAATGATGTATTGTGTCTGGAGTGGGAGGGTTAAAATCAATAGCCAAAGGCTTTCTCTTACCTGATTCTTCTACCGTTTCAAAATCAACTAATTGGAGTCCAACACTTCTAGCTTCTTCTTTCAAAACTGAATCTTTGTCATCCAGTGGCTCAATGGATACCAACACTAAAAGATAATTCAATTGGTTTTCTTTTTTCAACTTTATAATTGATCTAATTTTATCCTTCAGCAGAATAATCACTGGACTTTTGGTAAGGTTTAAAATATACTTTGATGATCCAGGACCAAGACTATCATATAAAGCTGTTGTAGGTAATGAATATGCAGCACATGCCAAATCAGTCAAGGTGAATTCTGGTTTGTTTGTACAATACAACGACACAGTAAAACTTGGTTTCAAAATTTCTTCACTAGCAACAAAGCTTGGAATTGAAGTGACAAGATGGATGATTCCACTTGCTAGATTGTTTCTTCCCTCCAAGACCTGTGAAAAGGACTGGAAGGTGTAGAATTTATCAAAATCACCTTTAATAGTATTATTGAAAAATCGCTGTCCGAGACAATCATCATTAGGAAACAAGTTCACAACATGTTGAAACAGAATCTCCATATTGTTCAACTTTGGATGAATAGTGTCAATCAACTCTGATGAGACCAAACCCCTATAAACATGTGTATGACCTGATTTCTTTGTTCCTGGTACTTTGCAAGTGACATTACCATTTGATTGATCAAAACGCTTTGAAATAGTAGCAAAGTGAGTTCTATAAATTTCCTGTGATTCTTCAACTGACAATGACATCTTGATCTTTATCCACTGTCTGCTCTACCTTATAATTGATAAAATTCAGGACTCTTTGATCTATTTATACCCTATCCACAGGAAGTTAAGGAATCTTATATGTGAAGCCACCGCTGATCTGGAGCTGGTTTATATTAGCAATGGCTCTTGAAGAACAACTTAATTAAGGAAAACCCCCTGTTGATACATCCCATAATCCATTATACATTAAATGAACACCCCTTGGTTCTAATTTACCGAACAATTAGCCTACTCGCCTAATCAGAATTATAACTCTTTGTTGTCCTTTTTGTCTCAAAGAGCGAAGTACATCGGTAATCTTTTTGAGGTGTGACGGGTTTCCACGGACAGCTACACCAATACGTCAAAAAGTAACAACATTACACAATGGATTAATCACAAATTCTAATTTATAATAAATGAACTTTACAACTTGGAGGAGTTTCCAATCAAAGAACCTTCTTCGTACAGTTTTTCCAAAACTTCACGGAATTTCTTCACGGCTTGGACCCTTTTCAATTTGAAAGTTGGTGTTAATACTTCATCTTCAACTTTCAACGGTTCAAAATCAAAATACAAATTATGTAATTTTTCAAAACCTTGTAAAGTACCTTTTCCCATTGCATTTTCATTCAGAATCTTTAATAGTTTCTCCTTAACTTTTGGGTCATCTAGATGTAATTTCAAATGATTATCATCAATGACTTCGATATCGAAATCTGATTTCAAAAATTTCTTAAAACTTTCAGGTTGGATACCAGCAACACCAACTAAATAATTCTTTAATGAATCCCCATGAACAAAAATTTGTGTTAATAAATGATTACTAGCCAAATAAGTATTCTCAACTTTTTCAGGAGTGATGTATTCACCTTGACTCAATTTGAAGAAATTCTTAACACGATCGATAATCACAATACGACCATTTTGATCAAAAGTTGCAATATCACCAGTACTAAACCATCCATCATCACTCATACAATCTTTCGTAGCTTTTCCATTCTTATAATAACCAAGAAATATTTGTGGACCACGCAATTGTAACTCACCTCTTGGTGGAGAATCCTGTGAGCTATAACCCATATGTTCCACATCTTTCAATCTCATTTCTGTAGAGACACAAGGAGGTCCGACGTTACCCATATAGGCATCACCAAATGGGTCATCTGATGACATCACTGCAAATGATTCAGTAAGACCATAAGAGTTTTCAAATCCAATATGAAGTGTATCTTTTAAAAACTTGATTGAGTGTGGTGACATTGGTGCACTGGCACTAGTACAATAATGAACATTTTGGAATCCCAATTTAGCCTTGAGCTCAGAGAGTTGAGCAACTGAAGTGATTAACCAAGATGTATCTCCATTTTCCATAGATTTTTCGAATGCTTTCCGTGAGACTGGATTTAAAGATTGGATATGTTGTTTAATAGTTGCTTCTATTCTTGAATAAATTCTAGGAACACCAGTGAAATAGTGAGGTTTTAAAATTTGTAAGTCATCGAAAAGAGAAGCAGTACCAACTTGTGAAGGGAATGCAATAGCCACACCAGTAAAAGTTGCCCAATTAATCAACATACGTTCATAAATATGGGCTAATGGTAAATAACTTAGTGCGCGAAGTTGTCTTCCCTTATTATCAACATTACTTGAGAAATCATAATAAGTTGATTCATTTATCTTTTCAATTGGTTTTTTAAAATGAATAAAACAAGCAGATATACCAGAGATTGAGATTTTATGATCAATCAAAACACCTTTTGGAGGACCAGTTGTACCAGAAGTGAATGATATAGTGTAAATTGTGGAAGGTTTTGGAATGTTAAAATCTTTTGAAAGTTTATTTAACGAACCTATATTTTCAACATGTTCAAAATCACAAAGTTGAAGTCCTAAATTATTTGCGAGTTGAATTAACCCAAAATCTTCTGTAAAATCTAATTTATCCATTGAAACCAATTGATGTAAATCTTTTAAACCAAATTTATTCTTTAAATGAAGAATCTTGATGATTTTCTCTTTTGATAATACAACAACTGGACTTTTAGTTAATTCTAAAATATATTTCGAAGAATCTGGCCCCAAAGTATCATATAATGCAGTATTTGGTAATGAATAATCTCTAGTTGCTAAATCGGTAATTATCCATTCCATTCTATTCCCACTAAATAAAGAAACAATAAAATTTGGTTTCCCGTCTTCATAACAAAAATCTTTATTTTGAGAATCAAAATTTGGATTACTCAATATTAATTTAATTAAACCTGAAGCAAAATTATCTTTTCTAGTTTCAATTTCTTTATATGTATAATATTTAAAATATTCTTGAACAACACCATCAATTATTGGTCTAGCACCATAACAGTATTCATCACCATACAAATTCAACGAATGTTGGAAAAAATCATGGAAAGTTGCTAATTTAGGATGTAATACCTCCACCAATTGATCTTTTGAAGCTTCATTCCTATAAACAGAAGTGGATCCTGATGTTTCTGTCCCAGGTACAGGTACACTTTTGTACTTATTTTCCTGTGGATACCTTGTATGTAAGGCATTGCACGTCTTGAGGATATCGATACTGTCTTGCTTTGTTATGAACATTGTTCAGGTACACCAGACTCATCATCATAATCATCATCATTAAATCTAGTGGAATGTACAATAACTTATATAGTATTATAACCCACTCGTAAAGTTACAATTTTGAATCATCAAATTTGTTATTAAAAAAATAAAGAGCTCAATTTTTGAAATGTGGAGTCGGTGACACATTTAAAAATTGGCAGATGAATCATCAGGAGGGTAAATACGATTAGGTAATATATTAATAATATGTATAGCTATTGTGTTATACAAATACTATAAAGTGAATCATAATCTACCTCCTCTGATTAGTGATCCCTCTTTATACAAATTCTCAATATTCTCTTTATGCACTTTCCTAGCTGCATTTCTCTTCAATTTAAAACTTGGGGTTAATGCTTCATTCTCAATTGTTAATGGTTCCAATTCAAAATGTAAATTATGAAGTTTCTCATAACCTTGTAAATCAGATTTAGATATATTTTTAGAAAGTTCACTCAACATTAATTTTTTGAATTGTGGGGTCTTGAGAAGTGTTAATAATTCATCTGTTGACAATTTCTCAATATCTCCTTTAAAATGATCTTTTAAAAAAGATTTAACACCAGTTGGATTCACACCTGCAATTCCAATTAGATAATTACTAAATGAATCACCATGAACAAACAATTGCGTCAATAATGGATTACTTGCAAGATAAATAGTTTCAACACGTTCAGGTGTAACATATTCTCCCTGTGCTAATTTGAAGAAATTCTTGACACGATCAATAATAAATAAATCACCATTCTCATCAACAGCTACAACATCACCTGTATGATACCAACCTTCAGAATCAATTGCACTTCTTGTTGCATTCTCATTCTTATAATAATGTGAAAAGACACAATATCCACGAACAAGGCATTCACCTCTAGGATATGGTTTATCTTTGGAAGTGTATCCCATTTCTGGAACATCTTTCAATTTCATCTCACAAGTAACACCTGTAGGACCAGAAGAACCAGCACGAACTTGATATGGGTTTGAAAATGTAAAGACAGAGAATATTTCAGTAGCACCATATGAATTTAAGAATCCACAACCAATTGATTGTTTAAGAAAGATTATTGATTCTTTAGAAATTGGAGCAGATGCACACATTAGATATGAAATATTTTCTAAACCAAATCCTTCACGAACAGATTTTTGAGTCTTTTGTAAATTAACTTCAAGATCAAGATTATGTTCTTTGATATAATTTTTAATTTGATTTTCAATTAATGTGAAAACTCTTGGAACGCCAGTAAATAATGAAGGTTGAATAATCTTTAAATCTTCAAATAATGATTTTGTCCCCGGTTGAGAAGGTAATCCTAATGCAATACCATATGATAGTTCAAAATTTGAAATTGATTTTTCATAGTTGTGTAATAATGGTAAGAAACATAAAGTTTTCAATTGTCTTCCCTTTGAATCCTTATTATATCTAAAATCTTTTGAATTTTCAACAGATAAATTAATTGCAGGTTTTGGGGCATGAAAGATAAATCCAGTGACATTCGCAGTAGCATTCCCATGAGTTAGATAAACACCTTTAGGCATACCCGTTGTACCTGATGTGAATGCTAATGTGTATAAAGTGTCAGGTTTTGGAAGGTTAAAATCAGTTGGAAGTCTATTATTATGACCAAATTGTTCAACTTTCGAGAATTCAACGATATCAATACCCAAAGATGATGCATAAGCCACTAATTCACTATCTCTTTGAGTAAGATTATCAAAACAAATTATCAAAAACATTTCACTAGTTTGATATTTTGCCTTAATGCTCAAAAATTTTGGAATTAAATTCTTATTACAAACTAATACTGGAGAATCACATAATTTTAAAATATGAGCAGCAGCTTCTTCACTTAAAGATTCATAAAGTCCAGTATTTGGAATTGAAAAAGATCTTGTAGCTAAATCAATTAAAATCATTTCAACACTATTTTTACCAGAAACACTAACAACAAATTTTGGTTTCCCATTAATATCTACCGTGGTTTCATTTTGTTTAAAATTTTTATGATTTATAACTAACTGAATTAAACCAGACGCAATATCAATTCTTCGTTCATTAATTTGTGAATATGTTTCAAATGTGAAAAAATCATCAATTTTACCATTTTTTGAATTAATTTTCCTTTCACCAAGACAATCATCATTACCAAATAAATCAACAGCATTTTGGAATAAAGCATGTAATGTATTTAATCCTGGTGATGGATTAGGAATTAATTTATCCAAAGAACTTGAATTTCTATAAATTGGTGAATATCCTGGACGTTCTGTACCTGGAAGTGGTATAGCTTTATAAATTTTTTCTTGAGGATAGTTGTCTTTTATAGAATTTAAATCTTTCAAAGTAGTCATAATGGGTAGTTCTGATTAGTCTTAATCATCATCGCAAATGAATAACCACGTATATTCTCAATATCTTATATATACGTTATACCTTTACTCCACCAGAGAAGGGGTACTTAACTCTCAACAACATTTTCCTTACATCTCACCAAATTTAATGCCTTTTATTACCGAATAATTAAATTTACTCACAATCATGAGATAAATTCATTATTTGCTTTGCCGTAGCTCAAAATTTTATTGGTTTTGTGTCAGTAATTTTGAACATTTCCCCAGGTCATTTTTGAATTTGTTGGAGTCAACAAACTAGCCAGATGCGGTAAATAACAGGCACGTGATTAAATGCTACAATAAGGGACGTATAACATCAAATTCATTAATTAATATGAATAATCTCTAGACTCTAAATCTTATCACCTCTGATCAAGTCACCCTCTTTGTACATCTCCTCAATTTGTTTTAAAAAGAATTTATGGGCAATCCCTCTTTTGATCTTCATAGTTGGTGTGATTGTATTATCTTCAAGTTTTAATGGTTCAAGTGATAAAACTAAATTATGAATTTTTTCAAAACCTTGTAATTCTTTAATGGTGGAATTCATCTTGTGTAATAATTGTTTCTTCAATCTAGAATCTCCATTAATTTTTTCAAGTAATTCATCATCGGATAATGATCTTAAATTTGTAAAAATTTTCTTTAAAGCTGATGGATCAACACCAACAATACCAACTAAATAACGTTCAACTGATAATCCAGTAACAAACATTTGAGTTAAAAATGCACATTCACTCATATAGAAACCTTCAATTTTTTCTGGACTAACATATTCACCTTGACTTAATTTAAAGAAATTCTTAACACGATCAATAATTGTAATACGACCTTGTTTATCAACATGAACAACATCACCAGTGGAAAACCATCCATCATTTGATTTAACTTCATCAGTAGCTGCTTGATTCTTATAATATCCTTCAAAAATTTGAGGACCACGTAATTGTAATTCACCCCTTGGTTCATCAAGTTCTTTACCATTTTCATCAGTTGTTGTATAACCCATATCAGGAACATCTCTTAATCTCATTTCAGTTGAAACTGCAACTGGACCAGAAGAACCAACATCTTTATCTTTATAACTTGCAGATGAAGTACCAGCAAATGATTCAGTTAAACCATAACCTTGTTTAAATTTAATACCTAAAACTTTTTTCAAAAAAACAATAGTTGCAGGATTAATTGGAGCTGAACCTGAAACAACAAAATCAACTCTATCAAATCCTAATAAAGCTCTTGTTTTTTTTTGTAAAGTTTTACGAACAACTTCAGGTGTACCATCACTTAATAATAATTTTAATACAAATCTTCCCTTTGCAGATGAATTTAAACCTTGTTTTAAAGCAAATTCAAATTTATTATAAACTCTTGGAACAAGACTGCAAAAATGTGGTTTTGCAATTTTTAAATTTTCCACTAAAAATGCAGGATTTGGATTATGAGGAAATGCAATCTTTGTACCTCTAGCTAATGCTAAATTTGAAGTTAATAATTCATAAATATGAGCTAATGGTAAAAAGCAATAACTTTGAGGTTGTTCACCTTTTTTCATTGTATCTTCAGCTTTATTAACCAACATTATAGCAGAACCAACTCCAGCAGCTAAGTTTGCATGAGAAAGTTTAACACCTTTTGGATTACCAGTTGTACCTGATGTGAATGAAATACCGAAAAGATCTTCAGGAGTTGGAGGTCTAAAAGGTATTGGATTTTGAGCACCAATTGTTTCCAATTGTTTAAAAGACATTATTGTTATACCAAGAGATTTTGCTAATTGAACAATACCAAAATGTTGATCAAATTCTAATTCATCCATTGAAATGATATATTTTAAATGACTTAATTTATTATTTGAAGCAATTTTTAAAACTCCAACAATTTTATCAACTGGACATAATAAAATTGGAGATTTAGTGAAATTTAAAATATATTCAGCAGTATTTGGACCTAGAGTATCATATAATGCAGTAAATGGTAATGAATAAGCAGCAGCAGCTTCTTGAGTAATTAACCATTCAGGACGATTTGGACTAAATAATGAAATAACAAATTTTTCTTGATCAGGAACTAAATTTATAAAACCTGAACCTAAATTATTTCTTCTAATTCTAATTTCTTTATAAGTTTGATAAGTATAAAAATTATCATATTCACCAGTTTCTTTATCAAATTTTCTTACACCAAATAAATCATAATCAGCATATAATTCAGCAGCTTTTTCAAAAATTGTAAATGCAGTATTTAAATCTGGATGAACTTGAGCCACTAATCCATTTGGACTAATTGAATTTCTATAGATTGATGAAAATCCATCTTGTTTTGAACCTGGGACTCTAGCAGCTTGGATAGAACCATGCTCATGAGGTGAGACAGGTAATGATTCGAAAAACTTGAAGAAATTGAGTGTTCCGTCTTCATTATAGAATTGAGACTTGTCTGAGATCAAATCAAAAGCAGTTGTTGTTTGATACAATGCATCTGAATCTGTTTTACCTGTTGCTGTTACAGTAGTTGTACTCATTTTTGTTTTAGTTGATCAATATTACACCATCATGACAATCAATCAAAGGAAGTCTCCATGTTTTTATAATACTCTACTCCATCACCAACCGCTATAGTACTCTCCTCGGTTAAAGTCGTCATCAATGCTTGAAGGGTCTTTTCCAAGTCAATTTCAATGCTTTTTCGATCTTGTGGAGATAGATCATCACTTTGAAATTGGCGCTCTGCTGAGGGGAATCTTTACTAACAATGGAAATATGTCAAAGATGAGTAAGTGATTATGTCATAATTATAGCACGTGATTGTATTCGGACATTAGCGGACTCTTTCTTTCTGTCATTTCGATAAGGGTGAAAAGTAAAATATTTTGGGAAATGCCTCTATAGTATCATCATGAGGTTGTCCATTGTTGAGTAGATCAGTAGACACACCGAGGATTAGAGAAATATTGGATCGATTTCTTGTGCTTGGTATATAGGCTTGGATACAGACTGCTAGGGATGTCTACTAAACTGGTTAGGAACTCTAATGTTGCTGTTATAGGAGCAGGGATATCAGGTCTCTCGTTCGTTTACTTCCTATCAAAACTAAGACCTGATCTACACATTACAGTATTTGAACAAGAGAAAAGAGTAGGAGGATATATAAACACAGAGTCACATAGATTCAAAGGGGACCCAATAAAACTAGATAAAGGTCCTAGAACATTGAGAGGTGCAAGTGATGGTACCACCATTATAGTGGATACTTTAATAAAATTGGGACATAAAGATATAATCAATGTTATACCTTCAAATTCAATTGCAAATAAAAAATATCTTTTGAGTCCAGAAAATGAATTGGTTCAAGTACCAAGTGATATTAAATCAACTTTTAATTTCTTAAATTCTTCATTAGGGAAAGGATTGCTACCAGGTTTTATTACTGAAATTTTCAAACCAAAGAAAATTAACAAGGATGAAAGTGTTGAATCTTTCCTTACGAGAAGGTTTGGTAAATCATTACCAAATAATATCATGAGTGCTGTGTTTAATGGGATTTATGCTGCTGATATTGGTAAATTAAGTGCTAAAACAACTTTAAAGTCAATGTTTGAATCAGAATTAGCAAATGGTTCAGTTGTAAAATCAATGCTTCTCAAAGCTTTAAAAACTGATCAAGCTGCTATAAATACATCTCCTGCCTTAAACCAATATGAGGAAAAATTTCCAAGTGAATATAAAATATCAACTTTACAAAAATTATTGAAAAAATTTCCAATGATTGTATTATCAGGTGGGTTAGAAAATTTACCTAACTATATTTATGAAAATTTGAAATCAAATAACAAAATAAAATTCATAATTAACGATCCAATTGTTTCCATAAATAGAAATCAAAATAAATCAATAACACTAAGAACAACATCTGGTTTAACAAAAGATTATTCACATGTTAGATCAACAGTAAATGCAACAACATTTGCGCAATTATTACAAAATGGGCGTTTAATATCTCATGGTGATGAAAATTCTCCAACTGCTAATATAGCATTACAGTTAAAATTCATCAATATTTTTTTGATCAATTTATACATCCGGAAAAGTGTTCTTAAACATCATGGATTTGGTTATTTGATTCCTAAATCAAATCAAAATAATGAAAGAGTTCTTGGTGTTATATTTGATTCTGATATTGAAAAATCAGCATCAAAATTATTCACAAAAGATGTTTTGGACTCTTTAAACTCCAATTCCAAAACTTTCCCAGAAATTGAACCTCATTTTAACGATGCAGATTATACAAAACTTACAATAATGATGGGTGGTCACTATTGGGCAAACCATAAGATTCCATCAATGGAAATCTCAATAAATGCAGCAAAAGAAGCATTGACAAATCAATTAGGTATAGATTTCAGTAAATTATCAAATGAAAATGATTTTTATATCGATTCTAAACTTATTCCAAATTGTCTACCACAATTCCATATAGGTTATGATGAAATGAAGAAAAATTTCCTAACTAGTGTCAAGGAAGAATTTGGTGATCGATTAAGTACTGGAGGTATGAGTTTTGGTGATGGTGCCGGTGTACCTGATTGTGTTTTAAATGCAATGAAGAACGCAGTGAAATTGGCATGATACGAAAATTAATGACTGATACGAACAGACAAATATACATAGTTATTTATTAGCCTATAACAATACATAATTATTTAATTAATCTTTGTATATTGGGTCTTCGAGTTTTGTAAAATGGTTTCGCGGAAATATGTAAAAATTCGATATAAAATTCATAATAGCTTGAAGTAATCATAACCTGTTCCAACTATCAAAGAGGCTACCAATATTGACGATGTCATCAGAAATACCCACAAATCAGAAATCACAACCATCACAGACTCTTTATGTCCACAACTTGAACGATCAAATAAACATCTCAACACTAAAACATAATTTATACATCCTTTTCACAACTTATGGAGATGTACTAGATATAAATATTGATAAAAAAATTAGAGGTCAAGCATTTATAATATTCACAAATATAGAAAGTGCAAGTTTAGCATTAAGATCTTTACAAGGTGAAGATTTTTTCAATAAATCATTAAAAATTGAATATTCAAATACAAAAAGTAAAAAACTTGAAGAATTTGAAAATTCAATACAATTATAATTATATTTCAATTAATCAATAATTTCGTTTATTATTATTTACAACTTATAAGTTTAATGCATCATGAAAATTGGAAAAGAAAGTGTTTGTAGTGGTTGTAAAATCAAAAAAAGGGGGTTTATAAAAAGAACAAAAAAAAGAGAGGGTATATCATGCTTCAGTCATTAATGGGAATGGTTGTTTCCCAATATTTTGACGTTCATCATCTGGTGATTGTACTATTGTATTTGTAACTGTCTTTGCTCTTGAAATTGGTTCTCCTCTAACAACTTTTTCAATTTCTTCTTTATTCAAAGTTTCATATTCAATTAAACCTTGAGCTAATCTTTCTAATTCAACTTTTTTCTCTTTAAGTAAAACTCTTGTACGTTCTTCTGATTCTTTCAACATTTCTAAAACTTCATGATCTGCTGTATCACGTAATTTTGGTGACCATGATTCCCATTTTTCAGCTAAACTAATTGGTCCAACTTTTGTACTCATACCATATTGTGTAACCATTGCTCTTGCTGTATTTGTAGCAGAACTTAAATCAGATCCACATCCACTAGTTGTATTTTCAGGTCCATACGTCATTTCTTCTGCAATCTTACCACCCATACAAACATCTAATCTAGCAATACATTCTCTTTTGGTAATATCAACTTTATCCATCTCTGGTAATTGGAAAGTAATACCTAAAGCACGACCTCTTGGTAAAATTGTAGCCTTATATAATGATGTAGCACCTGGTGTATATAATGCCATGATGGCATGGCCAGCTTCATGATAAGCAGTAGCTTTTCTTGTAGCTTCAGTCATAACCATAGTTTTTCTAGCTGCACCCATTAAAATCTTATCCTTAGCCCATTCAAAATGATTCATATCAACAGCAAGAGCATTTTGTTGAGAAGCATAAACAGCTGCTTGATTAACTAAATTCATAAGTTCTGCACCTGATAAACCTGGTGTACCACGAGCAATGATTGTAGGGTCAACATCTTTAGAAACTTCAACATTCTTCATATGATGTTTTAAAATATCTGCACGACCACGAACATCTGGTAAATCAACATTAACTAATTTATCAAATCTACCTGGACGAGTTAAAGCTTTATCTAAAGATTCTGGGAAATTTGTAGCACCAATAATAATTATACCTGAAGTTTGTGAAAATCCATCCAATTCAACCAACAGTTGATTTAAAGTTTGTTTAGCATATGCTTGATCTTTTGGATTACGTTTTCCTCCAATAGCGTCTAATTCATCAATAAAGATAATAGCTGGTGAATGTGCTCTTGCTTGAGTGAATAATTCACGAACTCTTTTAGCACCAACACCAACATATAATTCATCAAATTCAGAACCAGACATGAAAAAAAATGGAACACCAGCTTCACCAGCAGTAGCTCTAGCTAATAAAGTCTTACCAGTACCTGGTGGACCAGTTAATAAGACACCTTTTGGTAATTTACCACCTAATCCTGTAAATTTAGTTGGATCTTTTAAAAATTCAACAATTTCTTCTAATTCAGCTCTAGCTTCATCTGCACCACGAACATCTTCAAATTTAACTGTAACTTTTGACATATCAACTGATTTATCTGTAACTTCTGAACCTTTGAAAATTGTACCTGATTCCACTAAATATGTAAAACCTTCCATTACACCCCAAGTTATTAAACCAACAGGTATTAACCATTTAATCCATTTAGAAACCATGGTCCATGCAGATTCAGTAATAACAACATGAATAGGTTCATTACGACTACCAAAATTGATCCCATTATTAACACCAACTCCAGCACCTGTTGGAATATTTTTCAAAACTGCTTCAGCTTCTGCAAATTTCCCTAATTTTTTCAAAGCTTCACTATATAATTGAGTACATTCATAAGATGAAGCAATCCCACTTGATTCATATCTTGAAATAACATATTGTGGATAATTTGCCTTGAGTAAACTTTTATAAAAATCAGCTTGAATATCAGGATTATTCAATTCACGATTAGCTAATTGTTCCTTTGCAGCTAATTGAGACTGTGTAGAACTTGAAGCTAGTCTTATTCCTTGAAATGAAATTTTTTTAGCCAAAGGAATGGCAGCCCTAGAAATAGGGACTCTAAGCACCAAAGGAGCAGCCCTTGTTATAAGATTTGAAGTTCTAATCATGAACTTTCCGAGTAGTGGCAATATTGGTTATTTGATTAGTATCCTCGAGGAAATCGCTAAAATTCTGATTTCAAATCCTGAAAACACCTTAACCGAAATTCTGCAAAATTCGATAAATGAAGGATAAAGAACGTAAAGAATAGACTTCTAAGAGTCAACACTCTTTTAAATCTATAGAAATATCAAACTAACCAAATGGTTATAATACTCTCCTCTATGGCTAATCCCGCTTTTTCAACACTGCGAATTGTTCCAGAAATTGTTTTGAAGGAAAAAAATGTTACATAATCTGGGCGAGTCTAATTTTTGATTTTGGGGACACACAGAAACGAATATTGTTAGGGGACACTACAGTATAACGGTTTTTAATTAGTTGAATTATAATTTTTTGTCATTATGTTGTGTTATGCCTATTTATGTCAGTATTTTTCAGTGGACTGGAGGGCCCTGTATTTGTAGATCTGTTAACTGGTCGTTGCTTTCAAGTGAAAGAGAATGCTCATTGGCTAGATGTAAAAGACAGATAAAGCAGAAACTGGTTGATAGATCTTTCTTTTCTTCCCTAGGATATAATTTCCCTATATCTTTAACAACATCACTAAACTTCCTGTCTGTATCCTCTTTTTTGTGTTCGATCGATTTCCATAGGTTATCCTTCAAGTACTTGACATTCACATTCTTAGCAGTCTTTGAGTAATTAACATATTCAGGTTTAACCTTTTTACCACCAGTTATTAATTGTGTTCCAAAATCTATTTTAGTATCCACATCATCTGGACCATAATCATCAAAATCAAACCCATTGTCATCATTGTCGTAGAAAGTTGGTTCATCGTGAACTTTGGTTTCTTGCTCTTTATAATTATCAGCCCAAAAGGTGGCATCTGGTTCTTGAGCACCTTCTTTCTGTTTGACTTCTTGAGCAACTTCCTGAGAATTGGTGATTTGCTTTTGGAAAATTCTAAGTTTTTGAGTTGGCTTGAGGAATAATCTAACTAATTGTTCTGATGAAAAATATAAATCATCTGGTAATAAGTTATTATCTGATGATTCTTGCTGTTCAGCTGATAATGTTGTTGATACTTTACTCTTTGCAAAAATCTTTTCTTCTTCATCTGTGCCCATATCTGTCATAAAATCAATTTCAAACGCTTCTTTTTGCTTCTTCTTCTTCTCAGTTCCGTTGACCAAAGGCAGAAACTGTTGTGCCTTCTCTTTTTTCAATTGTTTAACCTTCCAATGCTCAGGACCAGCCCAATTACGTTTAAGTGTATGATCAAAATATGCCATCAAGTCATGATCAACAACATTTGAAACTATCTTAGTATCACCTTCATCTTCTAACTTTGATTCGTCATTAAATAGAACAGCAGCTGCTTCTTGATCTAAATCACCCAAAGAGCCATCATCATGATCGTCATAGTCATCACCACCACCTCCGAAGTCAAAATCAAAATCATCCCCATTATTGTTATCCAAGCTTTTATTGCTTGAAATACTTATGTTTTGTTGATTAACGTCACTAAGAATTGATTTTGCCTTTTTCACATCTTTCAATACTGATTCTAAGTGACCAAATGAAGGACATATATCAAACGAGTCTAAATCAGCATCCTCATTATATATAAAGTTTTTAAAGACACTTATATCAACATCTTCTTCATCAATTCCTGACATTTCAATATCTTTTTGCACTGGTTCTTCATTACCTTCCTCTTCTTTGACACCTTCTTGCTTTTCACCCGCAGTCGCATCAAACACAACTCTGGTATGGTTATCCATATTTAACGTGTTTAATAGTAAACTTTTTGCACCACCTTCATCGAATTCTGCCAATGTCTTTTTGAACAATGGGTCAATACTAAGTTCTTGAGATAATTTCTTGACTCGTATAGATTCAAATGATACCAAAGTATCAGCCAGTTCTTTGTTTTTAGTTGCTCTTGATTTCTTCTTTCTCCCCTCTGGTTGTCCTCCTACAGCATCTTCATCGTATTCAGCATTACTGTCATCTCCATCTTCTTCATCACCTTCTTCTATAACAGCTTCTTTCGAATTTTGCTCAGCTTCCGTCTGCTTTCTGGCTGCTAACCCACTAAGCAATCTACCTGTCTCTGTGGCAACAGAATCAACTCTTGATGAATAAATCTTGACACAACCATCCAAGGTGGCACTGGCTTTTTGAAAATTGATGTTATTATCTTTTTCCCTTAAAACATTTAAATCATGGAAGTAATCTATCAATGCAAAATTCCAACTATTTGTGGTATTAATTTTATTATCAGTCGCCATCTTGATCCATTCTTCAAAATTTGCCATCATCACACCTTTATTCTGCTGGAAAGCTGGTAAACCATCCAAAAGTGAGCTGTTCGCAGACTCATTATTTAGTTCATCTCGTAATAGAGACGCACCGCTAACTCTGCGCTTCTCCTGTAGTCTCTTCTTTACAACCTTAGATTGAACGTATGCCATTTCCAATCTTATCTTCGACGATTAAGGAAGTTGATGAATTCCGTGAAGGTTTGTGTTAGAATTAATTGTATAAAACCAACTTTAATAAATTGTGATCTCAGTATTGACTTTTTTGTTTACTTTTAAAATCACCACGACAACGAAATTTTTATCCATGTTGTGTGCCTTAACCGAAAAAAGTCTGCCTAATCTCCTTCTAATTTCTCGAAACTCTAGGCGGAGCTCCAGAAGGGGCCTCGGCCTAGAGGTTTTTAGCAGAGAGGTCTTAGTGAAATAGCTACAGTCTATAATCATCAATATAACGTGAATTAAGCTGCTGTGGTTCCAGGTTCTATAGATTCTGTTCTTTGTCTTTTGTTTGGATCACTCACCTCTGGTGTATCACCTTCTTCTCTTTTTCTCTTCAGCACGATTGAAGGGTTTAGACAAAATTGAACCTTTTTATCAATAACAGTTGCTTCTTCTTTAGTAGGATCTTGTGCACTTCGTATAACTTCCTGACATTCTATTATTGTTTTCACTAAGATGGCATAATTATCTTTTAATGATTTTATTTTTTCAGTGGTTTCAGGTGTTTTAGAACCTTCTTCTTTCTTAACTTCTTGGTCATCTTCTTCCTTGACTTGAACATCAGGTTTGAACTTCTTTTCTAAATATTTCATTGTCAAGCTTTCATCAATCTGTCTGAAACAAGCAAGGGCAATCTGAGGAGGAGTGTAGTAATATACAGCATCTGATATTACAGCCTCATTGATCAGGTTCCTTGCACTATCATAAACTTTACCCAATTCTTTTGCCGTTACTTCATTCTTCAACACCTCTTGAATATCAAAGAAAAATCCATATAATGGTCTAAAAGGATGGTGTACGAATAATGTGAATTTTAAAGATTGTAATATTTCAAATTCTAACGATAGAATTGACTCTGGTGTGGTTTTTGGAATTCTTTTAGAGAAAGATGCAATGCTAATAAAGAAATTTTCTGATTTTGCAGCAAGAAACAAACATGTAAGAAGCACTAATTT
The DNA here is from genome assembly GCA_037042445.1 of Hansenula sp. Y91-04. NCBI lineage: Eukaryota > Fungi > Ascomycota > Saccharomycetes > Phaffomycetales > Wickerhamomycetaceae > Hansenula > Hansenula sp. Y91-04. The sequence continues at coordinate 312,540 of JAXQKK010000061.1, read as the reverse complement.
TGGGTGATATTCCATCACACTGTTCACCAAGTAAAACTTCCTCAAGAATGAGATTGCAGTGGCCTTTTATGGTTAACGTTAGTTTTCAATTCTTAGTTAAAATCACGATTGGAATACTTACTCTAACTTGAGAGGGCATATTAAAGTACTTTGCGAGCATGATGATTCTTCTTGAATGAAACGCCAGCAGTTTCTGTTCCTCCTCCACCGTGACCTTTTCTATTTGGGAAGGATCAACTTCTGGAGTTTCTTTCAATCTTTCATCAACTTTTTGAGAACCTTTTTCATTAACTGTTCTTCTTCGTTGTTGAAGTTCATCTTTTGTGAATGACCATTCTCTATATTGTGTCGACCGACGATATAGTTCATCGAATGTGACTCTACTGGCCATTGTGATCTATTTGGGGCGTGATTGATATTTATCCAGTTAACTTCCTGGTTTAAATTGATAATATCTATACTAAAGTTATATTAAATCAGTTGAAGATAGATTTTCGAGAAATAGTCGTGCAATGTTCAAAAACAGTTGATAGAAGTGTATATAAAAGTATTACTACAATAAGTTTTATCGTGACATATTTATTTTAAAGTTTACTTTTTTTTATTTAATCAAATAAAACCTTTCATTAATGGTTCTTTCAAAGATAATTTGATTCTTTAATTTTGTTTTTTTCTATGAAGGCATAATAACATCAGAATATTTTGATAATATAAAAAAAGACGTTGAATAATTTTTTTGCTATGAATATATGACTTAATCTCTAATTGATTTCTTTTATTAGAAGAGGAATGGACAAAATGCACCAGACAGTTAACTAGACTTAGAAAGTAGCAACGAATTGTTCAGTAGCAGATTTCAATTTACCTAATAATTCATCAGATAATTGACCCTTTTCTCTAATAGTATCGAGGATATCAGAGTTGTTGGCCTTCAATGAAGCTAAGAATTCAGTTTCAAATTCACCAATTCTTTCTAAAGCAACAGAATCTAAGAAACCGTTAACACCGGCGTAAATTAATGGAACTTGTTCTTCAGCAGCTAATGGACTGTATTGTTTTTGTTTCAATAATTGAGTTAAACGTTCACCTCTAGCTAAAGTTTGTTTAGTTGAAGCATCTAAATCAGAACCGAATTGAGCGAAAGCAGCAACTTCTCTGTATTGGGCCAAGAAAAGTTTTAAGGAACCAGCAACTTGTTTCATGGCTTTAACTTGAGCAGCAGAACCGACACGAGAAACTGACAAACCAACGTTAATAGCTGGTCTAATACCTTTGTAGAATAATTCAGCTTCCAAGAAAATTTGACCATCAGTAATGGAAATAACGTTAGTTGGAATATAAGCGGAAACATCACCACCTTGAGTTTCAATAACTGGTAAAGCAGTTAATGAACCACCACCTAATGAATCATTCAATTTAGCAGCTCTTTCCAATAATCTGGAATGTAAGTAGAAAACATCACCTGGGTAAGCTTCACGACCTGGTGGACGTCTCAATAACAAAGATAATTGACGGTAAGCAACAGCTTGTTTTGATAAATCATCATAGATGATCAAAGCGTGACGACCGTTATCACGGAACCATTCACCAATGGCTGAGGCAGTGAAAGGAGCCAAGTATTGTAATGGAGCAGCTTCTGAAGCAGTAGCGGCGACAATGATGGAGTATTTCAAAGCATCATGTTGTTCTAAAGTTTGAACTAATTGAGCAACAGTAGATCTCTTTTGACCAACAGCAACGTAAACACAGTATAATTTTTTAGATTCATCTGAACCATCGTTCCATCTCTTTTGGTTTAAAATGGTATCAATGGCAACAGCGGTTTTACCGGTTTGACGATCACCAATAATCAATTCTCTTTGACCTCTACCAATTGGGACTAAAGCATCAACGGATTTCAAACCGGTTTGAACTGGTTCGAAAACAGATCTTCTTGGCAAGATACCTGGGGCTTTAACTTGAGCTCTGGAGTGTTTTTCAGCTTTGATTGGACCCTTACCATCAATTGGGTTACCTAAGGCATCAACAACTCTACCTAATAATTCTGGACCAACTGGGACATCAACAATTTTACCGGTACGTTTAACGGTAGAACCTTCTTTGACTAAACGATCAGAACCGAACAAGACAATACCGACTTGACCTGGTTCCAAGTTAAGAGCCATACCTTTAACACCTGAAGAGAATTCAACTAATTCTTCAGCTTGACAGTTGTTTAAACCGAAAACACGGGCAATACCATCACTATAGGTTTACAGTTAGTCAAACAAATTCAATTGAAAAGACTCAATTCGAAGAGAAGAAGGACCATTGATCAAGATTTTCAATTGTGTTGCAAAGAATGTCTTAATGTTGTTTTGTTGTTATGTTGTTGTGGTTGACCCTAAAAATTTTCAGGGGTGGACGAAGAAAAAAAAAAAACTCGGGAATGAATTTAAGGAAAAATTACCAACATAAACAAATTGATATAACATCAAAAAAATGTATAGCACAAGCTCAAGAAAAATATATAGTGGATAAACTGAGCCCTGTAGTTTCACATAATCATATTTTGAAGATGAATTGATTGAATTTAGATCTATTTTATTGTTCTTGAAAATTGTTCCTTCTCTCCTGAATCAAGTTAGAAAATCATTTTAAAATGTAAACATACCCAACAGATAAAACTCTACCGGTTTCGTTCAAGTTAGCTTCTTCAGAAACACCTCTGATACGTTCTTCTAAGATTGAAGAAACTTCAGTTGGTTGAGCTTTAGCAGAAGCGAAACGGCGACCAGCGACCATCATAGCTGGACGAGCCTAAAGACATTGTTAGTAAACTAGTTCGACAATGGATGCTATTGAGATCTCCGTAGATTATTCCAAGGGATCAATTGATCTTGAGTGTTGTCGGATTGTATTGAAGGATCTCCAAAACACCTTTTTCCTTGAGGGGGTTGATTAGGGAAATCAACAAAACAAAACAACATAGGATTTATCAACAGCCATGTCAATTGGATCACTGAAACCAATTGAATTGATAATAACAAGCTCAATTGAACCCTATACTGTGAAAAATCCACAAACCTTTCAATGAAATTGAGTATTAAATGATTACTTACAACACGGTTGATTGAACGAGCAGCGTTAGCAGCAACGACTGATCTAGCAGCGGTGCGGATAGCAGAACGTGAAAGCATTTTGATCTTTTAAGACTAATTCAATTTAGGAATGCAAAAAACAGGTGATTCACCTTTCCAAAGTATCTTAAAATTGAATTGTTGTTGAAGGAAATGAATTTGAAGGTGTGTGGAAATTGAAAAAGGGATTGGGATTTTTTGAAGGTTTTGGGAGGTGGTATTTTTTCATTGGGCCTCGATCAACTTTGAAATTTAATTGGACAAATTTAGCGGTGCGGGACACACAGAGGGAATCCGGGTAAAAGTGTGTGGTGAAAATTATAGAACACATTCGCGAATAGTTAAGGTATATCAAAGAGAGCTGGGTTTTACAGTGTGTGTTGTACAATGGTATGTGGTATAGTTTGGTTGGGAGTGTGTTAAAAGGGTTGTAATGGTGGTGATGGCTGTAAGAAGAATCAATTGCCAGACTTGAAATTGGGATGAGATTTCTCGAGGATCTGGAGATCGATTTGGATCATATAGGTGTAAAGCTGGGGTTTACTACACCAAAGACTATCCAAATTATAGCCATAGACTCAATTGACACTCAATTAATGAGTATAATAGTAGCAATCTCTTTCCTACTGAAATCATCAAGTAATGCGCCTAAGCTCGAGATATTCCGACACTTTAGTATTCTACACAGTAACTTTTTAAGGTTTTGGTTCCGAAAAGTTGATTTTTGTGTACGTCAGATTTAAACCGAAGGGCTTTTTATATAAACTCACTCTTTGAATGTTGAAATGAAACAACTTCTCTGAACTACGATGGCTGACATTTCATCTATGAGTTGGTTACACTACACAAATATAAATTCAGTCATTTAGAACCCATTGAGCTCTCTTAATATCAGTTATTTAGACATTCATTACAAAGAGCAATCATTTAATACCCGTTCATCATTAACTCAACCAGTCATAGTTTGAACCCCATATTAAAGAATAAAGTTTCTAAGAAATAGTCATTGAAGATCATTATACACCAAGAATTTCGTTAATATAAATAAACCACAAAGTACTTTGTTAACATAATGCTCGAAGTTTATAATGAAAAGACGCAGAGCGTGCCCTCAACCAGAAGAAAGGTTATAATGTCAATACTGTCACTGATTATTCCAACAACTGTCGTTTTATTCTCTTTATTTTCGAGCGTACTGCTGACTTCAACGGCTCCAATTTCAACTGAACAAAGATGGCTGGAAATTTTTAAAAAATCAGAACAATTGTTTAAATCTGTTGCTGATTCAAATTATGCTTATTATGATGAACAGTTGAATGTATTGGGGACAACTTTTTTCTCCAAAAATGTCTATTCAAGACAAGCTTATGTTTCAAATGGTTACATAGGTACAAGATTGTCAACTTTAGGTCAAGGTTTCACTTATGATGAGGTCAACCTTCATGCTAATTCTGAGGATGAGGAATTTTTAACAAACGGTTGGCCATTGTTTAATAAGAGATACACAGGTGCTTTTGTCTCGGGATTTTACAACATAGAGGAAAGACTTCCAGATACAAACTTCCCAGAATTGTATGCTAACGGTTCAGAGAGTGTTATCACAGCTATACCTTATTGGGCAAATTTGGGATTGATTGCTGAAATTGATGGGATTCAACATATTTTTGATCCTCAATATACATTGCAAGAGGATGTCACCAATTATATTCAAAATCTATCGTTACAAAATGGTGCAGTTTCAACTCAATTGACTTGGTTAAACAAAATTGATGTCAAGATTGAAGTTTTGGCTCATAGACAAATTGCTCCACTTGGATTGATGAAGCTCGAATTGACTGCAGTGGATGAAGATATAGATGTGATTCTACAAGATAGCTTAAACTACAGTACTGCTCAAAGAGCGTCTTTCAAGAACGTTGGAGTAGATGAAGGTGGTATTTTCATTGAAGTTAATCCGTTAAATGTTCCTTATTCAACAGCTGCAATCTATTCTAGGCTCAACCTTAATGATACAGAAACTAAGGTGGTAGATGGACAATCTGTGATAAATCAAGCCAGTCTACATTTAACTAAATCTCCAACTGTGATTCAGAAGTATGTTGGTATTGTTTCTACAGAGCTTCAAAAAGGTGGGTCTGAACTTGAAAATGCAAAACAAATTGTTGATTTTGCAGAGTCGATTGGTTATCAGGAGCTTTACAATTCACATGATCGAGAATGGAAAGAACAATTTAAAGAAACAAATATATACATACCTTCTGATGGGTTCCTTACATTAGCTGCAAGAGCTAGTTTGTTTCATCTACTAGCAAACACCAGAATTGGTACAGAAGATCTAACATCAGCATTGAGTACAACAGGATTATCATCAGATAGTTATGGTGGTATGGTTTTCTGGGATACTGATTTATGGATAATTCCTGCAATATTACCGTTCGCACCACAAGTTGCTCAATCAGTTAGTCAATATAGAAATTATACTCATGGTCAAGCTAAGAAAAATGCTGAAATCTACAACTATGAAGGTGCTGCATATCCTTGGACTTCAGGAAGATTTGGTAATTGTACATCTACAGGTCCATGTGTTGATTATGAGTATCATCTTAATGTTGATATCGCTTATAGTTCATGGCTTATCTATCTAGCTGGTGCAGATGAAGACTATCTTAGATACACAACTTGGCCATTACTTAGGGATGCATCCAATTTCTTATCACAATATGTCGTTTTCAATACTACTGTGAATCAATATGTCACACATAATTTAACAGATCCAGATGAGTATGCAAACCATGTTAATAATGGTGCCTTTACGAACGCTGGAATTGATTCTTTAATGAAATGGACATTAATGGTTGCAAGTCATTTAGGTGAGGAGATTAACCCTAAATGGGTCCAAGTGGATAATAATGTTTACATGCCTAGATCTGAAAGTGGAATCACACTGGAGTATTCAGAAATGAATGCTTCAGTTTCAATAAAACAAGCAGATGTTGTGATGCTTACGTTCCCATTGGATTTTAATGATCACCACAGTCATGAACAGGCTGAAACTGATTTGTATTGGTATTCATTAAAGCAAGCAGATGTTGGCCCAGCAATGACTTTCCCAATATTTACCATTGCTGCTGCTAAACTTTTGGATCGTGGTTGTTCTGTTCATAGTTATTTACAGAAATCAGTATTGCCTTATATCAGAGCTCCATTTGGACAATTTAGTGAACAAGCAGATGACAATATCTTAACTAACGGTGGTACACATCCTGCTTTCCCATTTTTAACAGCACATGGTGGTTATTTGCAAGCATTAGTGTATGGGGTTCATGGGTTAAAATTTTCCGCAAGATTGAATGCAGAAGGTAAAATTGAAAAGTTTTTAGTTTTCGATCCAATTGCTATTACTGGATTACCAGGTGGTATGAAAATAAGTGGATTTAGATATCTTAATCAATTATTAGATGTTGTGGTTACTGATATCGAGGGTATAATCACTCATAAGGGTGATAATCCTATTGCTATTGAAATTGGTGAAAGAAATGCTAAATCAGGAAATTATACATTGTATCCAGGTGAAAAATTAAGAATTCCACTGTTTGTACCTTCACTGAATATTGATGGATCCACTGTGGAATGCAGACCAATTACCAACTTGACCACTGGTTCTCCTGGTGATGTTCCATTATCTGCTATTGATGGTAATAATTACACCTATTGGCAACCATTAGATAGATCTCCAGGTAAACTATTGATTGATTTAGGGTTCCCGCAAAAAATATCCAGAGGTTTAGTGATATGGGGATCAAGACCAGCTAAGTTGTTATCGATTTATGCCACTGAGGAGATATCAATGAATTTTGAAGATATTCTACGTAACATTGATCATGTTAGATTCCACAAGTTGATTGATAACATTGAGATTGAAATAAGTGAACCTTATGAGGAGAGATTCTTGACAGACGTTGAATTATTACCAAATAATATGACTGAATTTGATTTCTCTAATCATTCTGATATTCTGACCAGGTATGTCATTGTGGAAGTGACAGATGCGATTGATGAACAAGAACCCGAAGGTTCTACGGTCAATGAGATTGCACTATTTTAGATGTATATAGATTTAGAAACACTATAACTACACGAGTAATGAATTACGAGCTTATTTTGTAAGCCCATTATCAATTACCAGCACCCCTTTGGCTTTGCTTCAGTTCACGCTCAATTTTTTACCTTGAGCCTCGAGAGCATTTTATTGTACAAGCCTTGGTTTCATCTAGTTAAGTATTCATACTCAATTCCTCCGCTAAATGTTTTGACGCGTTCTGAAAATTGTTTTTTTTGTTTAAATTTGACGAATCGGGAAATATGATGCAGTTTTTTCATGCAGAAACGAAAATATTGACATGCCCGAAGCATCATAAGAAAGGAAAAAAAAGATCAAGAGAAGCTTGTATAAAATGGCTTGGGTCTGGTCGTTAAAAAGGTACCGATTCTTTCTTTAAGAGATTGGAAAATTGTTCATTCATTTTCACTCGTTAAGAAATGCAGCTATTATATACATTCTTTGTGATATCTAGTATAATAAGACTCGTTTCAGCAACTACTGCTTGTAATTCAAGTTCAAGTTGTCCAGAAGATTTACCATGTTGCTCACAATATGGTGAATGTGGTGTGGGCTCCTATTGTTTAGGTGGTTGTCATCCAGCTTACTCTTATTCGTATGTTTAATTTGATTAATCAGTGTCAAAAAGAAATGGCTAGTTGGCTGTGTTCCTTCATTATGAAGATTATACCTGTACTTTGCACTAACCATGATTTACACATAAAGAGGATAAGAACTAACATATTGCTATAGTATAGATGCATGTATGCCAATGCCAGTTTGTAAAAACCTTACAACTGTCTTTGATAGTACAGATGATTTAATCAATCAAAATGATTATCTTGGTGATGCTTCAGAAGGTGATTGGATCTACAGTGGTTACATAGATACTTATGATGATGCTTTATTGGTAGCTATGCCAAATCAAACATCTGGTACAGTTATTTCATCTACACACCAGGTTTGGTATGGTAAAATTAAAGCTACTTTGAAATCTTCACATTTAGCTGGTGTTGTTACTGCTTTTATCTTATTTTCCAATGCTCAAGATGAAATCGATTTCGAATTTATCGGCTCAGACTTAACCACTACTCAGTCAAATTACTATTATGAAGCTATCCTTAATAATACTAATGTTCGTAATGGAACCACCACAAACACTTTTGAAAACTATCATACATATGAGGTTGATTGGAAAGAAGATGAATTGACTTGGTCCATTGATGGTGAAGCCTTTAGAACCTTGAAAAAAGAAGATACTTATAATGAAACCACTGGTGAATACTATTATCCACAAACACCATCAAGAGTCCAAGTTTCAATATGGCCTGGTGGTGATGCCGATAATAGTGCTGGTACAATTGCTTGGGCTGGTGGTGCCATCGATTGGGATTCAGATGATATCAAAGACTATGGTTACTACTACATGCTGTTGAAAAATATCACTATCGAATGTTACGATCCACCATCAAGAGCTTTGATTGATGGTGACTTTTCATACGTCTACAACAGCTCTGACAGTTTCACACAGGATGATATTATGATTACCGATGATGACACAGTTCTTGGCTCTGATGAAGCAACTGGTTTAGATCCTGATGAAGGTAAAGAGTCATCTTCCAGTAGTTCATCTTCATCTACAGATGATGATAGCTCGACTGCAACTTCAAAAACTTCTTCTTCAACTTCTACAAGTGGAAGCAGTGATGATGACAGCGATGATGACGATGATAGTTCATCAACCTCAACAACATCCACTGCATCTGGTGGATTTGTGCAATTTGGTGCAACTTCCTCATCATCTGATTCTAACTCTTCATCAAATGGAGGTGCCATTAGCTCAGTTGCTAATTCCATCCTTTCAGTAATTGCCTCATTCTGCATGGTTGTTGCTGCCTTCTGATAATTCCAGATACTCTTATACAAAACATTCCAATAACATATTAATTAATTCTTTACTTCGATATACTATAGTAGTTTTATCATCCTGTCAATATCCAACGTGTCAATAAAACATCACTTACCCGGACTTGCATGTCGACGTGGCCCGAAGCACTCCTTGATCTCTGAAATTTTCTGAATTGTCAACCAATTTGCTTAATGGACACGCGAATGGTTAAGATATATATCTAGCTGAACTCAATCCAACTCGAATTGATCTTTGAAATTTCTGTGCATTCTTGGAATAGCAACTCATTGAATACCAATTGCACTTGAGTGAAGAAATCGAGTCAAGATGAAGATGTTGACAAAGGTATGTTTACATTTGAGGTGACAATGCTCGAGAAAATGCAAAAAGACAACAACACAATTTCTTTAATGTGATTACCTCGAGAATTTATTGCTCAATGGAGGACCATAGTACTAACAATCGAATCATAGTTTGAGTCCAAGTCTTCGCGTGCGAAAGGTGTAGCCTTCCACCCAACAAGGTATGTGAGATCTGGATATTAGAGAGATCAACAGATTGTACTAACATTAGATTAGACCATGGATTTTGGTTTCACTACATTCATCAACTATTCAATTATGGGATTACAGAATGGGGACCTTAATTGATCGTTTTGAAGAGCATGAAGGTTCTGTTCGTTCTGTTGATTTCCATCCAACTCAACCATTATTTGTTTCAGGTGGTGATGATTATACTGTCAGAGTTTGGTCTTTAGACACTCGTAAATGTTTGTTCACTTTAAACGGCCATCTGGATTATGTCCGTACTGTTTACTTCCATCATGATTTACCATGGATCATTTCAGCTTCTGATGATCAAACCATTAGAATTTGGAATTGGCAAAATCGTTCAGAAATTGCTTGCTTAACAGGTCATAATCATTATGTCATGAGCGCTCAATTTCATCCATCTGAAGATTTAATTGTTTCAGCTTCTTTGGATCAAACAGTTAGAGTTTGGGATATCTCAGGATTGAGACAAAAACATTCTGCGCCACAAAACAACTATTATGAAGAACAATTTGGTCGTCAAAATGTCCCACAACAAGACATATTTGGTAACACTGATGCTGTTGTCAAGTATATTTTGGAAGGACATGATAGAGGTGTCAACTGGGCTTCATTCCATCCTCGTTTGCCATTAATTGTGTCTGGTAGTGATGATCGTCAAGTCAAGTTATGGAGAATGAGCGAAACTAAAGCTTGGGAAGTTGATACCTGTAGAGGTCACACAAATAACGTTTTAAGTGTTGTCTTCCATCCACACCAAGATTTGATCATTTCGGTTGGTGAAGATAAAACCATTAGAGTTTGGGATTTAAACAAACGTACACCAGTTAAACAATTCAAGAGAGACCATGATAGATTCTGGTTGATAGCGTCTCATCCACATATAAATTTATTTGCTACTGCCCATGATTCAGGTGTGATGGTTTTCAAACTTGATCGTGAACGTCCAGCACATGCTATTAACCAAAATCAATTATACTATGTCAACAATGATAGACAAGTTCAAATTTTTGATTACGATAAACAAGTTTCATCATTGCCAACCTTATCCTTGAAAAAAATTGGTAATGCTTGGAACAACTTGAGAACTCTTTCATATAACCCAAGTTCTCGTTCCATATTAGTTACAACAGGTGATCAATATGCCTTGATTGGTCTTCCAAAAGACATTACTGGTGCTATCGAACCACAAGATTTGAAATTGGGTGACGGTAATAACGCTGTTTTCATTGCTCGTAACAGATTTGTTGTATACACCAAGTCCACTCAAAACCTTGAAGTTAAAGATCTTGAAAACTCCACTACAAAGACCATCAAATTGGATAGTAACGTTAAAGACGTTGTTTATGGTGGTCCAGGTGCCGTTCTATTACTCAAAAATAACTCTGTTGTCCATTACGATGCTCAACAAAAGAAAGTTTTGGCTGAGGTTCAAGTCAACAATGTCAAATACGTTTCATGGTCATTGGATGGTCAATACATTGCTCTTTTGAGTAAACACACAATCACTATTGTAAACAAAAAATTAGAGGTTATCACCTCAATGCATGAAACTATCCGTATCAAGAGTGCTGCATGGGAAGAAACTGGTGTCTTGTTCTATTCCACATTAAATCATATCAAATACACCTTATTGAATGGTGACAATGGTATCATCAAGACCCTTGAATCAACTTTATACATTACAAAAGTCTCAGGTAGAGATGTTTACACCTTGAACCGTAACGGTGAAGTTGAAATAGTTAAAATTGATAGCACTGAATACCGTTTCAAGAGAGCATTGGTCAACAAAAATTTCTATGAAGTTTTACGTCTTATTAGATCATCAAAACTTGTTGGTCAGAACATTATCGCTTACTTACAAAAGAGTGGATACCCAGAAGTTGCATTACAGTTCGTTCAAGACTCTCAAACTAAGTTTGAACTTGCTTTAGAATGTGGGAACTTGGAAGTTGCCTTACAAGAAGCTAAAGTTTTGGACTCTGCTCAAATTTGGGAGAAATTAGGCCAAGAAGCTTTAAGACAAGGTAACGGATCCATCGTGGAGTTGGTTTATCAAACTCAACATCAATTTGATAAATTGTCATTCTTATACTTGATTACTGGTGATTTTGCCAAATTGTCCAAAATGGAATCTATTGCTGAACACCGTGGTGATATTGGTAGTTTGATTCAAAATACTATTTACAACAACTCGACAGAAAAAAGAGCTACTGTTTTTGCTCAAGCTGGTTCTTTACCATTGGCATATGCTACTGCTAAGACAAACGGTCATGACGATATTGCCGCTGCCATTCTTGAACAAGCTGGATTAACTGAGGATGACATTGAACTTCCAGAATTAGGCCTTGAACCTTCATCAAAACCTGCCGTTGTTTCTAAAGGTGGTGCTGAATGGCCATTGAAACCAGCCACTTTGTCATACTTTGAGAAAGCTATTCTTGGACAACTTGAAGATCTTGATATCAATGATACAGTCGAAGAAGATGCTGAAACCACTACCAATGGTATTGAGGATGCGAACGCATTTGATGAACCATTATTTGAAGATGCAGAAGCTGGAGAAGATGATGGTGGTTGGGATATGGGTGACGAAGACCTGGAACTTGATGAAGGTGATGAAGAACTCGAGGTTGAAATCGAAGAAGGTGCAGTACCAGCTGGAGAATTATCACATTGGTTACGTAACTCCAAGGTGGCTGCTGGATATGCTGCTGCTGGTGCATTTGATGTTGCGGCTCAACTTTTGAACAGACAAGTTGGTGTTGTCAATTTCGAACCATTACGTTCTCGTTTCTTGCAAGTTTACGAAGCTTCAAAACTATCATTGCCAGCTTCTGATGAATTACCACCAATTAAAACATACATCCGTTCAGATATTGAAGAAGATAATGTCAATAACGTATTACCATTCTTACCAGGGTTTGACGAAATTTCTAAAAACATCAACGAAGGTTTCAAAAACTTTAAAGCAAATAATCTACCTGCAGCTATTGAATCTTTCCGTAAGGTGATATACACAATTGCTGTTATTGCAGTTGATAATGAAGAAGATGAACAAAAGGCAATTGAAGCTTTGACAATTGCTCGTGAATACATTCTTGGTTTATCAATCGAACTCAAGCGTCGTTCATTAGATGCCGAAGATGTTCAACGTAATTTGGAATTGGCTGCTTATTTCACAAAGGTTAAATTGATCCCAGCCCACAGAATCAATGCTTTACAAGTTGCCATGAACCAATCCTATAAAAATAAGAATTTTGCATCTGCTTCATACTTTGCATCTGAATTCTTAAAACTTAATAGTTCAGGTCCTCGTGCCGAACAAGCTCAAAAGATCAAAGCAAAGGCTGACTCAATTGCCCGTGATGCCATTGAAATCAACTTTGATCCATATGTTGAGTTTGAGATCTGTGCTGCCACTTACACTCCAATATATAAAGGCTCACCATCTGTCTCTGAAGCTTTAGTTGGTGCTAAATATCAACCATCTGAAAAGGGTAAACTTGATAAGATCACATTGATCACTAGTATCGGTGCCCCAGCCTCAGGATTAAGAATCCGTGTATGAAGACTGGAAGGAACTTGTATCTCATACTTTATAGCTCTAAAATTTGTTTGAAATAGACGATGATCTGAAAGTTTTCAGTGTAGTTATTTTCTCGGTATGTGACACATCACAGATTTTGAGTGTTGATTTTTCGCGTTGGGTAAACAAAAACAATGAACCAACTATATACAAAGTTATGAATATTTTTCAAAAGATTGAGAACTTGAAGTCGTTGGAAAGAAAGAGAATAATTATAGGATGCCGTATGTTATTGCATGAAATTTGGCGGAATGAAAAGGATAGAAAACTAACAAGTTTGTAGGGAAATAATAACACTTCAGATTGGTATGTGATGAGATATACTTTTCGTTCCAAATTACAACTACTAACTAATATCGCAGGTCAATGTGGTAATCAAGTGGGACAGCAATTCTGGGGACAGCTTTGTAATGAACACGGTATAGGGTCAGATGGAATAAGTACTGTTGAAGGAGTACGTGAAGATGAAACCAATATTTTCTTCAACAGTAATGACGATAAAAGATACACACCAAGAGCGCTCTTAATTGATCTTGAGCCAGGGGTGATATCAGATATTAAATCAAGGACGGATAACTTATTCAATGATAGAAACATACATCTTTCTAATACTGGGCTTGGGGCTGGGAATATATGGTCCAAGGGTTATGATTATGCAGATAGCCAAAACGAGTTGTTCTTAGAGATGATTGATAGAGAACTAGATTCTTGTGATAATCTGGAAGCTTTTCAATTGCTACACTCTGTTGCGGGAGGTACAGGTTCTGGTGTTGGTTCATATTTATTAGAGATATTATCAGATCGTTACAATAAAAAATTAACAACGACATACTCGATTTTCCCAGAGAGTGTTCAATCTTCAGATGTTGTTGTTCAACCTTATAACACAGTCTTGACATTGAAAAGATTAATTGAATCATCAGATGCCAATATCGTGATAGAAAATAGTGCACTACTGAACAATGCCATAAGAACTTTCCAGAGTAATAGTCCGACAACTCTTCAAACAAATCAACTTATTTCAACAATAATGTCAGGCGCAACTAATACACTAAGATATCCTGGTTATATGTATAATTCTTTCACAAGTATAATATCATCTTTAGTTCCAACTCCAGATCTCCATTTCTTGATTCCAAGTTACACTCCATATACATCAGATTTTGTTACAGATGCTAAACAGATTAGAAAAAATTCTGCATATGATGTGATTTTGGAATTGTTAGATAAAAAGATAAAGATGGTGGATGTTGAAGATAAACACAATCAATATATTTCTATATTTGATATTATTCAAGGTGATTACGATCAAACTGATATACAAAAGGCTATAATAAAAGCTCAACAGAGAGCTAATTTTGTCCCATGGAGTTCCTCAAGTGTACATGTTGCTAATGGTAAAAAATCACCACATTACAAGACCCCAAATTCAGATTATACTAGTGGACTAATGCTTTCGAATTCATCGGCAATTATATCACTGTTGGGTAAAACTTGTAAACAGTACGACAAAATCATGAGAAGAAGTGCGTTTGTGGGAGGATATAAAGATGGAAAACTCTTCCAAAATGGACTTGATGAATTCACAGATTCCAGAGAAGTTGTACAAAGTGTTATTGACGAGTATACGAGAGCCGAATTGGTGAGCTATTTAGATGATGATATCGAAGACGAGGACGTTGAACTATAGCTGGAATAAAGAACAAATTATTAATTCGATTAAATCTATTTGAACGTAGTCATATATCAATACAAAAGGTTTATAAACCTTTACATGCAGAATTAATATGAGGGATTTAGCGTGTTCTTTGAGGAATAGAATGGTTTTTATGAACTTGACGAGAGAGCTTTCTTGGCTTTGGGGCCGGTGGAGGCTGTTTCTTTGATATTGAATTAATTGAGGTGTTTGAATTGTTCACACTTGGTACAGTCAATGTATCTTTTGTTGGTGAAGGAGTAGTCTCTGAGGAACTTGCTGAATTTTCATCGTCTTCTCTTGCAATCCATTTAATTGAAAGGCAACGAAGTGCTAGTCTTTTCGTAGTATCTGTTTGATGCCAAAATTTGGATTCACTTTGTCCAGCAAAGTATTTTAGCAAGCTTTTCAACTTATCTTTCTTGTATTCAGTAGTTTCGAATTGTGAGCATTTCAAAATTGGATACAAGACTCTTAAAAAAGTATTTCTAACACTTTCCTCTTCTTCGGATAAGTCAGTGAGCTCTCTTAATAGAACATCCACAAGAACGTTAAGATCATTGTGATAAAAGAGCTCAGATGTTTTCTCATTTGTGAAGATCAAATATAACACCTTAGAAATCATTATCTGATGACAACGATCTTCTTCTCTATTGAAATAAACTAGTAGACATTCGCTGAAGTTTCTAAATGTTGTATGTGTCGCTATTGTTTTGAAAACCTTGTTTTCTATATCATGCTCACGAGAGACAATCATGAACTGTTCATTAACGGCAAGTATAACTTTAAACTTGGAAAAATTATAGACATCCTCTTCAGCAGATACCACAGCAAGTGACTCAAATATATAATTGATGAAAAAAGTATCTATAATGCGCAATTCTTCAACAGATAAAGATAAATATTTGCAAATCTGAAACATTAAGTCAAGCTGAATTGTACAAATCTTCTTAATCACTCCTAAACTTTGACGATCATCATCACCATTTGACAAGACAGCCAAGTGTTCAAAGTTCTGATGCAAATTTTTGTATAGGACATGAAATCCTTGATAATCTTGAACAACTTGTAATATTGAAGAATCATTCTTACAATCTAGCAGTAAGGCATAGCTCACAAACAATTTGAAGTTCTGGTCTAGCAGGTCGATGTTTAAAAACGACAACATCTTTGAAATGCAAAATATTCTATGTGCTTCATATATGGATGAATTTATCAAGTACATTCCACAACGGTACAAATCATGATCATTTTGGACATGTATATGGACGTGATCAGAAACTGACTTGATAAAAGTGACTAGCTTGGTATTTGCGAGATCAAAGTTCTCCAGGTCATCACAATCCAAAGTATTCCTCGTATGTTCCCAGAACTCCTTCTCATCAGCAATTATCATATCATGCTCCATTCTCCATGTATTTTGATATCTCAACCAGCATTAACAGCACTTGCAGCAATGAGTCTAGCGGAATATGCTCAGTATAAGTTTTGACGTAGAGAACGGACACAAGCTCTGCCTGCTTATAAAGTAACCACCAGGGAAGAATACCGACACTAGAGAGCTCTTTAAATAGGTGGAAGTAGCTCAGTTTCAAGGATTCTTGGTTTGTGTTATTGAGAAATTTCGACCCAATAACAAAAACCGGTAATCGCACATAGACTCAACTGACACTTTGGGCCATTCGTGATTAAAGTGAGCTGTTTATTGGTGTTTAGTTCATATTCTATCTGTTTGATTTGAATTAGTTGATGAGTGGAGAAATGTCGTTGAGTGAGGTGAGTCTGGTGTGATATTTGTGGTAATTGAGCTTGTGTGCTAATGATTGTTCCAAGGGATACGTTTTGGTGGAGAAAGCTGATCGATTAGTAGGCAAGAGACAGTATAAGGATGCCTCAGCTTTGTATAAAGAAGCCAGTGAGCTATTCAGGAAGAATATCGGAAAGACTGATAACGAGGAGGTGAGTATAAGTTGGACTTGTAATGGAACAGTCACTAACCCTCTAGATCAATGCTGCTTTACAGATCTTGGTGGATCAACACTTGAGAAGAGCAAATGAACTAGCATTAATGCAAAACAAAAAGCCCCAGGGGAAACCTTCCCAGATTCAGCAATCCATATATTCACCATTAAATCAGATTAACAAGCAGGGGATGGACAATATCTCCACTTCGTTGGCTTCTGCAAGAGGTGTATCTTCTCATAATCCTGCTATTGATAGTCTTGTGAACGATGAGACAACAGATCCAATAACCAAATTCCAGGTCCAAGTGTACAACCTTATAAAGCCACCAAATTTAAATACAAATATTGAAACCTCGTCACAAAGGAACGTTAAACTTTCTGGCAAATCAGTGGAGGAATTGGAACTGGAGAACAGAACATTGAAACAACTACTTAGTAATTATAGTGAAAATCTACAAGTTTATGAATCATTCCATAAGAAACTGAAAGTTAATTTAAGAAACTACCTTACAGCTCTGAGAAGTGACTTACAGGCACAAGAGAAGAAAACCAAATCTGTGAATGATAAGAAAGTTGAATTATTAGAAAACGAGAACAAGAGACTTGAACTTCAGATCAAAAAGCTCAAGGAAAGATGGAATGAGCTAGTGGAGAGTGCAAAAAGGAGAAGAGAGGATAATCAAGAGAAAAAAGAAGAGATTTAATTCTACAAATATGTAATATGGTGCGCAGAGATTACTTATACATATATGTATACACTCTATGAAGAAGCTTTGATACCATTCATCATTTCTTCCTTAGTGATCAAATGACCAATGGTTTCGATATGACCTAACAATTCATCAACATTGTTTGACCATTCATTCAACAACTCATTAGAGTCTTTTGGTTTAGCAAAACTCACTATCTTGGCTGGTCTGTTAATTTTGGCATAGATTGTACCTTGGTTAACCAAAGCACTAATGAAATGTTCAGTTTCAGTTTCATTCAAATCTAATAATTGATTTAGTCTTAATAGTGTGATTCTAGTGTAGTACGTGGAAATGACTCTTAAATTGTGTTCAATGACTCTATCACGTAAATCACTCCAATGTTTTTCGTTAGCTTTGTCCTTACTGGAGAAGAATTCACTCTTTTGCAGCTCACCACTGTAAACCTCTTTGATTATTGGCCATCTCATTAGCTCTTGAGTAGTGAATGATTTAACTAATTTGCTGTGTAGTTCAAGTTTTCTCAAATTTGTATCCAAATCCAATTTGTGGATTAAATCGTTTTGTAAGTTATCGTAAGGTGAAAGTATCAAAAAATAGACAATGTTGACTAAAACTGGCTTCCATTTGGCTTCATCTTTCTTGAGGTCTTCAATCTCATAGATTGATAAGAAATACTTGGCAATGTTCAAGTAATCATTCTTATTCAACCCAATCTTTATCAATAATTCATAGTATTGTAATTTAATATCTTGATAATCAGCAAGTTGTAATGTCTTGACTAGGATCTTTCTTGACAAGATTTCAGCTTGAGTGAAATCACCTTTCAAAATACATAACTCAACTTGTTCTAAAATGAATTCCATTTTTTCTCTTAAATTCATTGAACCGTAAGTTTCAACTTGTAGTTCAGTCAAAATATCAGTGGCTTCATCAATTTTGCCTTGTTCTCTTCTAATGTGTGATAAATCTCTAGAAACTCTGGCTCTTTCGACTTCAACGAATATTTTGTTTTCTGTAACGGTTCTAATTGTTTCAATAACTTCAATTTTGGTATCTAGATCTGGTGTCTTATCTAAGTATGTCATGGCTTCTTGAATAAAAGTTTGAACAGCCATTTTCAATTGACCATGTTTCTTGGAAAGAAGCACTAATTGTTCATTCAAGGATTTCCAATCTTTATGATCACCTAATAAATCAACAATCTTTGACAAAACTCTTTTAGAAGAAGCTAAATCAGACGCCTGACGGGTTTGCTTCTCTAAAAGTAATAATTTCTCCAAAGCAGCTTTATAATCGTTCTAATTGAAATCTATGTTAGTAAACCACATTCACTATGTTGCCACCACTGTTATTGAATCACTTACTTTTCCAAGAACGTCAATCTGAGGAAATTGCTCATCCAAGAGCTCAGTATAGTCCTTATCAGCTTTGAGTGGAGCGTCTCTGGACATCTTGTAGTAGAATTGATATCTTTGTAAATGTTGATTGAGTTAGAGGTCTCTGTATTGTTGACATCAAATAAATCACTGATTTTGTTTTTGAATTCAACCTTTTCCGGAACAGGGCTGCGTAACACTGGCCGGGAATAGACACTTAAAAGACATTTAACTGGCTCTTTGCGAGTTATTAAAACAGTGAACATTATAATTGAATACTTTCAAGAGTAGTCAAGATCTTTCATTGAGCTTTCAGATTGTATTGAAGTTATTTCGGCTTATAATTCCAATTATTATCACACACGAGCCACATCCACAAGCCTCATCATCTTAAACTGTGGCTAGTGTACTTGAAAAAAAAAAAATTAAATTTTTTCTATATACATGAAGCTCATCTCTTTAAACAAAATAGAGACATATACACTAAAGACCACCTCAAATCAATAATGGCAGGGTCTCAACTGAAGCAGCTGAAAGCTGCACTAAGAGAGAATGGTTTAACAGGTCAGACAAATGTTAAGAGAAAGGGGAAGACTTCGAAAAGGGCTCCATCTGACACTCGTCGTGATGATATGGAAGAGAAGATTCAAATGATAAGAGAACAGTTCAATCCTTTTGAGATTAAGGTCAACAAGAAAAAGACACAGGAGAATGGAAGATTTGTCAAAGGTGCCCAAGGGAAACCTGGTATTTCCAAACAAGTAGGTGAAGATCAAAGAAAAGCTGCATGGGAAGCTAGAAAGGCATCAAAGAATAAGAGTGGTGTGTTAAGAGATCGTCGTTTTGGTGAAAACGATACTTCTTTGAACCCTGAAGAGAAGATGCTTGAACGTTTCACTCGTGAAAGACAAATGCAGTCATCAAAGACTAGTCTTTTCAACTTGGATGATGACGAATCTGATGACGAAGGATTAACTCATTATGGTAAGTCATTGTCATTGAAAGATGATTTTCAAGAAGATGATCTTGAAAACTCAGATGATGAATTCTTGAGACCAAAAAAGAGAGCTCTGGAAATTGATGACCGTGATGAAGATGATGAAGAAGAACCTGTCGTCCCAAAGAAGAAAACCAAGGCCGAAGTCATGAAAGAAGTTATGGCCAAATCCAAATTTTACAAGCAACAGCGTCAAGCAGCACAAGAAGAAAGAGAAGGACAAATCGAGGAACTAGATGATGAATTCGCTGATGTTCTGCAAGCTCTAGGAACAGTTCCAAAAACTAAACCTCCTGTATTCGAAGCACCAAAAGATCCAAACGCCATAAATTATGAACAAAGTGTGAGAGAACTTAACATGGATAGACGTGCAGCTCCAGCTGATAGAACAAAAACAGAAGAAGAACTTAAAAAGGAATGGAACGCAAAACAGAAAGATTTGGAAGAGGCGAGATTAAGACGTATGCAAGGTGACGATTACGGTGCTGATAAAGGTCCTGATGAATTGGATGATGATTTCTGGGGAGAAAACAGTGAAGACGAGGCAGAAGGATTTGCTGTTGAAGGGTCAGATGCTGAAGAAGATGATCAAGAGTCTGAAGAAGAAACTACTCGTTTCCCTGCTTCCAAAAACAAGGTTGCATGTCCACAAACTCTCGAAGAGCTTCACTCTCAATTGGAGCAAGTTTCATTGAAGGATACACCAAAACATGTTGAAAAAATCATTACACTGTACTCACCAAGACTGCAAGCCGGGAACAAGGAAAAATTGGCTGTATTCACTACTGTGGTATTCCAACACATATTATATTTATCAGAATCTGAAGAAGTTGATTCAGAATCTTTCAAAGAAGTTCAAGAACTCTTAATAGCAAAGCTTAAAAAGTTATCAGAAAAATTCAATACTGAACTCACAGAATTTTTGCGTGAAAAGATCAAAGAAATTCAAGAAAGAATAACGGAGACACTCACAGGTGCTGATGAATACCCAATGATATCAGACCTTGTGTTCTTTGCTTTGATAGGTATGTTATACTCTACATCGGATCATTATCATCTTGTTGTCACACCTTCTTTAATATTGATGGGTGAGACATTAGAACAATTGAAATACAATTCTTTAAATTTAATTATTGCAGGTACTTTCATCTCTAATACAATCTTGAATTATCAAAGAATTTCCAAAAGATACATACCCGAAGTCACATACTTTCTACAAAAGGCTTTACTTTCAATTGCCCCTGTCGATATTTCTGATAATGCAATCACAGCTAAGCCAGATGTTAGATTACCATTGAGAAAGAAACTTGGTGATACTACCAAAACTTTAAGAATCTGCGATGTTGATCGTGAATTAAAAGAGTCGCACAAAGAAGCTTTATTTGGAAAGATAATATCTGTTTTGGAAATTGCACTAGATAATTGGAAAGAAAAAACAGCATTGATTGAAATTTCACAACCATTCCGCATAATACTATCTAAATATCAGGAATCATACCCAGAACACAAACAATTGTCTCAATTATTGGATAAATTCATCAGATTACAGAAATTCGCTAAGGATGAACGTAAACCATTGACATTACAAACTCACAAGAAAGTTGCAATTGCTACATATGCACCTAAATTCGAAGAAAATTACAACCCAGAGAAGAAATCTTATGATCATGATAGACAAAGACAAGAAGTTAGTAAAATGCGTCATCAAATTAAACAAGAACGTAAAATCGCATTACGTGAATTACGTAAAGATACAAGATTTGAAGCTAGACAACAAATTAAAGAAAAGAAAGATGAATATGATGCTTATCACTCCAAGATGGCTCGTATTCTCAATTCTATTAATACAGTTGAAGGTGCTGAAAAGAATGCTTATGATCGTGAAAGAAAATCACGTAAAGGTAAAAAATAAATTTATCAATAGGATAAATAGCATAATTGTATTTTTACGTTTGATGTAGTGATATATCTGTATATTTTGTTTCTCCCTAGAAACACCCAAAATGTATAAATAATAAGAACCATAAACATGAATTAAAGCAAAAAATACAAACGCACATAATGAGATAGAAAATCAATTTCTAGATATCTCATAGTCTTTGTAGAACTGGTTAAGCAATCCCAAAACTCCAGGGTTCTGACCGCTATCGACATCAGCCTCATTGGCATCAGTCTGTGGTAAAGTGGTGATATATGAATCACCTAGCATCATATGGTCAGGTTCGTTGTTGAACTTGTGGTCCTTCATAGGACCTCTTCCTCTAGGTTCTGATGGATTCGCCATGAATGACTGGGACCCAAACTCATCAGGACGTGAGTACCATTGAACAGGGCTTTGTGGTTGACTCATCTTCCCATGAATAGAATGATGCAAAGGATGGATTTTGTTCACCTTTTGTGGACGACTATTTCTATGAGTCTCATTATTTCCATAACTATCTATGAAATAAAGATATGACTTCATCATTTTATCTTCTCCTGAATTATAATATGCACTTCTTGGATCAGGATTCTTTTTACTAGAGGCAGCAGCAGCTGCTTTTTGAGTGGCTTTATTTTTATCAAAGTTAAACATTGCAAAAGTACAAACGTATCCCAAACCATCAACGTGAACCGAAAATTCTCTGAAAAAATCAACTATTCTGCTTGAAGACTTTGGTAATGAAAACCACAAAATGAATGGTGTCAAAATTAGACTTGATAGCTCTCTCAACAATATTAATGCCTTCATATCGAAAAATTCACAAAACTCAGCTCTAACTTCATCTGTATGATATTTTCCTTCCCAACGAGGTGGTAGATAGTGGGTAAAACTGGCAACGCGTTTCAAACTTGCTTCTGAATCGAAAACTTGATATTCTTCTGGGATTGCACCGTGGCAAATGGCCCATATCGTACCAAATATACTGATGTAGAATAGTACTGTTCTATCTTTTGTAATTTCAAAGTTGAAAAACATGTCTGGATCAACAACTGAAAGAATACCCAACACAGCAGCAAATGATCCTGAAATGAAGGCAACAAATTTAAGCAACAAGACAGTTTTCTCTTTTGGGAATTGATCAACATACTTTGATGCCTCTGGAACACTGAGATTAATTCGTCTTTGGAAAATATGATAAAGCTCATTATACTCTCTGAACTTCCATTCTGCAAATGGCGTGTATTGTCTTGAACCAATTGAACCTGGATTTCTTCTGTATTCGTTAAAATAACGGAAAAAGTATAAGACAATGAAATATGTCACAATTAATGGAGCTAGGATAATATTGAGTAGACCAGCCAACATAAATCTTTTTGATAACTCATCTGATAACTCTTTTCTTTTGGACTCTTTTAAAAAATGTTGTCTTACTTGACCACTTTCGTTAAACACAAATCCTGATATGCACAAATTGAGATTCCACTCCAAAGTTCTGGTCAACAGACTCTTTCTGTGTCCTGGAATAGGAAGAGTTAGATCCAATACGTCTTTGTTGTATAATGCAATGAAATAATTTTCTTTTCTCATAATACGATTGGCAATATCGTGTGCATCGATTCTAGACTTGGACTTCATATCAGATACGTTTGCTGTTACTGCATTTTGGTCTTTAAGCAACATAATACGGCGAACAACAACTTGCCAGGAAACTGTTTGTAAGTCCTTATCCGAAATATCAAGTAAATATTTATAGAAATGATGTATCTCCCTTAGGTTTTGCGCATCAAAATATAATTGCACAAGTTTCAAGATAAAGTAAATGTAAAACAACCAGAGAAAAAATTTTGCTAATGGATGTATAGTTGCATAACATTGATCAACTCTAATATCTTGAAGACTTTTGGCACTTGGTGATTTGAGTTTAGAATAGTCAATACAAGTTGTTAGATAAGTGGAAAAATAAACCACAAATGCTAGAGTGGCAAGGTCAAGTGTTTTCGATAATAGAATAGCATAGTAACCACTCCCTAAATAATATGAATAAACATCTTGAAGAAAATTGTCAAGGTTTTCAATATTGGCCCACTTCCATAATGCACGTTCTCTCGGATTCAAAATGCCTAATTTCGCTCTGCGAACTCTTTCATCTTCCGCTGAAGTTGGAGATGGGTTTTCTTGAGGTTCCCTCTTATATGATGTTTGTGCAATATTGTTAGGATTTACTATGTCATTCTTGTTGGTTGGTAGTGTGAAGGGGGTTGATGATGGGATGTTTCTCAGTTTTGGAATTCTAATATTCTTGTTGATTTGGCCCCTCAAGTTATTGAGTCTGTCCATCCCATTAGACTTTGGATTCCTATTTGAAGGTACTTCAGGTTGTACCATGATAGACATGGGCACATCGTCTTCAGCCTCTGACTCAGCTTCTCCAATGAAATCCAAATGATTTGGGGCATTAGTATTGCCAAAGTAGTCATTACGCTCATCATGAGGCTGCAAGGGGCTTTGTGGGAAATCATCCTGGAATACCTCTTCATGGTTGAATTCAGCGTCTGAATTACTCTCTTGATCAGACTCAATCAATGATTTATCACGACCTCTGCCACTTCCTAGAAGCAAATTATCACGACTCTCGCTTTGTGTATTGTATCCATCTCGTATACTCGATAACTCAGTTTCTGCGTCTTTAATATCAGAATTGACACCAAATACACGAGAAAGGAAAGTTGGTGGATGCTGAGAAGTCATTGTAGGACCGATGCCACAGGCGATAACGACCTTTCAAGTAAAACCGTGAGTAGAATAGCTATGAATGGTGGAACCTATTGCTGTTACTTTAAATGACTAGCTTATCAATATAATCCGAATAGACAGAGTCTCTTTTGCGTGGCGATAGTGTCGTTTTGAAATGATTTGTGTATGGCAAAAATGATACAATTCTAGCTGGTTCTTATCGTTTTTGTTTTTGGCATAAAATGGTTACGGGACACACGATAATAAACCTCGAATTGATTCTACAAATTATTCAAAAGTTAATTATGTGATAATTACTGCTATATATGGAGTCTCAGGCGAATCGAGGAATGACAACAACTTTCTCTTGTAGATGGCCCAGAAGATATGCATTCTTTCCCCGGTCACTATCAGCTAGAACAACTTCTTGCAAGAAATTGGTCTCGGAACCTTTACCAACATCCATCACCACGTTACCCAATTTCATAGTGAGTTTCCCAGACTTGTGCACTCTCAGTTTCCCAACAAGACCTTCTAAATGATCTAAATCATCCTCAGGTTTATTATCTTCTCCAGATGCAGAAACCATGCTTACATCACCATCAGCTTCTTTCTCAGCCTTAACTTGTACTTTCTTAGCAGCCCTTTGTGCCTTTAATTGTTCATCTTCTTCAAAATTTGGCAAAACTCTTGGTAACTTGAAGAACAAGAATTTTTCTGGGTTGTTGTCAGCTTCAACGATTGACTTTACAATAGATCTGTGGTCTTTATTGATTCTTTCGGTTTCTGCTCTGGCCTCTGTTGGATCAACTGATAGGAATTCGTTTTGTAATTGTAGATCATTCAACTTCTTTTGTAATTCTGTATCCTTCTCATGTAAAACTGTGTTTAAATCTTTATCTTGTGGTTCTTCTTTTACTAAACCTCCGTTATTATCACTTTTTCCTTGCTCTACTACTTCTGGTGAAACCGAGCGGACTTCTTGAGCATCCAATGTAGCAGCCTTGTGATCACCAGGTTCTCTATGTTCTCTGCGTATTGGTCTCACTGGAAATAGTTCTGTATGTTCTGGATCAAACTTATATTCTTCATTCATATTAATTTGAGTCGCATCTCCATCTTCATCATCAGAGTCCAACTCAGCAGAAGTGCTTCTCTGGTCACGTTCCTTCTTTACCAAATTGCTCAAATAATCTGGAGTAGGAGATGCTGTAGATGATCTTGGTGCAGAACGGTCGCTACCACTTAGTATATTACCAGCAGCTAATGGACCCAATGAAATGACGTGTGTTCCTGCTAATGCTCGACCACCTCTTCCACCACGGCCTCCCCGGGCACCTCCTCTACCCCTTGCATTATTACCCCTACTATCTCTTGATTTATCTCCCTCTGGAGCAGTGACAGGAGCCTCAGCGTCTCTTTCTTGCTTACTTCTTCTAGCAACAACTTTTGGTTTAAATTTTAATCCAGGTTTTGGGCCTGGAGTGGCACGACGTGACAATGAATCCAAGCGTGAGCTTGTGGGTATTTTGTCAGACATTGACTATGAATAAAAAGTGAAATGCAAAATGATTAAAGAAGAACAGATCTTGAATAATCAAATTTTAATATCTTCAAACGTCTAAAAAATCTCGAATATAGTACTTAAATAATATAGTAGTTTAAATTTTACCTGAAAAATTTACCCGGAACTCATCGCATAAATTTTTTTTTATATGAAAATATTAAACATATAACGGCTCATAATACTAGTGATCTCTGTAGAGAAGAAGCTGATAGTGAGAGAATGGCTAAGAATAGAAGGAACCAACAGAGCTCAAAGAGACAGCAGAGCGAAGACGACTTCGGACTGGATGAAGTGGACGCCTTCCATGCAGCAAGAGAAAAAGTGTTACTAGATGAAGCAGGTCCAGTCAGACAGAGAGATGTAGATGAAGAAAGTGATGAGGAAGTTATGGGTGTTTCAGAGGATGAAAGTTCCAATGATTCAGCTGATGATGATGATGATGCAGAGTTCTTTGGTAAGAAGGACGAAGATGAAGAAGTGGATGAAGACGGTGCTTGGGGTTCAACTAAAGGTGCTTACTATGGTGCAGACGACCTCGAGGATGAAGAAACAGCCAAACAAATCGAAGAAGAAGCATTGCGTCAGCAGAAAAGACACTTAGAAGAACTAAATATGGACGATTATGTTGATGAAGAACTAGAAGAGGAATGGAAAAAAAGTGCAAAGAAGCATGATTTTGGAAGTGTTGCAACTGACAAACCACAAGAAACATTTCAAAATATCCTCCAACTTGACTCGAAATCCAAATTAAAATACCTTTCAACATCACATCCAGAATACATACCTTTATCAAAAGAATTGACAAAACTCAAGCCAACCTTAGACGATTTGAAAAAACGTAAAGATCAAAGCGAGGTTTTGAATGTGAAATTCACAGCCTTATCTGCATACCTAGGAGCTATAAGTTCATATTTCGCCCTGTTTATATCGTTGTTGAAAGAGGATGAGACATTCACTATGAAAGAACATCCTGTAATGGAGTCTATTTTAAGCTCTAAAGAAGTATGGAGACAAGCTAATGAATTGGACGAAATTGAAGATACCGTTAGTGACGAAGAAATTGATTCAAGAGACGCTTTAGAACAATCAGAAGATGAATCACTTCAAGAAGGTTCAGACGAAGATGTTTTCGATTCAGCCTCTGAAAGTATAGATGGACAAGGTGAAGAAGATGAAGAACGAAGTGATATCGAAATTGATATTTCTAAACCACGTACATTCAAAAAAGCCAAACCACAAGTACAAGAAGATTTCGCTGAAGGTGAAATTGATGATGTTGATGCAGAGGAGAAAAAATCTCGTAAACGTACTTTACGTTTCTACACTTCCAAGATTGATCAACAAGCTAAGAAAAAAGATGAAAGATATACTGGTGATTTGGATATCCCATACAAAGAACGTCTGTTTGAAAGACAACAAAGGTTAATTGAAGAAGCACGTAAACGTGGTCAACATGACGATAATGGTGCTGATTTAGATGATGATTTTGATTCTCAAGATGAACAGGATGCTAGAGAAGTCAATGATGCATTCGATGATTCTTATTACAACACAATCAAATCTGCCAAAGTTGGTGAGAAACTACAAAGAAAACAAGTTCATGAACAAGCAGTTAAAGCTGCAAAAGAAGGTAAATTGGCTGAACTACAAGAACATTTGGGTGATGATGGTAAACGTGCCGTCAATTATCAAATATTGAAGAATAAGGGTCTAACGCCTCACCGTAATAAAGATAACAGAAACTCACGTGTCAAGAAGAGAAAGAAGTACGAAAAAGCCAAAAAGAAGTTATCTTCTACTCGTGCTGTCTTTTCTCAACCAACTGGTGCTTATGAAGGTGAAAAGACTGGTATTAAGAAGAATTTGTCTAAATCTGTCAAATTTTAAGGTATAAATAGGTAACGAGGTCATTCAATAGCATAAATTAATCATTTGCAACTTGTAGAATTTTTTCTAATTTCCTTTGAAGAATTTCATTGGTTACATTTGATTCAACATCCCAGCACAAAAACTCACGAGTTATTAATTTCTTTCAAATTAATGTTAGTTCTGCTTACAAACTATAAAATATATCACTACTCACAGCAGATTCCAATGCTTCTGCCTCTTCCCGACTTCTTTTCTCCAAAGAATATGCTTCCTCATCAAGTATTTCGTAAGCCCTCTCAATAATAGGTTGTGGAATTCCACAAGCTTTTGCACAACTACCCCTTTAATTAGTTTGTATATTTAGAACATCAAGTGAAAATACTTACTTTATGCCGAAACTGTTGTTAGTTAATCCTTCTTTTAATTCATAGAGGTATGTCAATTTATCAGTTGACGTGTGACCTGATGGCTGTTCTTGAAAGATGACGCTCATATGGTTGTGAACGATTCTGGGAGCTCTAGGAATTATATTTTCCTTAAATAATTCATGGAAATGAGTTGTAATGACAGTATTGGGACACGCCTCATCCTCAGAAAGTTTAGTGATAATACCACCTAATAATGCAGGACCTCCCACAACATCAGTTCCCTTGCCAAACTCATCAATCAATAAAAGACTATTAGATGTTGCTATCCTTAAGCATTTACTAATTTTTTGAAGATCAATGAAGAATGAACTTTCACACTTTTCTAAGGATTCCATTGTTGCGACCCTAGTAAGTATTTTATCAGTTACCGGTATACTTGCTAGTTCAGCAGGTACAAAACATCCTAGGTGTGCAAGATATATTATAATCCCAATTTGCGATAGATATAAAGATTTTCCAGACGCATTGGCTCCAGTGACTATTGAGATTTGCCCTTTTTCAAAATTTGTATCGTTGCTGATGTATGTAGGTACTGTATGTTCGAATATAGGATGCCTTCCATTTTGGATCTTGATCCCACCTTGATCAACAATTTCTGGTCTTGAATAATTGTTCATTAAAGAAACAGTAGCAAGCGAGAGAAAACAATCAAGTTCTGCAAATAATGCACCTGCCTTAAGCATCATTTCAACCTCCAGAAGGACAACATGTTGTAGATCAAAAATAACTTCAATTTCCAGATCAACAATAAACTGGTAAAGATCACCATATTGCATATCCATATTCCGTGTATAATCCTCTTTATAATAAATATTAGTTTCTGTTCGAAAGATCTCTTCCCATCCCAGATCAAGCACTGTAGCCTCAGCAGATATATCTATAGATAATAAATAGCCCACATACTGTGGTATATAGACGATATTCACCAAATTTTGGGGTATTATAGGATTTTTTTGGGAAAAATCCAACGCTGCATTATCTAGTGTTGCCTCAAGGTTATCATAATCTCTTCTGTATGTGTCCAATTCTGAATTTAGTCCATCTCTTGGGTAAAGTCTTTTAAAACTTTTGGACTGTTCAAAGTCAATCACATTATTAATCTCGCTTAATGTTTTCCGAAACACATCTGCATCAAGTTGGTTAATGATCTCGCCAAATAGCACCGTAGATTCTCTGCCATTTATGTATTGCATTTCATCGCATATACTTATGCTACTTTCTAGAAATGCTTTTAGCTGCACCCAACCTTTAACACTTGGTTTACCCATTTGAATCAAAGACAAAGTCTGGTTTATGTTTGGGATTCTTTTTAGCAGGTTGAGTAAATTTTCCAAGTATTGACTATTTTCCTGTGAGCAAAGTATTTGAACCGTATTCAATCGTTCATTGATCAAATCAGCTTTGGCCAAAGGTGCTGAAAACCAGGATTTCAATTTCCTGTATCCTAGTTGGGTTCTGGTATGGTTTACTAAATCGAATATACAACGTAAGTGCCGTGTTCCATCCTTCAGATCTTCAAGAGACGCATTGTTTATGTTGAAGATATGAAGAGCATATAGCGACTCTGGCTCAATATACATTACATCAGGCCTTTGTTTATGTTAGTTGTGTGTCTAATATCACGCTTTATAATACATACGATGAGTAATACTCCACAAATTGAAAGAAACTATCAGCTGAAACATCATTGTTTTCCAACACAACGCAAGTCTCTATTGCAGATACAAGAGCACCAAAAGCACCAAGCTCACCATGTTAGTGATTTGTTTAAGCAGACACTTAGTCACAATACTTACTGTTATTATATGATCCCGAGAGTACTTGAGTTCTGTAAGAGAGGAATAAATCTGGCCCTCACCTCCAGCGGCCCTTAATACTGTATCAATAGCCTTAAAACCTGTGATTGGTGAGAACAATTTCGATTTGAGCACCTCTAGTGTGAAGTTCCTGATTGTGCACTGATGCTCTAATAATTTAGTCACTGATTCTTCTAGTCTTGAGGATATGATAACTTTTGTTGGTAAATGTTTGGCTAAAACTTGAGAAAAAAGCAGTTAGAAATTGTCAATTAGAAAATGATTATGGTATTCCCAAACTTTTCTCAATTAGAATATCCATTTCTGACAATGGATCATCCTCCATCTTGATATCTTCAATTATGTGTAGCTTCCTTCCAGTTAACTCAACACAACAACCGCCCAACTTCATCAAGTTGCTATCAAGTACGAGCAAAACATCGCCTAAAAGATTGAGACTGACATCCTCAGATTCATCTGCTGCCCCTCCGGCACTCTGCAAGGAGCTTCCGGCATTCGATACGTTAACCATTGGTGTTGAGACGTAAGTTGTGTTGTTATCTATTATTATATGTCAGTTTTGGTGGTTTTTTAAAGTATCGCGATATATACAATAGAAAGATTTCTGAATTATTAATTATGCATTTATTCATTATTCCGTTTATTATAACCAATATTGATTATCTACTCTTTATTTTCCTGTTGCTCTTGCTTCAATTGTAACTCTTGCCATTCTTTGGCTAGCTCAACCATCATAGCAGGATCCAGGCTCGCATCCACAACGTCCTGTGGGACTTGGTTCTCTGAGTGCTCTTTCACTGCGAATCTCCCTTTATTAGTTTCTGTAATCAATCTAAGGTCAAATTCAAAATCATCAGGGGTATCCATGGCGGCTAACTCATGCCATGTGAACAGTAAAGAATCTGTCTTTCTGGAAAATGGGTTTATATCTATTAGCCACACTCTGTCAAACGGTCTAGGTAAGTAGACGTCAAACACAAAGTCTTCATTCGAAAAAGATTCGGCTAGAACATCTTCAAAAAAGTCATCTATCAATTCTCTGATTTTTTCTGATAAAGAATCTAAGAAATCGTAGTAGTTTAAATCTCTCTGTGTAATCCCAATAAGCTTTCTATCCCGCACAAAGCATCTAAACTCCAAGGCAGGATTTATGTTGAACCATTTTCTCAAAACAAGTTCATAGTCCAAATCTGTGCTTTTTTCGTATGAAGAGTCTTCATTTTCCTTAACGCCATCGAATGCACTTGATAAATCATGCGTGATATAGTTTGAGGATTTGAGTAACAGATAGACGTCTGTAACATTCTCACACTTCATTGTATTTGTAGCAAGGATCCATGTTGCATCTCTTGGAGCTGACCAGTTGAGTTTGGGTGTCACGGGACCCTGTTGTTTAATATAGTTCTTGATCTCTTGATGTATATCAGCAAATTGGTCAAATGTGTCAATGGTCTTAATTGGAGGTTTGCCCTCCTCGTCTTCCTCCTCTGACCAGTCACTGTACTCGTCGTCACCATTTCCAACATTCACAGCATAATGACCGTCATCTGGGAGCTCAATCCCGTCACTTGAAAGATAATCGATAAAAGCTTGTGGCAATGGCTTAATAATGTGTGCCTTGGGAACATGCTTCATATATTTTGGATACCACGACGAGAACGAGCAATTGATAACCTGCTCCCTCGTCAATTCCAGCTTCTCAAACACAAAACTCTCATCCACAGGCATTTTCAACAACGAATTTCAACCGAAAACCTACCAAAAGTTATTAAATATTGTTAGCTCATCTCATCGCTTATAAATTTCCTATGACACTTTTATTATTAAAATTTCCGCGAAATTTACCCGCCGTTTGTCGAATATTTTTTTTCTTTCAGACGCGTTGAAGAAAACAGAAGCCAAAGGCAAAGTGAAGAATATATATACAATTGTGATCTATACCTCAACTGCTTTGATCCCGGACCAACTGAATACCCAGACACTCAGCAAAGATGGCCAGACCAGCAGTAGCACCTTCGAACGCTACGTTCAAGAACAAAGAGAAGCCCCAAGAGGTTAGAAAATCAAACATATTGGCTGCAAGAGCAGTGGCAGATGCCATTAGAACATCTTTAGGTCCAAAAGGTATGGATAAGATGATCAAGACTGGTAAAGGTGAAATCATAATCTCCAACGATGGTCACACAATCTTGCAACATATGGCCGTATTGCATCCAGCTGCCCGTATGCTTGTCGACGTCTCTGGTGCTCAAGATGTTGAAGCCGGTGATGGTACAACATCTGTTGTTATTTTAACTGGTGCTTTATTAGGAGCTGCTGAAAAATTACTATCTAAGGGGATCCATCCAACCATAATTGCTGAATCTTTTCAAAGAGCAGCTGCAAGATCTGCTGAAATCTTATTAGATATGTCTACAAAGATCTCACTAGATGATCGTGAAGCATTAATTCGTGCAGCTTCAACTTCATTAAGTAGTAAAATTGTCAGTCAACATAGTCATTTATTAGGTCCATTGGCTGTTGATTCAGTTTTGAAAATCACAAACCAAGACTCAACAAATGTTGATTTGAATGACATTAGATTAATAAAGAAAGTTGGTGGTACTATTGATGATACAGAATTAGTTGATGGTGTCGTATTAACTCAAAACGTTGTGAAAAATGCAGGTGGCCCAACTAGAATCGAAAAAGCTAGAATCGGTTTAATTCAATTCCAATTGTCTCCTCCAAAACCAGATATGGAAAATAATGTGGTGGTGAATGACTATAGACAAATGGACAAGATCCTCAAAGAAGAAAGAGCATATTTGTTAAATATTTGTAAAAAGATCAAAAAGGCTAAATGTAATGTTTTGTTGATCCAAAAATCCATCTTGAGAGATGCTGTTAATGATTTATCCTTACATTTCCTATCCAAATTAGGAATATTGGTTATCAAAGATATAGAACGTGATGAAATTGAATTCTTGAGCAAAAGTCTTTCATGTAAACCAATTTCAGATGTTGATTTGTTCACTGAAGATAGACTTGGTTCAGCTGATTTAGTGGAGGAAATTGAATCTTCAGGTTCAAAGATTGTTAAAATCACAGGTGTTAAGAACGTCACTACCCCAACTGTTTCTGTTGTTTGTCGTGGTGCTAATAGTTTAGTCTTGGATGAAGCTGAACGGTCTTTGCATGACGCATTATGTGTTATTCGTTGTTTAGTGAAAGAAAAAGCCTTGATTGCAGGTGGTGGTGCTCCAGAAATTGAAGTTTCAAGAACTTTGATGAAAGAAGCTAGATCCCTTTCGGGTACTGAAGCTTTCATTTGGAATGAATTTGCTGAAGCTCTTGAAGTTATCCCAACAACATTGGCTGAAAATGCTGGTTTGAATAGTATTAATGTTGTTACTGATTTACGTAACAGACATGAAAACGGTGAGCGTAATGCAGGTATTTCAGTTCGTCGCTCTGCTGCTACAAACACATATGATGAACACGTTTTACAACCAGTGCTAGTTAGTACAAGTGCAATCTCTTTAGCTTCCGAGACTGTGAAATCAATCTTGCGTATTGATGATATTACATTTAGTCGATAAGCAAAAAATGTATATGACATATCTTGGGGGAATACAAAATTTTATACAAGAACATACAATGTAGCAGAATCATCTTGAGGTTCGTCTCTATTTCTTTGGCTGGTTTAGTATCTTGACCGCATCTTTGGAGAACACATAAGACAATCCACTCAACACTGTTGTAGTCCCAACAAAATATCCAAAACCTGTAAAGCAATACTCTAAAATCTCTATATATGATGGATCAATCACTCCCAACAATACCGGTTTCACCACAGCTGCTCCGATATAAAGCATTTGAAAGCCAGTATTGTATTTTGAGATGGTTGTAGGGTGCACTTCTGCAGAAGGAATACTAAAATCCCAATATCTCATGAATGTTTTCGGTGGAGGAAGGGAAATATATCTATAGTAGATTGCAGAAATGGCTAACAATACATCTCTACCCAATATCACCACTGCAAGATACAATGGGATCTGGGCTGCCTGGGCCAGACATGCAGTACATGTAACCATTAAGAACTTGTCAGCCATTGGATCTATAATAGATCCCACAACGGAATGCATCTTGTACTTTCTTGCAATATAACCATCAATGAAATCTGTGACACATGAATAAGTGAATAAAGCCAATGCGTAAACAACCTGCTGTTTAACAATCAAAAATCCTATTACTGGCGCTGTGATCAATCTTGTGAATGTTAAAATGTTGGGTATTGTATATATGTTTTCATGTTCGGGTATGAGATGTTTGGTTAATTTATCCTTGATCTCTTTTGATTTCGTCACAATTTCAGTTTGTTTGATTTTTGAGCTTAATTGGGTTCTCAATTTAGGCTTGTGATCTTCTAATTCACTAAATATAGGTCTATAACTAGAAAATGACCGTATTGGGCTCAGATGAAACGAATCTAATCTTATTGATCTTCCGATAGTTGAAGTCAAACGACATGGACCAAGTTGCCTCAAAGAAAACTTCCCAATTGGAAAGCTCATCAATTTAGTGGGAATCATACTACTCATCAATGCTGAACTATCTGTTTGACCATCACCTGGGGTTCCACAATCAGGGTCTTCCAAAGTCTAGAGCATGGTTGTTTTGCCAAAGCTGCTACTCAACATTTTTTTTGAACTCTGTCAAATTTAGCAGGTGCACTAAAAGAGCCGAAATGATGATGATGGTTTATTAACGTCTACAAAAGGTTCGAAACTGGCCAGGCGCTTCAAAATTTTAATTATTACGGATATCTAGTGAATTATGGATGCTCATTTCTCATTGATGCAATCTGAATAACTCGTACATAATGAAAGAGTTCCAACTGAGTGTAATGCTTTATATGGACTAAGCAGCTTTAAGCAAACGCCTATTTAAAAGATTTTTAATAATGATAACATGTTGCGATATTCACTTTGTGTCCTTTCGTGTAATCGCTGGTTCCTTTGAGTAGTTTTTAATTTCCTGTTTACTTCCTTGTATTGGACGTTGTACTGCATTATCCAGTGAAAATGGGTATATTCGAAATGGTGGATCGAATCATCATTCCATACCAAGCTTAAGAAAATCGAGAAAACGAAGTCCAGAGCGTCATCGATAACAAAAATAATAATAATTCATTATTTTATCGAGCAAAATGAAGTCAAATTGTATTGAATTTGGGTACTATACTCATATGTTGTAAAATTCTCAAAATTAATCTCTTTGAAAAATTCAAATATGTATATCAAAAACACAAACATTACCACCACCTTCCTAAAGATAACTGAACACACACAAATAATGTCTAAACAATGGTACAAGAAAGCAATCAGTGCAATTACTTACTATGACTTCCTACCACGTTCAAAGAAGTCTCTTCAAAAGCAGGTATCAGAATTTTGCAACTCTGTTTTAAGCGGTAATTCGATACTTAAGAAAAAAGAAGAGCTATTCAAAGCCTTCGTTTCGTTACCTGCAGTGGGCCTCGTTGATGTTTCCCAGAAACCAACCGCTTCTTATCAGACTTCACAGAAAAGTAATACTTCACAGAAAAGTAATATCTCCAATATTCATATCAGAGAGATAGGTCGTGTAAACATGAGAGCAATACCAGATGATTTCTTCGACATGGTTGGTAGCAAAGAAATATGGAGAAAGTATGACAGAAGCAATAATGCGATTCCGTTTGCATTCCCAGCATCTTTAGCTACACCTATCACATATGACCAGAAAAAAGATGGTGAGGCAAAAATATCAAATTTAGTGGAGAAAGAGGTATTGTTTCCCATAACCACACTTTTTTCAAAAATTGGATACAAGTGCGTTTTGCTTGCAGAGAATCCAGTAAAAGCACCATTTGGAGGAAAGAACAAAAAAATATTTCCAGACTACGTGATTTCCAATCATAAAACACAGTTTCCCATAAAGATTAAGAAACCTTTTGGAGCTAAGCATGGTCTCCCACTTGAAATGTATAACCAAATTTTCAGGTATTTAATCTCTTGTGAGTCCAATGTGGGAATAGTATCAACGTACTTCAAGACATTTGTCATCCACGTATCACCCGATGACATTGATAAGACTAAAGTACTTCCAGATGGAAAAGTGTCTATCGTTTTAGGTCTCAGAGAAGTGAAGAACACAGATGAATACATCACACCGACTTTAGCAGTAGCTAGTCTAATCTTGAGACATGAATGTACTGGGTCTGATGACGTGAAAAGGTTGATTCCGATATTTCAAAAAACAGCTGAGGAAGCTGAACATGAGAAACAGGCTATGATTGGTGCAGTTGTCTCAACTATGAAAGATGTTACCAATATCAACCTCTCAAAAGAAGAATGGTTTAGTGTTGAAGAAGTTCGCGTCCAATCCGGTAATTATGAGCAACTAATAAACATCAACAAAGATGTTTTTTTCAAGCACTTTAGACCAAGTCCAAAAACATTCGCAGCTTTTGCAAAAGACACTAAGGTTTTATTGCAAGTTCTAGATCCATTGTTATATTCAAAAAACTTAGATGAAAATCTTTCCAATGTATTGGAAGAGATGGAGGCATATCATATAACCAAACT
Source organism: Hansenula sp. Y91-04 (assembly GCA_037042445.1). Classification (NCBI taxonomy): domain Eukaryota; kingdom Fungi; phylum Ascomycota; class Saccharomycetes; order Phaffomycetales; family Wickerhamomycetaceae; genus Hansenula; species Hansenula sp. Y91-04. Next base: position 275,578 of record JAXQKK010000061.1, on the reverse strand, counting down.
TCAAGAATTTCGTAACCTGACTTTAGAAATCCAAAACAACCAATATCTGAAATATTTCAATGAGCCCTTCGAGAGTGGTTTCATCAAAATAAGTATCGAAAAAAAAACCAGAATATTTGGATTTTTTACTGCTCATAAACCAGCAGCTCTAATTTCAGACAACTTGCAAGAGAGAGAGGCTTCTAGAGTTAAAGAATGCTTGAGAGAACTTCATAAATTGAATATTGAGTGGCCAGAGTGCATACCACCAGACACCAATCCGTATACTGACCCATCTCAAGATTACTTATTATGTGATCCTAATTCAGGTGTGCCAAAATTCCTTAACCTTCAACTGTCAAGCTCTTTGGATAATTGGGAGAGAGAAAATGATCTCAAACGAGTTGACCAGCTGATCAAGGCTAAGTGAATGGATCGCAATAATTTGCAACCAACCCTGTATAGCTATCAATAATTGAAAACTTTCTCCCTTTACTTTGGCCTCCACAAGCAACAGATACCCAGCACCAGCAAATTGCATAGTGTAGAGATAAACTCCTATCAACTGCAATTCTTCAAAGCATTACGCTTCATATTGCAAAATATTCTTGTTCGTTGAAGTAAGATAAGTAAACATGTTGTACAATTGTTCAAATACGTTATTTCATCTTGATTGACATAACTATTTGCTTGAGGCACGCCCAATTCGCTCTGTCAAATTTAGCAGGTACACTAAAAGAGCCAAAGCGATGATTCAACAACATCTACAGCAGGTTCAAAACTGGGCATCTGCCTTAAAATCTTAGTCACTGCGAGATACCAGTGGTTACTGGGTGGTAATATCTTATAGTCGTGGTGTTTACATGGAACGATTCCGAGTTGAAAGCGAGGAGGAGCAATTGTTTTGATATGTTATAGGATTTAACTAACTTGACCTAACACCTATTTAGAATACTTAAAACTGTGTTGGGAACGTCGTTGTGTAGACATTGTTACATCACACTGCGCTGAAAGCACTTTCCATGTTGATGTTTAGTTCATGAGTGTGTATCCTGAGAGCCTATTTAGACAGAAACATATTGACTTGTGTAACACCATAACAAGCACGATACATACCATCCTGCGTGGTGCCACTGAGGGACGATATGATAACGAAGAACGATATTTACAGTTGTATTAAATCATCTAATCTGTGGATGTATTGAACTATTTTTGGAGATTCGCATGCTTTAATATTAATGTTCTCAAAATTAATTTCTGCGAAAAATATAAGGAACAACTTTTCAAACAGCTACCCACTTTATTTAGAGAGTTCCAAACACAGATAAAATGCCAAAACTTTCATGGCATAAAAAGCCTATTACATCAATTAGCTATTGGGATTTCCTACCGCGCTCAAAGAAATCTCTCAAACAGCAGATATTAAAATTTTGCATGTCTGTTATCAGCGAGAAGTCAAAATTAAAAACTAAAGAACAATTTTGGAAAAGCTTTTTGAGTCTCCCTTCAACTGGTCTAGTTAATAAATCCAAAAAGCCGTCAAGTGCTTATAAATATTCAACAAATATCTCTAACATCTATATAAGAGATATAGAGCATGTTAAAGTAAGAGGAATTGACAACAACTTTTTTGAATCCCCTTTCCACGCTAAAATATGGCAACGGTATGACAAAAGCACAAACTACCTGGCTTTTGGCTATTTAGCAAGTTCAAATCAGGAGATCATTTCTTATGACAAAAGAGAAGATAATGAAGCAAAAACGTAAAATCTGACTCAATAATTCCGACAATAAGATTTCTAAACAGATGTGGAATTAAGTGTACTGGGCTCTCAGAAAAGCAAGTCAAATCACCATTTGGAGATTCTAGGCATGAAATAAACAGCCTACGCCCCGACTATGTGATCACAAGTGGACATAAGCAATTACCAATAGAAATAAAAAAACCATTCAACACTCAAGATGGGATCCCAAATGAGGTACATAGTCAAATAATCAAATATTTGATAACGTCCAACTCCACTTTTGGAGTGGTATCAACGTATTTTGATACGTATGTTTATCATCTATCAGAACAAGACATTGATAGTGCTGAAGTGCTACAAAATGGAAAAGTGTCACTCAGCTTGGGTATCAGAGAAATACTGAATACTGATGAGTTCATAACACCAAATTTGGCACTTGCCAGTTTGATTTTGAGACAAACACGGGACTATTCTGATTGTGATGTAAAACGGTTGATACCGATATTCCAAAAGAAGGAAAAGGAGATTGAGCGTGACAAACAAAAGCACATCAATAAAGCTATTAAAGATATTGAGGATGTTATGAACATCAACCTTTCAAAAGAAGAATGGCTTGGTGTCGAAGAATTTCGTGTTCAATCCGGTCAGTGCGAACTTCTCAACATCGAGAAGGACATTTTTTTCAAGCACCTCAGCGTGAGTTCCAAAACAGTTGCAGCATTTCAAAATGAAAGCAAAGTTATAATAAAGGTGCTCGATCCATTATTATATTGCAACGACATGGAAGAGAATCTTTCCAATGTATTGGAAAAGATGAAAGCCTATCAGCAATTGCAACTTCAAAATTTCAATTATCTCACTTTGCATGGTAAAAGTAGAGATTATTTAAAGTATATGAATGAGCCTCTAGGCTATGGGTTCCTCAAACTTAGTCTAAACGATCGTATCCGATTCTGCGGTTACTGTACATTCCACAAACCAGCATTGCTGATGTCGACAAAATTGAATCAAGAACAAGCCCTAAAGGTTAAAAAATCTTTGAATGAGCTTCATAAATCCAGCATAGTTTGTTTGGCCCGAGTGCATATTACCAGGCACCGACACGTATATTGAACCCTCTCAAGATTATTTATTGTATGATGCTAATTCAGGTAATTTCTGCATCTGGAGTTTTCAGATTCATTGTCAGATCAAGAAAAAGAATATAATTTCAAGCAAGTTGACAATCTGACCAATTCAGAAGTCAATGATCAATGATAATTGGCAATCCTGTATAGCTATCAATAGTTGAAACTGATGTGCCTGTAGTTTAAGATTTGGATTCAATAGACTGCGAGTGGCCAATATACTTAATCAACAGCAAGGTGGTTCCATAGTGTAAAAATTGAGTCTGACGTTTAGTTCAATATGCATTCTTTTAGAAAACTGATTATGTTAGTTCAAAATATTTTCTGTACTTATTATTCGTTATGAAAGATAAGTAACTTTGACCAGAATTATTCCACCTTTCAGCCAGTGCTTCATAACCACTTGTTTTTAAGACACGGCAGCTAATTATATATAAGCAATTTGCTCTATAGTATATATATATATTAGATTATACTATTGAGCTATAGTCTTGTTAGGCTTACAAAAGAAAAAGACTAAAACCCTTTTTATTTTATTTTTTATACATAATTTTACAAAATCAACCGATTGCATCTCTAAATCGGTATATAACTCACTTGTAGGGGTGACAACGACAATCATCCTAAAATCATTTTTTATCCTCTGGCTCCTTTGGTGAATACTCTGGAGAACCTGGAGAGTATTGAGGAGAAGTTGGTGAATATTGAGGAGAAGTTGGACTATATGATGGTGAAGTTGGTGAGTATTGTGGTGATGTAGGACTGTATGATGGAGAAGTAGGACTGTATGATGGTGATGTTGGACTGTATGATGGTGAGGTTGGTGAGTAAGATGGCGAAGTAGGACTGTATGATGGAGATGTTGGCGAATAAGAAGGTGATGTTGGTGAATATGATGGAGATGTTGGAGAATATGATGGTGAAGTTGGGGAATATGATGGTGAAGTTGGGGAGTAAGAAGGTGAGGTTGGACTGTACGAAGGTGAGGTTGGACTGTATGATGGTGAGGTTGGTGAATATGATGGTGATGTTGGACTGTACGAAGGTGATGTTGGACTGTAAGATGGAGAAGTTGGCGAATAAGATGGAGAAGTTGGCGAATAAGATGGTGATGTTGGTGAATAAGATGGTGATGTTGGTGCATAAGCTGGTGAGGCTGCAAACCCACCTGGTGAGGTAGGAGCATAACCATAACCACCTCCAAATGGCGAAGTTGGATTCAATGCAGCACCTGGAGAAGCGACTCCACCAAAGTTACCGTAATCCGTCAAACCACCGCCACCATATTCAGTGAAACCACCATTACTATTAGCAGCACCGGATTCAGCAATTGGAGAGAACATGATATCTTCAGAAGTCTCAATATCAGAACTGTGGACAGGTGATGAAGAATCATATGGAGTGGCACCACCATCATTGTACTCATCAGAAGTTTCAAATGCTGGAACAGCGTTAGAGACTGGAATATCCTTCAAGGCTGAATCATCAACCATGACATCAAATGCACCTGTACCAATTGGTGCCAACTGACCGAGAATGACGTTTTCAGAAACACCACGACAGTCATCTAATTCAGCAGCAGCACCTGCTTCAAGTAAGATTTCAACAGTTTCTTCGAAAGAGCAACGCATTAAAGCACCAGTGTCATTTCTGTTGATACCGTGACGAGTAACTGCCATCAAATGACCACGGGAGGTCATAACATCAACAAGTAATGCCATATGACGGTAGTTGACATATGAACCATCTGAAGCAATAACGTTGTAAACTTCTTTGTATAGAGCAGCACGACCAGCTTCAATACCTAAAACTGTCAAAATATCGATGAAAGAGTTGGTATAAATACGTGTTGGATCAACACCAGGGACACACATAACTTCTGCTAAATTGACACCATCGGTTTCAAGAACCCACTCAGGAACTTTGGCGAACTTACCAGTTTCATCAGGCAGTTTACGATCATATCTCATCATCACAACACGAGTAATGTCTTGAACACCACGTAATGTAATAGCTTCCAACATGTTTGATTCAATACGTTTCAACATTTGATCTTCTTCGGCCTCAAATTCTTCTTCCATTGATTTAGGATCACGAACAACACGACAACGGATAATAAGCTTTTCAGCGTTATCTTCTGACCAGATAACAAACAAGTCATCTCCAAATGTCTCTTTGATCTTCTCACCAACTTCAGCCATGGTCAAATCTTTATCGTTCATCTGTGCACGATCAAGTTCAATACGTAACAACCATGGAGACTGTTTATCAATAGAGGCTTCAATTTCTTCATCAGGAATTTCAAAATGTAAATTGACCATTTCCTCATCTTCTTCAATAACAGTGGTACGTGGATGAGGATCATAGTAGATCTCAGTGGCAACAGTAACACTCTTCAAAGTGGTATGTTCGATAGCAGATCTGATCTCCTTGGCCTTTTCTTGATCTGCAGCATAATCTGGTTCAAGATAAACTGTTAATGAAGGAGTCTTCATTGTCTTTGCGACATTCAGAATTTCTTTTAAACGAGGAACACCCGAAGTGACTTTCTTGGATGCAACACCAGCGAAATGGAAAGTATTCAATGTCATCTGAGTAGCAGGTTCACCAATAGATTGTGCAGCAACAACACCAACCATTTCACCTGGGTGAACAACAGATTTTTGGAATTGTGCATCAATCTCACCAAGAACCCAGTTGAAAGCAATTCTGTTAAGACGATATTCTTCAATAACACGACGTGAAGCCAAACGAGAACGCAACAAACATTGGAATAGAGAAGTAGCATTTGCTTGAGCTTCTTCAATCAATCTTGAATCACCACGTAAAACGAGTAATTTAGTGCTCAACTCTTTAACTTTGTTGACAATCTCATCAAGAGTTAAATCACTAGCCTTTGAACGATCAATATGGAATATCTGTTGTGAATTCTGAATGATACGACGAATGTTAACTGGTAATGGCCAACTGTGTTCACCATCAACGAAAACCTTTCTCAAGAACTTACGGTCTTCGACAAGTTGTTTGTATTCACTGTCAAGAACAGCTTGCAACTCAGTATTACCAATGATGTCAAGACCTGACTCTAACAATGCAGGTTTGATAGATGTTTTTGGACTCATTAAGTCAACACGGTAACGCTTTTCAAATGCAGAATCAGCATCTGGAATAGTATCAATAGATTGCTTTTCAACATGACAAGCATCAAGACCATCCTCACCGTAAATGAATTGAATAATATTACCAAGTGAATTTCTTGTTGTACCATCATAGTGAACCATGATGTCTTCCAACGCTTTGACAAGACGACGTTGAATATAACCGGTTTCAGCAGTCTTCACAGCTGTATCAATCAAACCTTCACGACCACCCATAGCGTGGAAATAAAATTCTTGTGGTGTCAAACCTCTCAAGTAAGAATTTTCAACGAAACCCTTAGATTCAGGCGAATAATCATCTTTGGCAAAATGTGGCAATGTTCTGTCAGCAAAACCAAAGGCAATACGTTTACCTTCAACAGATTGTTGACCAACACATGCAGACATTTGAGCAATATTAATGAAGGAACCTTTTGAACCAGCACTCACCATCTGTTTCACATTGTTCAATCCCTTTAAGTTAACTTCTGCAGAACGACCAGCTTTATCACGAGCTTCATTCAAATAACGAATAACATTATCTTCGAAAGATTCTCTCAATGTCATACCATGTTTGGCAGTCAACTTGTTTTGTTGAGCTTCCAAAGTAACTTCATCGACCTTTTCCTTTGCTAATGAAATAGCTTCTGTAATTTCCTTCATTGTTGAAGCATCAGCAATGGTATCACCAATACCAATAGAGAAACCATTGTGTAATAACCAGAAATTCACCACTTTCTGTAAGTTACCAAACAATGCAGCACAGGCTTTTGGTCCTTTTTCTCTCATAACTAAATGAATCAAACCACCATTGGATGCACCAACAGTTTTCTTTTCAACAACACCGAAGATAATTTGACCATCGACAATAAGCATACCATTATCTTTTGGACTTAGTAAAGTTGTACCTTCATCAAATCTTTGTAAGTGAATACCTTTTGGAATAGCCATGGACAACATTTGCTTACCAGTCCACAAAGGCTTTGGCTTCAAAATGGTTGGCGTTGGAATGACACCATCCCAAGTTGGAATCCAATATAGAATGTTCATCATCTGATCGTAATCAATAAACACATCACGTAAAGTCATCTTTCTAACACCACAAAGTGTATCTTGCACAATACCCATACATGGTTTATTTGATTGTGGAGAAACAATTTGTAATGGAACAGCACAGATATTCATTAATTCAGCTCTTGTTTCTTCAGATTGTGGAACGTGTAAATTCATTTCATCACCATCGAAATCCGCGTTATATGGAGATGTAACTGATAAATTCAATCTGAATGTAGAATAAGGCATAACCTTCACACGATGCGCCATCATAGACATTTTATGTAAGGATGGTTGACGATTGAAAAGAACTGGATCATTATCCATCAAATGACGTTCCACTTTCCAGCCGTACTGGAGAACAATATCACCTGCACGTTTGTTGTATCTTAGATCAATACGATCACCAGTATCACGGATAACGTATTTCGCACCAGGATGTTCGTTTGGACCATTACGGACAAGCTCCGTCAATCTATGAATATTGTATGGGGTAACAGTTTCTGGATAAGTCAACGTACGAGCAATACTTTTTGGTACACCAACTTGATCTAATTCCAAATTTGGGTCACCAGAAATGACGGTACGAGCTGAAAAATCAACACGCTTACCCATCAAGTTACCTCTGATACGGCCTTCCTTACCTTTAAGACGAGCACGGATAGACTTTATAGGACGGCCTGATTTCTGCAAAGCTTGAGGTTGACCAGCGATATCATTATCCATATAAGTTGCAACATGAAATTGTAATAATGACTCAAATTCATTAATAACATGCTGCGGAGAACCATCCATTTCTAACTTCTGGACATTTATATTAGCCTTCATGATATCGGACAGTTTATAAGTCAAATCATCTTCACCTCTCTGTGTGTCATTAAAAGAGATTGAAGGTCTGACAGGTGGTGGTGGGACAGGTAAAACTGATAATATAAGCCATTCTGGACGAGCATAATCTTCGTGGAAACCCAACTTACGACAGTCCTCTGGTGAAATGTGTTTAAAAACATTCAAAATTTCGCTTGCCGTCAACAAACGTCTTTCAGGTTGTTCATTCTCGTCAAGATCTTTGCCTTTTCTCCAAGTACCCCAAATTTTCAAACCATCACGACGAACTGTTGGTTGAGCATTACCACAACCACCTCTGGATATGACTTGACCAGATTCATCTTCTGCTGGATAATTTGGCTCACAGATCATCTTTGTCTTTGACAAGTTCCAGACAGCATTAAATCTCTTTTTTGGGTCTCTGATCCTTATGGCTTGCTTAAATAGCTCATTCGATTCATCTAATAAAAGTTTACCACAGTGCATACATACACATTCACAGACTTTTTTGATCTTACTTATGAACCCTATATGAAACACTGGTTTGGCTAATTCTATATGACCGAAGTGACCAGGGCATTCATTCATACCTTCACCACAGGTTTGACATTTGAAATTTCTATCAATAGAACCTAATCTAGGATCGTTTAAACCTCCAACTCTTGGTTTATTCTGTTCATCCATTGTTTCTGGAAATTCTATCTTTGCAACAGAAATTGCACGCTAATCTGATGTTAGTACTGCCAATCTATATACTCTTGGATTCAAAATGTCTACTCACAATCTCATCTGGAGATAAAAGACCAAATTGGACCTAAAATTATAGTTGTTAGTATTTTGCCATTGACTATCATTCTCAAATTGGACCTACTTCTTTCACCACACGCAAAGGCGCACCGGAATAAGCGAATTGGACCATCTTTGGTATATGTATAAAACTCTATTCTTTTTTTTTTTGTATTTTATTGTTTTAAATGATGTTTTTTTTTTTTAATATAACTTTTAGAAACTTGAATGAGTACCAGCACTCAATTATAATTAAGTTTGATTTATGAAATGAAAAAAAATGCAACCCAGACAAAGAACTTATCAAATGTGTTGTTATCCTAGACTCCGTAATACTGAGATCTATTGAAAACAAACTCAAACCCCTTATAATTCGTAAGAGAAAAAAGCCACAAGCTATAAATTACAAGCCTTTTCGCCTTCCAAAACCTTTAGGATAAATTAATCAGCGACACCAATTGAATGAGTGCAGATAATTTGATTGTTGTTGATTGTATTTCAAATTTAAACCGATAATTTCTGCCCAACGAATGCAAAAGTCAACTGAATTAGTATATTAAATTACTCCTCTTGAATGACTCTTTGATCTGCGATGGAAATTAAAACAGTTATTGATAAATTTGAAGTTCTTTGTTTATAGTTTGTTTTGATTTCTGACTGTTTGTTTTGCCCCCGTTGACTTGATTTTTCAGTATTTTTTCATTTTTCACGTCAGCGAAAATTTCCAGTCCCCGATTTACTTAAGGCCTGAAATTTACGCTTGAAAAAAATTAGATTAGTTAGTAGTAAAGAGATAAATAATAATGGATTCAAGTATATCTACAAGTAGAGATTCCATTAAATGGGTTCTATTTGGTTGGCGTTCAGCTTTCTATTTAAACATTTTACTGAAAGCCTTCTTCTCCTTAGCAATACGTTCTTTTTCAATTCTTTTCACATCCTCAATGGCTTTCAATATAGCACCATCAGATGGTGATAAGCTCAATGCTTCGTTCAAATCTCTGATGGATGCTTCTTCATTCTTTAAACTCAAGTAAGCACTACCACGGCGATATAATGCTTTAGCTTTTGATTTATCCTCTATCTTTTCTGTTTCTAGTGCAGCTGTGGCGGCTTTGATTGTTTCATTGTGCTTTTTGATCTTTAAACCGACTAAAGCAACGTTTAAGTTCACTGAGACTTTTAATTTATATAGTTCATCCAAATTCTCCTCACTTAGATCATTTGGAAAGTATTCCTCAAGGTACGCAGCGGCCTTTGCGTATTTTTGGTAAGCTCTTTCGAAGTCTTTCTCCTTGAAAAGCTTTGTACCAATATCTTTTAAGGCATTGATAACTTTAAAAACACTTTCAGGATCCTCAATATCGACACTATCATTATCAGCTAATACTTCCTCGTAAATATCTCCGGTACCGTCATCTTTAGGCGCACTTGGTTCAATAACATAATCACTTGGTAATTCACCAGAATCTGTAATTTCAACGTCCTTTAAAGGCTTGTCACCAGAATCCTTTTCGGTTCTTTCCACAGCTCTAATTACTGACTTACCACTTAACAATCTACCGAAAACAACGTGTTTCCCATTTAAGTGAGGAGTTGGAACAGTAGTAACAAAAAATTGAGAGCCATTAGTATTTGGACCCGCATTGGCCATTGACAAGAGGAAAGGTTTATCGTGGAGCACTTTGAAATTCTCGTCTTCGAATTTTTCACCGTATATTGATTCACCACCTGTACCGTTACCTGCTGTGAAATCACCACCTTGAATCATGAAATCTTTGATCACACGATGGAACTTTGAACCTTTGTAGGATAATGGAACACCAGCATTACCAACACCTTTTTCACCTGTAGCTAATGCACGGAAATTTTCAGCGGTTTTTGGTACAATATCATTGAACTTTGAACATTTGTTAGGATTGTCTTTTTTGTAAAGTATAGTGCTGAAGGGTACGAGATACTTACTAGCTCAAAGATGGCCCTACCTTTTGGCTCACCACCAATAGAAATATCAAAGTAAACTTTTGGACGTTGCTCAGCAGACATATTAATTGTTTCTAGTTAGTTGTATGACTTGTTAAATCAGGTTACTCTGAAGAATTGAAGAAGTTTTCGGTGACCTCTATCTTATATCTGTGCGACGAAAAAAATGAAATCTGTTGATTTTCTTCGATGAGTTTCTATGTAACAGTGAACTACCAGCACAAAAACGACATTTGTACTATTTGAATAATCTCATTAAATCAATAAATTACTATTTATAGGCTATTTATAATTGTATATACATTGTAAGCGTGCGTATGTCCCTCGGTTTTGCATGTTCAGTTCAGTGGGACCCAGTGTAACTCATATCTCTTTATTATCATTATCCACAGTATAAACTCTCTGATTGTTCTGATTATTGGCCCAGCATTTCTTGAAAGCTTCCATCTTCGAATCTATTAGTGGTGGAACTTTGAATGATATCACTTGATACTTACTTCTTTGATACATTGTCTCCAGTCTCCTGTGTTTGCATGACACAATTGTAACCTTAGGTTCTCATCTTCACAGTTGATTGTTAGCTCTACAAGCAATGACATTCAAGACAAGTTCAACACTCACCAGCACATCCAGTCTTATTGATTCTTTGATCCCTGACTACCATTAGGATATGTCCTATATTGACCATAAATCTTCACTTACCATTCATCTGGTTCGTCATCTTCGTCCTCGATGCTCTCTTGGTCCTCAGGCCTCTTCTCCTGGGTATTCTCTATTGCCATTACTTCACAACTGCTTATATGAACAGATGATATACGTAGCTGTGTATCTGTTGTATATAATAGGTCTAAAGAGAAAGTAATATTGAATTATTATATAATATACAAAATCAAGCAGTTCTAACTTCTCGGCCATCGCACGACTTTTTCTATTGTATAAATATATCTTCTAAATAGTTGTTTTCTTCGAGATCAGCCCTTTAAACATATCAAAAGAGTTCCCATCAGGTTGCAATTGAAACTTATTTCCCGTAGGTCTATCACTACGATCAACTTCTTCAGCAACAAGCATTCCCCAATCATCAGTGATACCTGTAATTTTTGTTCTTGCGTTTCCATGGTCTTGTAGGCGAACAATTTGATTGGTGTGTAGCCAATGCTTGTAATAAAGTGGGAGAAGAGGTTTGAAACCTTCATTGACAAATTTTTGGAATAAAACCCCCATATAATACATATATCCAGCCAATAATTGTTCGGCTGAAATTGGATCCAAACGAGATTGTCCACGCTTAACTCTGTGCTCATTTAGTAGCGCAATAGTGGAGTTGATAGATGTTGTTGGTGCAGCATTGGAAAGATTGATACCTGTACCTATAATCACCTTGTAGTCTCCCTTCAGCACATTTGTGTTCACTAAAATACCAGATATTTTTATGTATGAAGGTTCGATGTCATTGACATCGATAGTTTTACCAAAATATTCAGGCTTGATGGCATAAACATCATTTGGCCACTTTATTCTTATAGGCAATTCTTCATAGCCCTCACCCATTGATTTAACGGCTTCAACAACCGCCAAACTTGTTAGATATTGAATGAATACAACCGGCGCATGCTTATAAGCAATAGGAAGATCCAATACAAGCGAGCTTGCAATCACTCCAGGTGGATTTATCCATATATTTCCGCCTCTACCGCGACCTGAAACCTGGACAGTAGCGGAACAAACAGTACCAGATGGTATATGTTTCAAAATATTAAAGTTTTTGTCCAATAATGATGATGTTGAAGTAATAACTTCACCATATATTAAAGCTGCACCGGGAGTGTTTTTTGTCAATGACCCATGACGTTCTTGTAAGTATCTGAAATATTGTCTAATGTCAAAATATGGAGTCCATCTGCGCTCTGGTAAAGAATCAGTAAAGACATAAAGTTCTTTTACAGCGGTATCTGGATCCTCAAATTCTTCCTGTTTGTCCAATTGGTGTAATACATTTGGTTCTTCCCCTTGATGCAATCTTATTGTGTCATTATTTCCCTTTATGAGATCGCTGAACTCCCCTGTAAGACCAACGTTGGATATTATATCGTCAATTATGGAAGAGACTTGCCCAGTAATTGGAGATGAAAACATTAATGGGGTTAATCTTGGTCTAACAACTTCATTATCGTTGACAGTCAAGCCAAATTTTTGTAGACATGCTCTGAGAAATACCTGTCTCGAATCATTTGTCTCAAACAACTTTTCAATAATGTCACGGTATTTAGCGTCGTCTTTGTCCTGTTTCAAGATTTCAGGAACCCATTCAGGATGGGTACCTGTTAGAATAGCAGAGCCCTTACCTACTTTCACATGGATAGCAGCTGCTGCTGCAGGCCCTGCTTCCACAGCTAATGGTTCAGCATATGAAGCTAGTACATCAACATTATCAAACTTTTCAGCATCAACAAATACACCACCTCCGTTATAGTAGTTATAAGAAGTCTCAAGATCCACATTCAGTGCAGACTTGTTCAATTTGAGTTCTGCCACGCGAGACCCTGATTCCTCACCATATTGGAAACCTGCAAATGCTGGGCCTCTACATGTGCCTTGGAATAATTTAAGTTCTCTTGATCCGCTAACTTCCAGTTGTGGATCACCCACTGCAAACTCACAACGACCAGAGCCATAATATCCACCAGCACAAAACCCTAGATATCTACCACCTTTACGGATATAGTCTTTGATTATCAGGTTTGTATCACCGTTTAGTTCTCTGCAAGCTGGGATATCAGCTCCACCAGGGAATACCAACAGTGAAGTCTTTGATGCCCATGGCTCATTCCTCAGGGTCTTTGAATCAACACCAACTACGGCATAATATGGTGAAAGGAATCTTCTGAGGGACTCCAAACAGTGCTTAACTGAATCTGGGGTTGTTCCTGGACCTGTAGATAACAAATTAGTATTATATTTCTTTGTTGAACAAAGAGTATAACTCACCAGAATATACTAGAACGTTCATCTTCCTGGAAAATGTGGAGAAGTGTTGACTGTACGGTAAGAAAGAAGAGCACGCAAAGAATGGATTCCAGCTCCCAAACCTCTTCATAAACCGTTTCCAGTGTTTGGTGACTCGATGAGTTCCCAGTGATTGAAACCGTTTTGGTCAACAACTCTCTGTTGAGTGGCCCTTCCAACTTTCTGTGTTTGGGAGTGGCCTGGCAAAGAAAAGAGTTGGTCGTTGCCCATTTTGAAATTGTTGTTGATCTGGCGTGAAAGAAAGCTCCCTTAAGATCTAGACAACTACTCAACCCATCACTACTATTCAATTGTATTTCAGTTGTGTTCTATTTCGGGTAATTGCTGAGTTTTTGAGCGGAAATCATATTGATAAGATTATTTGCCTTTGAGTTAAGTACCCTGTCAACTAGTTCCTAATTCTGTTCAGAACAACTGTCAACAAACATTACCGACACGTATCTGGGAGAATCCATAAATTTGGCTCATAATCATACAATCTGCAAGTGCTGAATATTAGATTTGAATTCATATATTCGATTGGTGTGTTGATATAGCATAATGGTGAAAATCAACGATATAAATAGCACGGCTACATTTGCGTGGTCAAATGAATCGCTTCCAACATTAGCAACTGGTACTGCTGCCGGTGTCATTGATGATGATTTCTCATCAAACTCGGTGCTTTCATTCTATGACCTACAAGAGAAAGAACCAAAACTGACAGTCAATGCAGATGCCAAATTTCACGATTTAGATTGGTCGAAGAGTAATACATTATTGGCTGGTGCCTTAGAGAATGGTACAATTCAATTTTGGAATACTGAAAAGCTTCAATCAAGCAAAACTGTGGAATCAGTTGCTATAGGTAAAAAACACTCCGGTGTTATCAAATCATTACAATTTAATCCAATACAGCACAACATCTTGGCTTCTGGTGGTGATAATAGTGAAATCTTTATTTGGGATACAAATAAATTAACAAATCTAGCACCTTTCACACCAGGTACTGCTATGACTCCAATGGATAGAGTTCAATCAGTTTCTTGGAATAACTCTGTTAGCCATATTTTCGCATCGGCTGGTAGCGCTGGTTATACTTCAATCTGGGATCTAAAGGCTAAAAAGGAAGTTTTGCATTTGACATACACGAACAACACAGGCTCCAGAGCCAATCTTTCAGTTGCTGCATGGCATCCAACTCAAAGCACCAAGTTGATTACTGCTTCAGAATCAGATGGTGTTCCAGTGTTGTTGACCTGGGATTTGAGAAATTCCAATGCTCCTGAAACTATCTTAACAGGTCATAAGAAAGGTATCTTGTCCATTGACTGGAATATCAAAGATCCAAACTTCTTACTTTCAAGTGGTAAAGATAATACAACTATCTTATGGAATCCAATCTCAGGCCAAAAATTAGCACAGTATCCAACTACAGCAAACTGGGTATTCAAAACAAGATTTGCTCCAGCCTCACCAGATGTTTTCGCTAGTGCTAGTTTTGACAAAAAGATCAGTGTTCAAACTCTTCAAGATACTTCACCACCAGTGGCTAACAGAATTAACTCAACTACAGAGAATGATTTCTGGAACCAAATTTCTGACACTGATACACAACAGCCTGAATATTTTGTCAAACAAGCCCCAGCTTGGTATGGTGCTCACAGTGCTGTCTCCTTTGGATTTGGTGGTAAAATCGTTTCAGTTTCTAAAACTGGCGATAAACAATCCGAGATTAAGATTTCTAAAGCCAAGATTCCAGGTTCTACGGATAATGAAGAACTCAAATCAGCATTGGTTAGTGGTGATTTCAAATCTTTAATTGAGTCACATTTAAAAGACTCACACGATGAGGTTAGTAAATCAGACTGGGAATTGTTGAATGAAATCAATGACAAATCTGATGTTTTTAACAAGTTTATTTCATTGAAGATTACTGAAGACAAACCTACATCTTTTGAAGAATCAACCGAAAAAGCCAATGGTGAGGACTTCTTTTCTAACTTGGGTGAATCTAAACAAGCAGCAGAATATTTACCTTCTGGTTCATTTAAATTATTGGATAAGGATTCTGATCTTTCAGCCTTATCAGATGCCTTATTGGCTAAAGATTTGTCAAAAGCAGTGGATATTTCATTATCAAATGATAAACTTGTTGAGGCTTTAATTATTGCTTTGAACGGACCTGAAGAACTGAAACAAAAAGTTAAGAATGCTTACTTTTCCAAACATGCTGCTGAAGATCCATTAGCTCGTTTATTATACAGTGTTTCTTCTAACAATATCAATGATCTTGTTGAAAATGGTGACGTCAGTAACTGGAAGGAAATTGGTACTGCTATCAAGACTTATTCTACAAGTGAAGAGCTTTCGAAAACTCAATTCTCTAAATTGGGTGATAGAATTTTAGCACAAGATCCTGTCAAAAACCGTAACGATGCAATCAAGACTTATATTACTGCTTCAGCATTAGATAAAGTGGCTGCTATTTGGGTTGGTGAACTAAAACAATTGGAAAACAAAGTGTTGGAATCATCCAAAAAATCAGTTTATGATGCTCATTTTGAGACACTAACAGAGTTTGTGGAAAAATTCAGTGCTTACAGATCAGTTTTGAAATTGGATGCTCCTGTTACTGATAATGAATCATTACTTTCCACCATTCTGGAATATACCAGTATCATTTCTACATCTGGTCAATTTGAATTGGCTAACAAATTTTTGAGTTTGTTATCAGATGAAGTACCAGCTGTCAAATTGGAGAAAGAACGTGTTGCCAAGGCATCAGGTATTCGTGCTGTTAAACAAACAACTGCCACCACTGGTGCAGGTCGTTACACTAACAATGTTTCTGGTGGCACAGCAGCTACTAAATCCCGTTTGCCATCAACTAACCCATATTTTGCTCAACCTACAGCTCCATCGTTCCCACAGACTGGTGCTGCTGCTCCATACGGTGCACCACAAGCTGGTTCACCATATGCTCCATATGGTCAACCGTCAGCTGTTCCAGGACCACCAGGTTCATCAAATCCTTACAAACCGTTTAATGCTACACCTTCAGTACCAAGTGCTGCTCCTGTTGCTTCAAACCCTTATAAACCTGCTAGTGCAGCAGTTCCATCCAACCCTTACAAGCCAGTTGATTCAGGTATTTCTACTCCAGGCGCTCCAGCTGCACCATTTGGTTCAACAGGATCAGTTCCTCCTCCACCTCCAAAAACTACATCTAAGAAAAATGAGACCGAAGGTTGGAACGATTTGCCATCAAACTTCCATCGTCAACCACGTCGTGGTACACCAGCTGCTGCAGTAAATGTTGCAACACCTTTCGGTCCAGGTTCTCCATCTTCAGCTGCCAGTGCATTAGCAGGTCCACCAAGTTCAAATTCTCGTACTTCATCATTTGTTAACCCACCTGCTATCCCACCACCACCAAGATCAGTTTCAAAAACTAGAAAGTCAAGTGCTCAAGATGTTAATAGTGTTAAGCCATCCCCACCTCCACCAGTTATCAACAATCGTTATGCACCAACTCAACCATCACCTCAACCAGCCAATGCAAGCGTACTAGGACATAATGGATTTGGCATCCCACCACAACCTGCTGGTCCTCCAACCCCATATGGTAACTCTACTGCTCAAACACCAAAAAATCCATATGCTCCAACAGGAAATGCTGCAGTTTCTCCAGTGGCAAACCCATATGCTCCACCTCAACAAGTTAATGCTTCACCAGCTACTGGTAAACCAAATCCTTATGCTCCTCCACCACAATCTACGCCAGCTTCTAATCCATATGGTGCACCAACTGGTTTCCAACCAAATGCACAAATTCCACCACCACAACCATATGGAGGTATTCCACCGCCACCACAGACCAATGGTGCACCAATAACAGCAGCTGCCTCTTTGCAACAAGCAGCACAAGTACCTCCTCCAGCTCCTCCTGTTTCTAGTACACCAAGTGCTCCACCAAAATCCAAATATCCAGCAGGAGATCGTTCACATATTCCAGCAGAGTATCAAAATATTTATCAAAGTTTAAGTGGTGAATTTGAAACAGCAAAGCCTGATATTCCAGAAAGATTTAACAAGCAAGTTGTTGATACTGAAAAAAGATTAAATATTTTATTTGATCATTTAAACAATGAAGATTTGTTGACTCAACCAACAATTGATTTGTTGAACAGCTTAGTTGATTCTTTGAAATCCAAGGATTTTGCAACAGCATTAAACATTCATCTTGATTTATTAACCAATCATAGTCATGAAGGTGGTAACTGGTTAGTTGGTATTAAGCGTTTAATTCAATTTGTTGAAGCCATTAATTAGAAGATGAAAGAGGACAATAATTTATAACTATCGAAGTCTTTGATCAGATTTATAAAAGTACCAAAAGCAAATAAAAAAATAAAATAATTACAACTTTGTGTATCAAAATAATAATAACTTGATTTTTCGTATTAATTTTTGGCGTAGCTAATATATCCCATTTGTTTAAGCATATTAGTTATACTAGCATGTTAAGTGCAGTAATCAAATATCAAATATTAGTATTTTTTGATACCAAAATTACAGCTATATATATATAATATTAATTAAATAAGCTGGAATAATTATGCCAAAGCTTACGAAGACTCACGGTAACAGCCATTAGCAAATATTCGAACTTTTTTTTTGTCTTTTCAACCCTCAAATAATTACAATGATTCTGTAATTCTTTGCCTATAGATATCTGAGCTGATTGATTATATTACTTCTGATGAAAGGTTATATTGATCAAATATAATCACAATACATGTTAACACCGAATCCGCGCCGGAGTAGGCAAAATTTAAAACAATAATAATTAGCAAATTTTTAGTAGCACTAATATTTCAAAATTTGATCATATATTAAGTAATAAATTATCTATCTACTGGCATCTATTTTTACTAGATTTTTTGAAAAAAAAAATTGAGCTTTTTCTTGATTTCAGCGTTTTGAATTTATAGAATAAGAAATATAGATTGATCTTTTTCAAAAATTTATGATCTTCTCAAAATTTAAAATTAATATTTGAAGGGATATAATTTCTTATTTTGAATGAAAAGAGAACGATTTATGTTAATCAAAAAATTCTACATCTAATGGTGTATTAACTTATTATTTAGACTTACAGTTAACGATATTATACGAGATTTTATTAATTTCTGCACATTATAATTATTTTACAACTTGCGTGAAGAATATGATTCCAATAACGTTAGATAAAAGAATAATACTTTATTGGCGACCAAAAAAATATTTAAATACCCACAATTAACAGTTTTAGCGCATTCATCTCAGCTATGTTTAATTTATTATATTGAGTTACTCGGAGTTCACTAGTAGTTATATGAACAATTATGCAAGTTAATTAATGAACCATTCCATGAGGACAGACGAGGATTTAATCATCTTCAAGCTGTGCTTTTGGCAAGAGGTAATCCGTAATCCTAATTTTTGACTATGTAGCTAGCTCTAAAGCTTATGTGAACATTGAAACAGCACAACCAGAGATTTGCAAGTTTTAATATTACAAATAATGAACTTTATCTGATGTTCTAAAAAATCAAATTTGCCCCGATAACTCAACCGAGTTATACAATATTTGGTCTAATATCGACTTGATAAAAATCTAATTCAAGATCAATTGACTAAAAGCAAGCTAGCAGTATATCATTTAAATGTATGAAAACAGTTTTCAAGTTGTTGTAGGCGATAAAGATGTAGCGATTGCTGTAGGGCGTGGAAGGTAGGTTATATTAACCTTTGAATTATTCTAACATACTACAAAAATTAATCAATTTTGCAAAAAATTAAAGAGGAAATCTTGGTCATGCTAGTTGGTCATTTCTTTCCAAAAGACATGGATCCTTGATACCTCTTCTTCCTATTATCGAATAATTCGGAAATTTTGTGCACACATCTCTGTGATGCAATGAACAGTCTTCCTAACGACACGTTGGATATTCAAAAGAAAGACAAACAGAACACCTAAAGCCAGACTTATAATTCAAGGATACAATGTCGATATGGTAATCAACATGAAGCTACTGAATATATCAAGATTCATTTTAACTTAGAAGGTCCCAAGCCGAATCCTGACAATATCCACTTCAGATTGATACCTCACAGGCGAGACGAAGAACTCTCTGATTGCGTTTTCACCTGTGTTGTTTAACACGAGTTCATTTACAGAAAGCATTATATGGTCTGCGCTACCATGTTCGATTCCGGTGTAAATGGATGTAGGTTGCCCATCATCTAAGATAGGGGTTCCTGCTTGAGCAATGTTCTCATTTGTAGAGTCTCTGTTTGATGTAGTTGACATAGTGTTAGTGATAGTTAATAATAATAGTTTCTTACTTTATATCCATAGTTAATGTATAACAAAATATAATAATTGTAGGGTAATCTCTATACAACAATTAATATTATATATTAATAAATATATTTTAATGAACAACAGCTGTGAATTGTCCTCTATTTATATTCTTTCAGCTGTTTCATATTCTCATTGTTATAACCAAATCTGTCCATCAATCTTCTTCACATAAAACAATATAAAAACCTATTGTACTATCCTCATTCGTCACTCAAAGGTATATTATGAAACATTTATCATAACCTTATTTTATCTTGTATGTTTCATATATCATCCATTGATATCCTCATTCAGCTAGCACAATACCACATGATACCTTAGGATTATTATCACCAAAACTAAAACTTCGTTTTGAGCACAATAAGACTAACTACGACGATTTTATAAAAAGCTTCTTGCTCAATTTGTCGAGCCGATTTTCTGGTTTTCGTGAATCTTCCAATATGATCAACATATATTGACTCTGCAAAAAAAGCCATGCAATGATAGTACTAACTTCTAAGTAATATTATAGAAAACCCACATAATCCAGATGTCATCATGACGAATATCAAAGTACCGTGGGGTTTATATTATAACAGCTTTAGAGTGCAGAGAGAGTGAATTAGCAGCAATCCGGGGAATATCATGGGAGAGGTATGTACATGATTGCGTGGGAGGTTTGGTAATTGCCGACGTGCAATTAATATATCTACCTAATGGATATAAGGTATAAACCTATAATGATAATAGTTATATATTAGAGATATATAGGTATAAAATTGATGATATAAATCATTTATTAATTCAATTTTTTAAATTTTTTTTCAGCTTTTAATCTCATTCTTTCTTCTCTTTCAGCTTTAGCTTCAGGACCAGCTTCAGTATCTAGAGTAAAATCCCACCATCTAAAAGAACTTGCGTAATTACCAATGAAATAATGATGATGTAAATCATGATGTTCAGCACCTGCCCAAAATGGGATAAAATGATGTAATGACCATGGGAATTCATAACCTGAATGAGAATCCACAGCTTGAAATAATCTTAAAGTTATCCAAAGACATAATGTAAATAAATGTAAATTCCCCGTAAAATAAACCCATGCAATTGGCATACAAACAGTTCCTGCACCTAAAGATATGACTTCAACAGGATGAGCATATTCAGCAGTTAATCCAAAAGGAGCAGCATATCTATGATGTTGTTTATGAATATATTTATAAAAAGGTCCATAATGGAAAAGTCTATGAGCCCAATAATGCCACATATCTTCTAAACAGAAAAATAAAGATATTTGTAAAAACATAGTTGTTATAGTTGGGAAAGGTACTTGAATTGATATACCTAATTTTTCACACATTGGATGGAAAGTCCAAATTGGTATAGCTTCAACTAAAAAATGTTGCATTAAAACAGATTTAAAACATTCCCATTGTTCTTTATCTGAAGGAATTTTTGTTGGTTGAATTTTCCATTTATTAAAATATGGAATTTTATCAATAATATACCATGGTAAACAACGTCCAAAATACATAAATTCATGAAGTAAGAAAAATAATAAACCTGTTGCTAAAGTATCATTTTGCATATAATGATACCATGCAGCCCAATATTGTTCTATTGATGATAATTGAGGATTTGTAGAAGATATTAGTGAAAGAGCATCGTTATAAGAGTTTGAGAATGGGAGTATAGCTGTTGAATTGGGAAACACCTGTGACATGATCTTTATGATGTTTATGATGAATGTAGTAAGATGAAGGTGTATAAGGAGGGTTTCAAAGGGTATTTATAATTCTGTGCCTTAAAAAAAAAGACATGATCTGAGTATGTTTCGTTTAGTTAGCTGGGTACCGTATCAGATGTGGGCCCAGCACAGGTATTAACTGATCCATCTGATTTTGTCAAGTGCTGTCAATAATGTTTCTGCTAATATGGTCTGATAATTTTGGATTGATGCATTTTCTAAACGAAGAAGAGGAAAGGCAATGTTATTTAAACGACTTAGGACTGGCTATTTATATACGATATACGACCATTTAATTCAACTCATCTTAACTGTTAATACCCTTTACTATTTTAGTCATCAATGGTTAAAGTACAGCACTAATGCAATACAACATCGGTTAATTAAATCATTAAACGATCGTATAAATTTATTATTTTAATCACATGACCAATCACATGACTATATAATTACCCGATACAGACAATTGCCCAATGCGGTAATTACACCGAAAATGTTTATCAATTTAACCGCCAAAGCGTATTTTTCAAACAAAGATGACAAAATCGTGGGATGAAGTCTGGAATCTGTGGCTTTATATGCTGGAATATATTCATTTAAATTCAGTGGAATTGATACTTTTATTAAATTCATACTCAATCAATTATCAATCAATTCAATCAATTATCAACATGTCATACGGTAAAGCAGCATTTTCAAGAATTTCAGGTAAAACAATCTTTATTACAGGGGCTTCAAGTGGTATTGGTAAGGCAACTGCACTTGAATATGCTGAAGCTGCTCAAGGTGATTTAAAATTAATTTTAGTTGCTAGAAGATTAGAAAAATTAGAATCATTTAAAACTGAATTAACTAATAAATATCCATCATTGAAAACTTTTGTTGGTAAATTAGATGTTAGTGCTAAGGATTCAATTAAACCTTTTTTAAAAAGTTTACCTGCAGAATTTAAAGATATTGATATTTTAATTAATAATGCAGGTAAAGCTTTAGGTAATGCAAAAGTTGGTGAAGTTGAAGATAAAGATATTTATGATACTTTTGAAACTAATGTATTTGGATTAATTTCAATTACTCAAGAAATTTTACCAATTTTTAAAGCTAAAAATTCAGGTGATATTGTTAATATTGGTTCAATTGCTGGACGTGATGCATATCCTGGTGGTTCAATTTATTGTGCTTCAAAATTTGCAGTTAGAGCATTTACTGATTCATTACGTAAAGAATTAATTGATACTAAGATTAGAGTTATTGAAATTCAACCAGGTGCTGTTAATACTGAATTTAGTACTGTTAGAAATTATGGTGATGTAAATAAAGCTGAAGAAGTTTATAAAGGTAGAGATCCATTATATGGTGAAGATATTGCAGAATTAATTGTTTTCGCAACTACAAGAAGAGAAAATACTGTCATTGCAGAATTATTAGTTTTCCCAAGTGATCAAGCAAGTGCTAGTCATGTTTATCGTAAACCATAAACTTTGGTATCCGTTCCACGGATAATTTAGTGCTATATAACCGAATAAACAATTTGTACTGTTTTTATGTTACTGAGTAGTTGATTCAAGCCAATTAGATTGCTCAATATCGTTTGTTCCGTTTCGGGATCAGTGCTACGTAATGGATGGGATCTTAATAATAGAGCTCGAGTCGAGACAGCTGTGCGATGAGTAGAATAGACTCCTTCCCGGGAGCAAGCTTAATGACTATAGACATATTCAATTGAGACCATCTATATATCATATAACACTTTAAAGAAGTACTCAGTTATGGTTATATGGTTATATGGTTATATCTATGATCCCTGAATTAGGAGTCCATTGATTCAGTAAATATCTTTTTTTTTTTTTGTTTTTTTACCCCAGTTGGAAAATGACACAATAAAAGTCAATTAACTAATACCGGTCCTTGTTATTAATCATGAGGTTATTTCACCCATATTTAATTTACGTAGGGGAAAACGATCCGAAATAAATGGTGATATTTTAGTGGATGGTGTGAGATTATTGGAAGAATATATAAAGAGGGAGAATTACCCACATCTTTGGTTATTCAATTCATCTATATCAATATATATATCAATCAATCAATCAATTAATCAATCATGTCTAATGGAAAAGTTCTTGCAGTCCTTTTTAAAGGAGGTGAATATAATGTACCAAAATTATTAGGTTCAGCAGAAAATGCACTTGGATTAAAACAATTTCTTGAAAAAAATGGACGTTCATTATATTCAACATCAGAAAAAGGTGAAACAATTGATGAACAAATTAAAGATGCAGAAATTGTTATTTCAACACCTTTTAATCCAGTTTATATTGATGAAAAAAGATTAAAAAGTGCTAAAAATTTAAAATTATTAGTTACTGCGGGTGTTGGATCTGATCATATTGATTTAGATTATATTAATAAATCTGGTCGTAAAATTTCTGTATTGGAAGTTACTGGATCAAATACAACTTCAGTTGCAGAACATGCATTATTAACAATTTTGTCATTAATTAAAAATTTCATTCCTGCTCATCAATCAATTATTGATGGGAAATGGGATATTGCACGTATTGCTCGTGATGCTTATGATTTAGAAGGTAAAACAGTTGGTACTATTGGTGCAGGACGTATTGGTTATAAAATTTTAGAAAGATTACAACCTTTTAAACCAAAAGAATTGTTGTATTATGATTATCAAGCACTTTCACCAGAATTGGAACAAAAAGTTGGAGCTAAAAGAGTTGATAGTATTGAAGAATTAGTTTCAAAATCAGATGTTGTTAATATTAGTGCTCCATTACATTCTGGTACAAAAGGCCTTGTTAATAAAGAACTTTTATCAAAATTTAAAGATGGTGCTTATTTAGTTAATACAGCTCGTGGTGCAATTTGTGTTCCTGAGGATGTTGCTGATGCTTTAAAATCTGGTAAATTAAGAGGTTATGGTGGTGATGTTTGGTATCCACAACCTCCACCAGCAGATCATCCATGGAGAACAATGGCTAATCAATATGGGGATGGTAATGCAATGACACCTCATATTAGTGGATCTAATTTAGATGCTCAAGCTCGTTATTCTTTAGGGGTTAAGAACATTTTGACTAGTTATTTTAGTGGTAAATTGGATTATAGACCACAAGATATTATTTTACTTGATGGTGAATATGCCACCAAGGCTTATGGTGCTGACAAGAAGGTGAGAAGTGTTTAAATGAATTTATGCCAATACATATATTAAATATTGTAGCCATTCACATAAAATTCCAATATCGGAGATTTCCTATATATAAAACAGTGCCCGAACAACGGAATAACCAGCTGAGCTGAAGCAAAAAAAAATTTAATTAGCTGCTTTTGTGAGTCAGGTGAAGTGAGTGAGTGCACAGTACACGAGATGTTCCGGTACATAGTTTGTACTGTGTGTAAATAGGACCTTGTTATTGTAGGCTATAAGGGGAGTACTTAATAATATATCCATCACTGATCTCTTATATATATATCCATACTCTTATATCTTCAGTGCCCCTCCATAGGCTATAATCAACTCTTTTGGTTGTTATTTGTTTAGTAAATCAGTCCCGGGATTCTCTTAAACGCGTTTCTTTTGACACACCCGATCTCGACCGTTCCTTTTTTCTGATTTAGTTTACAATAGAGATGAGCTAGTATATATATATAGATGATGGGAATAGACATTTGTTTGTTAGTTAAATGTAGTTAGTGTAGGTGTAGTTATAGATATAGATATAGACCCAAAATGAACTACTCACAAATACCCACAGAGATCAAGTTCAACATCCTCTCACAAGCTGCTCCACAGGATCTCCATAATATTTCACATTGTTCAAATGAATCCAAACAGCTGATCTCTCATATCATTAAAACTAAATTACAACATCATTTACAAAAATCATTATCATTGTCATTATACTCTGCAAACAACAAAGAATCAACACAGAAATTATTCTATGAAGTTGATTATCAAATAAATCCTTCCACTACATTCATAAAAATTAATAAATTGCATCATATAGAAAACATCTTAAAACCATCCCCTTCATCCACAGAAAAATCTAACCAAGCTGCTTCCTTGGAATTACCAACAACAACCACTGAGAACCACATGGATTTGATCTTGAATGAAGATCAATCCTCGACAAAAATTTCATTCAATTTATTACTTGATGGAGAAATCATTAATGAATCTTCAATAAGGATTAATAAAGAATCTCCAAAACTTATCTCAGAGAAAGATAAAATAACAACTAAATATTCATTCGTACAAGGTGAAAAATTATCAGAAAAATGGGGGTATGATTATGATGTTAATTATGAATACTCTTTAAATTTCAACTTGTTTGCATTTGATAATGTTGAATTACTCAAAGCTATCGAGAAAAATGAATCATTAATTGTTCGCTACTAAACAGCATAATAATAATAAGTAATAACATATTCGGGGAATAGGCGTAAATAGGCATAAATTAATACTAATTAGTCATTAAGTTTAACGGTTCTCGTAGTTAATGTTGATGTTGATAATTTTTTCCTTCACTTTAATGCAAAAGCGCTTAATTAAGTATCAACTAATTTCTCCGTGGCGGGGTCGTTTATGAGTATTGTTAATGAAGCCCGGGAATTATGATTAATGGATAAGTGGGAAAAGTCATAACAGGGCATCGATTGGAAATGAAGTGTTAATGATGTTAATTGTGGTAGAGTTAATGTTGTTAAGAGATCTAGTTCTTCCTGGAGATTGTTTGTTGATTGGTGGTGATAGATGATTTCCTTTAAATGTGATTGAAGTGAGGAATTCTCATTGGTGAGATATTTGAAAGTACTTAGTTCAATCATCTCGAGATTCTTAAGCTTCCTTAGATCCAACTTCATCTGAGGAACTTCAACACCATAACCTCGAATATTCAATCTTTTTAAACTAGGTATATCTAAAACAACAGGGAAAACAATCATTGTGTTGTTTAAATTTAATTCTTCAAGAATATCAAATTTAGTATCTAAAAAAATCATCAATTCTTTTAATTTACTTAGATCCAGTTTTTTCAATTTTGGTAAAACACATCCAAAGAATCCAAATTCTAATGATTCTCCAATAAGTATTAATTCTTCTAATTCTTTTAATTCTAAGAAACGAAATCCACAAATAGAATCATCACTAACAATTTTCAATTTTTTCAACATTGTGAATCTATTCAGCCATTCTGCAAATCCATTTCTGATTCCTTGACCTTCCAACTTCAACTCAATTGATTCCAATTTCGGACATTTTAATTTCTTTAAGGGAAATAAATTTGTCCTCATAACCAACTTCATATTCTGACAAACAATGAATCGTATCTCATCACAATCAAAATATCGATCACTTATAACAACAACATCCTTACCCATCCCAATGCTCTTTACATCTTGGAAAATCACTTGTCCTAAACTCCTATCACTCTCGAATAAACCACTTTGGAAAAAACTCCGACAATAATCACCACTAACTATAACTTGATGCTTCACATCATGTAATCTTTTCAAACAATTCTTCAACAATTTCAAATCTCCATCCTTATCCCAAAGTATCACCACGTTTAAAGCACTGGGATCAATTTTCTCCATTGGTCGTATAACTTGTAAATATGGTAATAAATTTCCTCGAAGTGCTGGAAATGTAGATAGTAAACATGTCAGATCCGTAAATGGATCTAATAAGGAGAAAACCTGTGATTGAATCTCATATGGTAGATGGAATAATAGATTTGTCATTAAAACTATTATTCTACCAATAAAGAATCACGAGAGACTCAAGTGTAATTGGGTGTACTGATTTATCTTTAAAATCTGGAGATTTTAACTAGCGAGTGCTCAAACCAGCCAAATAAGTTTTTTTTTCAGAGATGGAGGAGCAGCTGGAGCACCTTCTTCGACAGTATTCAATACCATCAACCTCGGGAGCAGCAACATCATCCTAGACCTTTAATCTTTACCATTTTCTGTGATCTTCAACTTGTACTTTCCAGTCTTCTATGTTGATTACATAAGCATTCGCTTATTTCCGATATTAAATTCATGATCTCACAAACATAACTTCAACAACACTTGGATATCTGCTGATAATCCTACTTTGTTTGCTGATGAATATGATGATATTAACTTCAATGCTGTTTTGATTCTACTGTCTCATTTCCAGGTTTTGCACCATATAATACTAGCTTAAAAAGAATAGAGGCAATAGCAAGTTCCAAAGCGGCGTAAGTATTAGCTTCAGTGTCAACAGCTAACATTGGTTATGCAACAAGATTGAAGGAATGTTTGATTTTTTTCTTCATATTTGGAACAGATTCTTGGTATACTCCATATTTGGTTCAAGATATTGTTTGAAAGATTCACCAATGTAATTGTTTACCAATAAATGGTACATATCATCCGTCTATGGGACCGAAGCCATCTATCGTTAAAGCTTCAAATTGATTCTTCTTTGATCAGAAGACAACATGCTATTGTATACCTCTGAAGATCAAGCAAGCTCAAGGTCTGTTATGACAAATATCATGCTAGCCCACGAGTTTTTGAACATCAGTATTCCGATAAGTTGATATTACATATAAGCATTAGTGATATTTAATTATCAAGGTAATATGCTATTTTAAATGGTGATTGATGATGATGATGATTTATTCGATATCAACTGATCCATTTAATACACAATAGCATCAATATTTTTTCTCAATTATAGGCGTAGTTAACGAATATCCTCAAAATTATATTACTCAAATCAATTCATTATTCAATGGTCAAATAATGGCACTACAAATATATGTTTACCACAATTTCATAAATTACATATGAATAACTAATATTCAATGTATCATACCTTCAACTTGATTAATTAAACCTTCACCAAAATTTTCAATTCTTTGTAAAATTCTTGCATCTTTAACAGCCTCTTTTAATTTTAAAGGACCTTTTTTAACCATATTTGTTATTAATTCATAAACAATTTGAGAACCAGCTAAAGCTGTTATTTCAGCATGATCAAATGATGGACTAACTTCAACTAAATCTGCTCCAACAATATTTAAATTTTCTAATTTTCTAATTAAATAAATTAATTCTCTTGTTAATAATCCACCAGTTTCTGGTGTACCTGTACCTGGAGCTAAACCAGGATCAATAACATCAATATCAACACTTATATAAACAGGTCCATCTTTTGGTACAGTATCAATAATTTTTTGAGCAATTTCATCTAAAGTTTCAGTTAATAAATCATCTGCATGAATTCTATGGAAACCTTGAGAATCATCATCTTCATAATCTCCTAAATCTGTTAATCTTGATCTTAAACCAACATGAACATTTTGTCTTTTGGTAAGTAATCCTTCTTCATAAGCCATCCAAAGCATTGAACCATGAGTGAAAATACTTTGTGATGAATGCCAAAATGATGGATATTTTTTTGGTAACCAAGTATCTAAATGTGCATCAAAATGAATTAAACTAACTTCACCATATTTTTTATAAACATTTCTTAAAGCTGGTAAAATAATTGAATGATCACCACCTAACATAACAATTCTTGGAAATTCACCATCAGTAGAATTATGATTTATTAAATTTTCATAACCTTTTGTCATTTGTTCTAAAGCTAATCCATTATCCATTGGAGAAATTGGTATATCACCACAATCAATAACTTTAGCCCAACTATCATATGGATTTATACCAGCACGGAAATTAAATCCTCTTAATGAATTTTGTCTTTGTGAAGCTGATCTTATAGCTCTTGGACCAAATCTTGCACCTGGTCTATAACTAACAGCAGTATCGAAAGGCATACCAATAACAGCAATATCATAATCAACATCTTGATCAACAAGACATTTAGTATGTGATAGATGTGCAAATGTATTAATACCTGAAAATGGCCAATCTTCTCCCCAAAGTTGTTCAAGAGTTGGTTCGGAATCTATATTATATTCAGATTCTTGATGATGATGACCATGACCTGCCACTAAAGAGGATGCAATAGCGAGTAATGTAACGAATGATAACTTCATTTTTTGTCTCAATTGTGTTATAAAGAGATTAATCCTCAACAATTATCGGACAACATGATCCTTTTATATCTCTTTTACTCATCTTGATTTCGTTCAAGCCTTCTTCAAGATGAGCGGAAAATCAACACCGTTTTGGGTAAAGACAATTTTTTGAAATTCCGCCGCGAAATATTACTTACAGCTTATTACTCTTCTTAGTGAAGACCGTTAAATTATATATACCATTACCGAATTATACACTAGTCACTATTGCAATTGGGGAGATGCATCCTGGGTCTCTGTATAGCTCCAAAAAGTTCCATTCGTGGAGTGATTGTAATACCCTTTGCCCAGACCTCTTTGTGAAGTTCAATTCCACTTATTGCAATAGCCAATGAATATTAAACCAACCATTAAAAAACACCATTTGAACTTTTAAAAACATTAACTAAGAATTTATCAATCTCACTCCATCTTCTCGTTGTTGTCAACACTAAACATAAGAAATAAAAAACAAATGTGAAAATCATATAACTTGAAACCAAAACTGAATAACATAAATATACAGATATAGTTAACAATTTAACAAAAGTTGATTGATAATTTTTACCCAATTCATACATTATAATTTGACTAAATTTTAATATAAGATTATCCTTGGTGTATGATGTTGAATAATAATATTCAAAAATATCTTGAATTATATCACTTGAGAATGTAACAGCTGAAAGTAAATTCTTGATAACTCTTGCCAATAATATAGGGAAAAGACCAAATCCAATTATATCTATAAAATTTCTGAAAAAGCTAAAATTTGTATTATCACCATTTGTTCGTTCTCTTAAAATTTCTTCCCTTGTAATTGGATCTTGATTATTTAAGAAATTCTGTATCATCCGCGTCACTTGTTCATCTTCCTCTTGTTCCAGTAATGGATCCTGAGCTCGTTGTTGTCCAAATCCAAACAATGGCATATTGATAATTCTGTTAATTTATTGTTAATTTATTGTTAATTTGTTGATTTGTGTCTTGCGATTAGAAATTTAAATCAGGAGAATTTGGGTCTCGGTTCGGACACTCAGATCTGGTCGCGAACTTGTTTTTCGTTATAAGCGTGTTCTCTTTAGTGTATTATTGTTACTTTTATGAAGAAATGTTTGATGGTTTGTTGAGATGAGGTTGTTTATTGTGTTGGTGTGTTTGTTGATGGGGAATGTATTGGCTAATACAGAGGCTTTCTACTTTAGAATACCCAGTGATTACACAGAAACCAAGGAATCATCATATCAACAAATATCAATAGATCAAATCACTGATATCAAATTTGAAGTACCTTCACCTAATTCACAAGGACATTCAAAGACTTGGCTTGAAATTACTGGTGGTGTTCCTGGTGGGTTCCATAATGCTAGGTTTTCCTGGAGTGCATTGGTAAGAATTGATAAGCTAAGTCTACTATTTATATATACTAACATTTATAGGATCCTATAGATGTTGTTCACTTTGATTTTGAAACAGTTGATGAAAACAACAAAACTGGATTGTTTTTATTTCTTGAGACTAAATATGATTGTTATACATTGGATCAAGAGTTTATGGATAGTGCTCATGAAGTGGAGGCGAAAATTTGTGAGTATTATATTTTATGATTTAAGAATGATATAGCTGACAATTCATAGTGATTAGTTCCACTTATTTATTCTTTATACCAGTGGATATTGTGCCTACACTGGGGATTATAATAAGTATAGTTATTATTGGGTTTAGTATCCATGGCCATGTTTTCAGATGGTTGAAAAGGGCAAATTAATAGATACCTTTCTACACCTGGACATACCTTTAGACATGGCTCACCGAGGCTTTAGACAACAGGTATAACAGAGTCCTGGAGCATGTGACTGTCGTAAGTGGATTTCTGCCCAGAGATTGAATCGATAACTTTCTCTCCTGAGCCCCGGAGGCTACAAAGCTCATAAAAGAGCTAGAAAACACTGAAGAGAATACTTAATAGACCAATAGAATACCAATTAATACCCCCTATTCACCATCTGTAGAGATTCTTTAACCACAATTGATTTCTAATTAAATCGTCAGAGTATCTCCAGATTTTGAAATATTTATTGCACCCTTATTTTTTTTTTCAATGCAGGAAAGAAAAAGTGTACACAGTTTACTGTAACTTTACCTAAACCTGAGCTGCTGTCCACAAAACCAATCAATTCTTTATAAACTTACCCTAAATCAATCTCTTGGCTAACAGAATTATGAGTTATTGAATTTTAATTGGTGAGGTGTTTAGTCAGTCATTAGTAGAACTAAAACTGTAAAGGGCAAAAACACAAGAGGCATCGCATGAAAAAAGTCGTCAAAAGATGTGCATTCGAGAAACTGAGTATATATTCTTCTGGATAAGATCTTTTAGATAAAATTATTGATTAAACTGATTATACCATTAAACAATGACATCTTCAATTGCTGCAAAAAAGATACTTTTCGTTGGTGGATCCTTTGGAGGATTAGCCTCATTGAAATATTTTGTTAATAAATTTATTGAATTAAAACCATTAAATAAAATTGAAGTTGTTTTATTAGATCCAAGAGCAGGTTTTATAAATATATTGGGAATTCCATTATCAATTGTTGATCCAAAATTTGCAGCTGAATCATATCTTAATGTTGAACATTTTAATTTTAATTTTACATCAGTGGAAACAAATGATTTAGTTTTAAAAGAACGTATTTTAAAAACAAAACCAAATATTGAAATTCCTGAAAATTTAAAAATGTCATATATCCAGGGGAAATGTGTTTCATTTATTGATAATCATAATATTAATTATCAATTAACTGCATCTGAAGATATTAGACAATTATCTTTTGATTATTGTGTTTTTTCAACTGGTCGTAAAAGAGCATGGCCATTTGATCCATTAGGTTTTACACAAGAACAATTTGTTAAAGAAATGGGTGATACTACTGTAAAAATTGAAAAAGCTAAAACAATTTCAGTTATTGGTGCAGGTGCCTTGGGTATTGAAATTGCAGGTGAAATTAAAGAAGAATATCCAGAGAAAAAAGTTATATTAATACATCCTCATGGTTTTTTACCACCTGAAGAATTTGCTAAAGATAATTTCAAGAATGCTACAGAAAAACATATTAGAGATTTAGAAATTGAATTATATTTAAATACTAGAATTGCTAAAGAAGAAGAAAATGGTGATTTATTAACTACAAAGGGAGATATAATTAAATCCGAATTAAATTTTTGGTGTAATTTCCATACAAATAACATTCAATCATTATTACCATTTTTCCAAGATTCAGTGGAAATTAAAAAAGGTGAAGTTATTGTTGATGAAAGAATGTTGATTAAAGGTTACACTAATATTTTCGCTATAGGTGATATAATCAATTTACCTATAATCAAGACTGCTGGAGGTGCATATCGTCAAGGTGAAGTTGCAGCTGGTACTTTAATTAATATTTTGGTTAAAGGAGAAGAGACTTATGAAAAGATTGATCTTGCTAATTGGCCAGCTGCAATGACTATAGTTGTAGGTAGACAAAGATCCATTACTCAATATAATGATATTGGAGATGGAGAAGTAAAGAGTAATAATGAAGAAGTTCTTGAATTTTACAAGGATTATTGCAATAATAGAACAAAGACTCTAATGAATATAAACTAAGTATATAATAAATAAAAAAATAAATAAATAAATATTAACAATAAACCGTTCTCCGTGGAATGACAGCAAACAAGGTTTCCCTTAATAAAGCCCTTTTAGTCACAAAAAAAAAAAAGTCTGGAGAAACGAAAACAATAAAAAATGTCAAATCCAGATTTTGACTTGTATTCTTAATTTTATTCAGAACACTAGAACAAATTAAAGAATAGTGTTAAAAATGGAGAGATATAACGAGTCTGTGTTGCAGAAATGGACGAATAACGCGGAAAGAGAGTTGTATTTGAATGAGAATAACCATGACTTGAATGATTCTCATCTATTTGACTTTAACGAAGAGCTGAGTAATGCCGTAGAAGGTGAGTATTAGGTGTGATTGATATGGATTATAAGCTAATTAGTGTGATAGAGTCGTGGATTGATTTAGAAAAGTTTCAAGAGTCTAGACGGCAAAAGGAGACTGATGATGAAGACGAGGATGACGATGATGATAGTAAGACAATAAGATTAAATAGTGAAGAGAGCGGTAATGAAGAAGATGATTATAAAACCACTACAAGACGTTCTAATTCAAACAAGAGAATTAATTTTGAAGTAAATGATGTTAAATATAAAAGAGGTTATAATGATGGGTATGATTTAAACACCTCATTAACCACAATCTTATCAAGAGAGAGACCACACCCAAATGATGATAGGTGAGTTAAATTAAAAAGGATCTTGAAAAGGAGGTTATAACTAACATTAATTATAGTAAGATACTGTTTATGGATGTATCTAATTCATCATCAATGATATCTAATGTATCTGGATCTGATGTTTCATTTAAATCTTCAACAAAGAAACGTAAGATTAAATCTTCATCATCTTCATCAACAGATTATGCAAATAAGATAGTATTCATTAGCATCATTGCAAGTTTGAGCTTCAGTGCAGGATACGCTTTAGGTCAAAGTAGAAAGCATTAATTAATTTATATGAGGCATTTTTAATTAAAAATGGTTATGCTAGAATTTTTCAAAATGATGTTGGACAGCTTTTAATAAATATTGCAAGTCCTGGTGATTGGAAGAACAAGTGAGTTATTTCAAGGACAATTTCATACACATGAGATGAGTTTTTAATTGTAATTGTGACTGTTTTTATATAATTTGGGGTTTTAACCAAAGGTTAAGGGTTTTAATGGTTTTAATATGGATTGATTTAGGGTAATATAATAATATAAGCTATGAAAGGATGAAATTGTAATGTACCTTAAACCGTTAGAGTCTTACTACAAAACGTTAGGTATCGTATATAGCCATCAAAGAGCCATCGAGATATGCTACTCATTAGCGATCACACTAAAATTCCCTTAAACAGCACTCCAAAGAGCCAACGGCACATCTCCGTACCTCCTCCTAGGACACAGCCCATATCTCTCTACTGCAAAGGATCCTCGCACGTTCCATTTCAAATGGTGGGACTGTTTTCATTGGTCCATGTTGTTGAGAGTGTGCCATTAATTTCACAGTGGTCTACAAAATACTCAAGAGATGGTTTTCTAAAGTATGCGCGATTTTGGATTAAAGATTTTTTTTTATTTATTTTTTCAACAGTGCAACGTCATAATTCTTTTTTATTATTGAGCGGCTGATCTGAAGGAAATTTGGTTGTTGATGCGGTGGATTGGTTGATTGGTGGTTTGTTTGTTGGTTTGTTGATTGGTTGGTGGTGAGATGGTTAGTGTGATGGTGGTTGTGGGAATTGGTGCTGTTTGGGCTCGTTGGGCTGGTTTTGATTGGTGCTCTGGATGATATATCGGTGTTTCTTAGGGAAGAAATAGTGATATCAAACAGAGCTAGGTTCACCTATAGGCGAAACCACTTTGAGGCATTTTACACAACGTATAGGGCTATGATGATAACATGATAGCTAAACTATCAATCTAACGGGTTCCTCCAACCAATTCCATCACTCGTACTTCTGATAATGGGACAAACATTTCCAGATTCGATACTGCAACACTGCAACTGACTCTTTAAAGATGAAAAAAAATATTTTCATTGAATCAGAGTATAAAATACATCAATGAACCTGTACTTAGCTTTACCATTCCTCTTTATACACATATAAAAAGTCAATACGTCTCCCCAATATATGGCTGAACCATTGAAAGAAGGATCAAACAAGTCCAAAGTCGACTTTTTAAAATCTTCCACCATTGATACTGATTCCCAAAACGAAATGACTGGGATCAGCTTCCAAGTTGATAACACCATTGCTGGTACTTCAAGAGCAGCAAAAATTGATCATGCTTTAAGAAGACCAATTAGTAAAGATTTAGGTGATGTTAAATCAACTATATCTGGTGGTGATAAAAATGGGAAATTTAATTTAAAGTCAACATTATTCATGTCTTTTAGTTCTTTGGGTGCCATATATGGTGATATTGGTACTTCACCTTTATACACTTTAGCAACCGTTTTCAAAGATTCAAAAGATCTTGAAAAGAAAGAAATTCTTGGTGGTGTTAGTTGTATTTTTTGGTTATTCACAATTGTGGTGATTTTTAAATATATCTCAGTTGTATTAATTTGGGGACCAATGAATGGTGAAGGTGGTCAAATTGCTATATTCACAAAGATTGCCACTGCATTAAGTATTGGTCCTCGTGCAAATACAGAATCAGATCCTGATCATATTTCAGATACAGATTTTTTATTATCAAGAACAAGAACTTCAGAATCTTATTATCAAAATTCAGTCTTTATTTCAAAATATCTTTATAAATTCATTTTATTCTTATGTTTCTTAGGTTGCAGTCTTGTTATATCAGATGGATTTTTAACACCAACTACATCTGTTCTTAGTGCAGTGGAAGGTATTAAAGTTCAAGCTCCAGGTATTTCAAATGCAGTTTTACCAATATCTTGTGTGATTCTACTTTTCTTATTCTCAATCCAATCCTTAGGTTCAGGAACAGTGTCCTTGGTATTTGCACCTATAATCTTTATTTGGTTGGGCTTGTTAGGTGGTATTGGAATTTATAACATTACAGCATACCCTGGTATCCTAAGAGCTTTCAGTCCAGTTATAGCTGTGAAATATTTGGTTGATAAAGGTGGGATTAATGTACTGGGTTCAGTTATGTTATGTGTCACAGGTACAGAAGCTATGTTTGCTGATATTGGACATTTTGGTAGATTACCTGTACAACTTACATTGGTTTTATATGTATATCCATGTTTGATGTTGGCATATTTTGGACAAGGTGCTTATTTGGTTAAAAATCCAACAGAATTAGCTAATGTATTTTATACTTCAATTCCTGGTGGGAAAGGTTTATTTTGGGTTGTTTTCGTATTAGCTATCTTGGCTACAATTATTGCATCTCAAGCTTTAATTTTAGGAGTTTTCAGTATTCTGAGACAATTAATTCAAATTGATTGTTTCCCAAGTTTTAAAATTGTTCATTCTTCAAAATCTCATTTTGGTCAAGTTTATATCCCAACAATTAATTTCTTATTAATGATTGGTGTCAT
Source organism: Hansenula sp. Y91-04 (assembly GCA_037042445.1). Lineage (NCBI taxonomy): Eukaryota > Fungi > Ascomycota > Saccharomycetes > Phaffomycetales > Wickerhamomycetaceae > Hansenula > Hansenula sp. Y91-04. The sequence continues at coordinate 238,547 of JAXQKK010000061.1, read as the reverse complement.
TGTCACTACTGTTGGTTATGGTTCAAGTGCAAAAGTTTCTGCTGCCTATGGTCTTGGTGTTTCATTAGATTTCCTTGTTACAACAATATTGATTACAATTGCAATGATTTATGTTTACAAGATGAATTTTTTGGTTCCATTATGCTTTTTCTTGGGATTTGGAACCGTTGATATGATATTAATTATATCTAATATGAAAAAAATCATTCATGGTGCTTGGTTCCCATTAGCATTAGCTATTATTTTCACTTCATTTATTGCATTTTGGTATTGGGGGAGATCAAATGTTAAAGAAAATTTTGAACATCCATTGTTATTTGAAAATAGATCCATATATGACGATGATGAGGATGATGAAGATGAAGATGGTGAAGTCCATCATAGGAAGAAAAGAGAATTTGGATCAGTCACTTTTATATATACCAAGAATATTAACATTACCCCAGATTTTATTGTTAATTCATTGGATTCAATTATGGTGTTTGTTACTGTTAGTGTTAAATCAGTACCATATTTAGGACCATTTTATGATGAAGTGACTATGCATAGAATTTCTCCAGGAGTTTATAAAGCTACAATTAATTTTGGATTCATGGATGATTTAATAATTGATTCTTTAGTTTTAGAAAAATTGGTTAGAGAACTTTCAGAAGATGATATTAAAACTATATCTAGATTAAATGATGTTGATGTTACGCATGTTATTGAAAGTGAAAAAGTTCGTGCAAAGAGAAATTTTTATTTTTATGCTGGAGATTCAAGTTCAATTTTAGGTAAAATCTTGGTTAAATGGTTTGGATTTTGGAATTTAATAAGAAGATATATTATTGAATATATTTTTTCTCCTATTCATGATTTATTCAATAGTAATGATATTTTGGATAATGAATTGATTTTAGGTGAAGGTGAAGTGGATGTGATTTATCTAGGTTCCATAGTTCGTATTTGATAGAGTATACGGATGTTGACGATTTCATTTTAATGTAGGAATTCTTGTATTAATGAATAAATAATGAATAAATAATAAATAAATAATAAATAAATAAGTTGAATAAATAAGTTGATTCTTGTTCAATAGTAATTAAAAATTCTGCAAGGATATTTATCAGAATACATCCCATGACCTTCATGAACAATACGTCTTTGAATTTTTTTATTTAAATTCAAATTTGGTGCAATGACAACACCATCAGTACCTAAAACTTGTTTCTCGACAACATTAGGATCTGCTTCTTTTAAAGCAGTTGATAAATAAAATTTAGCTTCAGGTTCTTGGAAAACTTGTAACTCTTTTTCACCACTATTCCCCACTGATATTCTTGGATTAGTTGAAGTACCTAATTTTAATAACCCAGAAACTCTAGTTTGATCAAAAGCTGAAATTCTTGGATAATTCTTTCTACTATCTCTTTTATGATATAAATTTCCCTGGATATCACCAGCTGGTAAAGAATATGGATCATCATATGTTTTACCCTGTGGTTGAGATCCTGGTGCAGGAACTCTATATAATGGGACTATTGGATTACCAGAAGAACGGTTTGGTGCCTTGATAAATGTCAGTATAATAATACAACACGTTGGAGTATATGAAACTTACAATAACCAAAAGTTGTCTAATCTTTTCCCATATCCCCTTAGAACCAACGGTATATTTCTATGAGTAAATGTTAATGGAAACTGTTCACCCTAGCGAGGCAAAGAAAACTGTAATGAGTCAAACATACCTTGGTGATAGGCACAGGACCACCTGACATAGTTGTATCTGTGATTTAAAGCTGTTTGAAATGTGTTTTCTTAAAGAGTGTAGTTAAAACTCCTGTTTATTATTTCTATTCTCAATTTGACTGGAGAAATCGAAAACCAATTCGCGGAAAATTGGGATTTGCAGCATTTTGGATTTTTTATGGAGAATTGAATAACCAAACAATAGAAATTTGAGACTTTGAGGTGCTGTTTAGAGCTTTTGTTGGTGATATATTGGGGTGATATTATTGGTTGTTATTGATTTAGAGGTGTGGTTTTTAATCTCTTAATTTAGTGTGACAAAATAGCTTCAAAAATGACCGACATAGAGGATTACAACAGAGCAATGACAATAAAGTCCAAAACTTTTTTACAGAAATTCTACGATGAATATAAATGGATGTTGAATGCACTTGTGGCACTGATTATACTGAAATATATAACATCTGGGGATCAAATGACTGTGATATCTCAAAGGTTGAGTTCCATAGTTTCAATTATTAGAAATCTTATAAGGCATGAGAACGGTGAATCTACTACAAGGATCTTTGATGATCTGAGGTTTGAATATGATGTGGATATTAATAAACTGCCCATGGTTTTCGCTGGGATAGGATTGTTGTTCTTTGTTGTGTTGCTGTCATGAAATATTACAAAGTCTAAAGCATTGGGCTGAGCCATGTGATGCCACCTAATATAGTTCTATTTACTGTTATAAATAATTCGAGTGATATATTGGATGATCTGTATAGTAACTCGAATTACAATGGTTTATTTCACCTAGTTCATGATTAGACCGATGTATTCTTCCAAAAAGCTCACAATCCATGAAAAAAAGCCTGGTCAAAGAGCACAAACACCTAAACAGCATAAACACCTCTCCCTAAAACCAACCCAAAACACATTCTTTCAAACATTTTCAACTAGTTTCTTCGTATAAATATCCAACTGGTATAAATTTTGCAATATCGGCTGAAATTTTAGGTTTTATTGCTATAAGTCCGAGTTTCACAACCCGATCTTACAAAATCTTTCAATGGGTACTTAAATATTCGTACTTCTTCCCTTTTCCTTTATAAATCTTGTGACAAATATCATATTAATCATAATTATTCAAAATGAGTGGGAAGGTACAAGGATCCAAGATCTATAGATGGGACTCATCAGTATATCTCCTATACAACTTGTTAGGATTATCAATTTTTAGTGCCGGTTTATATACTGTCTTCACATTACCATTACCAAAAGAACTCGAGGATGCAGGTCACGTTCAGTTTTTGACAAATCTTTCTTTGATATTTACAGTGGTGGCTGTCTTTTCAAACATTTCCACAATATTGGCTCCAGGAACCTTGATTAATACTGTTAATATCTATTTAAATGCTATAGCATTGATTTTAGAGATCTTAGTTGCCCTTATATACTGGTCATTAAAGATTCTTTTCATTCATTTGATCATTTCACAGACTATTGATCCGAAAAACTATATCCCACTATACCTTGATTTTGCAATCCATTTATTCCCAATAAGTTTCTTGTCATTCGATTATTTATTCATCAAATATCAACGCTTCAATATTCCTTCATTCAAAGTTCTACTTATTATCTCTGGATTAACAGCTTCATATTGGTTTTTGCTCGAATCAATAATTGTTCCACCAGCATCATATCCATACCCCTTTTTGAACGTTGCTACTGAGGAAAGAATTGTGATATTTGCAGTTGTTGCGTTATTTGGATATGGATTCTATCATGCTTCTAATTTTGCTCACAATACTGTTCAAAAATTAGTGTTCAAAACCGAACAAAAACTCAAAAATAACTAAACACCCATATTCCCTCTATCCATCTAACAATAATAAATAGCTAATTACTTAACTAGATTTCTCAATAAATTAATCTTAAATAGACAAATTATTGTAGCATCATATGCTTTGTCTGGCCATACCGCTTTAAAATCCTCCTCGGTTTTTTTTTTTTTTTCGTGAGATGGTTTTAAAAAAGTCACTTAAACGATCCGAGAAGAGTGATCTTGTTATTATTTGAACATCTATTGATATTGAGAGATTGAACTGTCTTTAACTATTAGAAGAATATTGCACATTTGCTATAGATTTAGATCACTTTTACCTGTGCTTTATATCAAAATAAAGAAATAAAACCATGTCAGCTCAAACGGTCGATGAGACAGATGCCACTTTAACAAAGGCTACATTATACAGTATTTATGATAATGATGATATTGATAAAGACAATAATGATAATGAAATTTACAACACTCTGAGCTCAAACATTGAGAAAAACAAATATATCAAAGAACATGAAATTGTCCATACACCCAAACCACATTTATTCAAAAGAGTATTAAAATTAACAGTGAGTTTATTAATCCTTGGAGCATCAGGTATTTTATATAATCAATTGGGTCAACATATTCATGATAATCATATTTTAGTACCTGAACTAGCATCAAAACCATTGGATATTGGTATTAAAATCAGTAATCAATTAGTATTTAATGGAGTGGCACCAAAATGGTTAATTTATTCAATTGAAGGTATACTATTTGGATTAATTCAACCAATTTTTGATAAATATGTCTTTGGTTCAAAATCATCTACAAAGGAATCAAATAGTTCAACACCTTTTGGAATTGATACTTCTTCAATTGTTAGAGCTGCAGTGGCATTTTTAGGTGTTTCATTCGCTGTACGTAAAATTGAATGGAATTCATCAATTCAAGCATCAATTGCATGGTCTTTATTAAGTCCTTGTTTATGGCTCCTACTTGATGGTACACTATCAGGCTTTATAACTGGTGTATTTATTGCATCTGTGGCTAGTTTCTCAGTAATTGCATTTGAAGGATTACCTGCTAATTGGTATCAAGATTTTGAATTTACAGCAATAATGTTATGGTTAGGTAATTTCTTCTTCTTTGGATTAATCATCTTTGGGAAGATTGGAAGATATTTATTTGAATGAAAAACTACATAAAACGATTAAAGTTGGTTTATTAATGCACAAAAAATAAAAAACCTTCATTTAATAATTCAAGTATTGTAGACTCTTACAATAATGGATCAACGCCAATAGTTAATAAAATTAAAAGAAAAAAAACATGCTAAACATAAAAAAAAAAGCAGTCAACAACAACAAAATAACCCAACATCACAACCAGTTCACTCTTTTCATTTAGGATCATCTAATTTAGCTTCATTTTCTAATGATGATTTCCCTGGACTAGTACCACTAATAGAATTTCTATTAATTCTTAATATCTCTTGCGGATTCAAATGTTTATTTGATAATTTTGTATTTATATCTTTAACACCAGCTTGATTTAATGCATAATCTCCACTATCAAAATATTTACGTTCTTGTAATTTATGTGATAAAACTTCATTTCTTGAAGGCAATTTCCCATACAACTTGTAAAGTTTCAATTCTTGAGGTGATAGTTTGGATTCATCAACGTTATCAGCCATTTTGCAATTAATTGATATTCAAAATATCTTTAATTTAAATTAATACAATAACTCAATTGATTTAAGGATCTTATTGTCTCTATACTATTTACACAAATCTAAGTAACTTTAACTTGAAATCTGTCACTTTCTCTTCGGTAAGCGCACTCATTTGCTGCTACCCGGCCAAAACAACATCGCGAATTGGATCTACAAATAATAAATTACTATATACAAAAAGGTACTTTATATCTATAGATCATTTATCGTTAAATTGTTCGTTAATAGTAATTAGCTCTTATTTGTTTATTGCTTGTAGATTTCTAAGTTTCTCAAGTTGTTTAATATCTTCTTGTTCTTTAACAATTCTATCAGCTTCATAATCTAGTCCAAAATCATCATGAACTCTAATTAAAACACTCTTATCATACATCTCCTGTGCCTGCACAAGTGTCATCAATTGATGTACCAAAAATTTCCACACTGTATCATTCACATCAGCATCATGTTCTTCAATGTGACCAGGACTATCTTCTTCTTCAACTTCTTCAGTAGCAAATGGATCAAATGTATTTTTGTAACTTGTTTGAGATTTAATAAGATCAAATGTCTCTTTATATTTGTTAAAATTATGATTAACATCATATCTTTTAGCTGGATCCATTCTTGGTAATATCCTATGAGATTTTTCGTTAAATTTCACAAATTTGCACAATTTTTTGATTTTAGAAACTGTATATTTGTGTGGTTGAGTTCTGTGTATCTTACCCATATATTGTAACACACAAATTGCACCATAATAATCCTTTTCATGAAGAAATACATCAATCACTGTATCATATAATCGTTGTGAAGGTACAACTTTATCATGAATCATCTTCATAAAGACAAATCTTATATCTGGTATTTCAATTTTTTGCTTCAATTCTGCATTTCTGGAGTATGATAAATTTTTAATAACTTTCCAAATTGTCATATATAACACAATTGCAGAATTATCTGCTTCATAAGAACCTTGAATATGAAGATTTTCAATCAAAATTTCATCAATCAGAGTAAATGCTTCTAAATATCTATTATGTCTTTCATAACTCTTTAATAATTGAGACAAAAAAATAGAGCTATAAATATTGTAAACATTAGTAAATCTCACAAAAATTTCATCAAGCATATCATCATTCCCCTTATTAGCAAAATATTTCACAAACTGTGCATAATGATATGAGTTTACTGGTGGGAATAACTGTTCCCCAGAAGGTTGCTCAGGATTCATCATTGTATCTTCCAATGATAAATATGAACCCTCAAGTGCAGTCAACACTTTAAATGCTAAATCAACCTTGTCCCTTTTAAGTAGGGCCTGGATTAAACTGTCATAATGCTGAGCTGTTGGTTTTTGCTTTTGTGCAATCATATTTTCAATGATGAATGTAATAGAACGAAACCCACCTAACTCTGCCAACTCTTGTAATGTCTCATTTAAGACAGCCTCTTGTTGAGCAGCAAGTGGCTGTTCCTTCTTATATTTTTGAATAAATGAAAACAAATATTTTTCAGCACTTTTATTTTTAAGTTTTTTCATTTGAGGTTTGATCTTAGATGACAATTCATATCTAAAACTTAACAACACTTCATCTAGATCTTTCATCTTTGTGTTTGGTTGTTTGAGATAAAACTCAATCATATCAGGAACTTTATCACTCAATCCTTCAGTGGCAATATACCAACCAACAACCATTAAATAAGCAACAGATTTCGTTTGATGGAATTTATCCAAATATTCACATTTTTCCTTTGGAGGAGCTACAAAGAATGGATTTCTAGATTCAGCATCTCTCATACCTCTTGCTTCAATCATTTCTTCAAATTCTTTTCTCCAATATTCAGCTCTTTCAAAATTAGAAACGAAAACATATCTCTCAATTATAGTGACATAAATATCTCCTTGAACATATTTCACTTTAAAAAGTTCTTTAATTAAGCGAATGTAGTTTTCTGCAGCATCAAAATTCCCATATCCTATGGCATTAAGAGCTTTGAGTTGATACCACATTGGTCTTTCCACATTAGTACTATCCAATAGAGCTTGCGCCTCTAGATGAGCTTGTGAATCAATGAGTGCACCTATAAGATAATACTGTTTGTCAAGAGTGAGTTCATCAACTTTCCCTAAACGGAAAAGAGCTCTTCCTGAAATCGCTTTCAAAGCTTCTGAAATATCTATATCTTGGATTTCTAACGCTAGATCAAAGATAGCCTTTAATTGAGGAACAGAAACAACCATCAAACCAACTTCACTTTCAAGCACACTATTTAATTTTCTTAATAAAGCCTCTGAAATTCTATACGGACTTTGTCTTTGTAGTGAAAGACCAAATTGTTTATCCAGCTGTTTGCTAATCATATGAATCTGTTCTTCCTCGTTCTTAGGTTTGTGTTCGTTCATATATGACAGGGTCATGACATCTTTATTTGGAGTTTTCAATTCATTTGTTGCCTCCTCTATTAAAAATTGAAGAGTTTTAGCACTTGATTCCTCTGCACTATTTATCTTGTTGAATTCTGATATAAATTTATTGAATCTCTTATAAGTTGGTGATCCATATATGTAAATATTTAAAGAATCCATAAATATTTTATCAGGATTTTCATCAGCACGAGTCATTCCTCTAGCTTTCAATTCTGCTTCTTCCAATCGTTGAGCTTCTTGCTTTATCTCTTCAATAGGCAATTTAGCTTCTTGGATCTCCTTAATAGTTCTTTTCTGGAATTGTAAAGCAACAGATTTCGCATATTTTTGTGGTGTTAAATGGCCTGTTTGAACTCTGGGTATTTTCCAACTTGTTAGCTTTACAGGCAATCTCTTATCACCTCTGAAGAACCTGTGGAAAGGTGGAGACTCCCTCCTTCTGAGCACAGTGGAGAGACCATGAGTAGAAGGCAACCTCACAGCGTTACTCATCGTATCTGATCGCCTGGTTTCTAATCGTGTACACTAACCTAATAGTACTGAAATGCTTCACCTCAAAACACACACTTTAATTTTTTTTTTATTTTTTCGTGATGAGAAACCCGTAAGATTAGGTAATCTTTAAGAGTACTACAGTAAGTGAAGCAATAAGTGAAGAGAAGTTTCTAATCGAATCAATCAACTGATACTGTAAAAAATAACAATGTGTATGGAGACAGTACTGATTACAGTATCAGATAGTATAATAACACTATTGTTTAGGGTCCCTGAGCTGTCAACTGATATGGCGTATTTTGTCCATAACATCCTTTACTGTATAATGGAATTCCGTCCGCGATTACAGGCCGCATTACAAATACCACTGATCAAATGAGATCAAAACGTACATCGCTTTTATGGTATAAATAAGACGAGTGATTCCTATAGAATTGACACCATGATCAAGATGATTGGAATCAGAGAAGTTACAAAATGTCTTTGAAGATATTAGTAAGAGGAAGTTTACTAGGAAGATTTATTTACAAGGCATCTTCAAGAAAGCTGTTGAACTACAAAGAAGATTCACCAGACTATGTTGTACCGCAAAAATACACAGCTATACATAGTGAAGATTCTGAAAAACGTGATGCTGGAGAAAGTTCCGCAAGCTCTGATAATAAAGAATACATCATCGTGGACTGGGATGGTGAAGATGATCCTGAACATCCAAATAATTGGCCAATGAAGGTTCGTTTGATTGTGAGTTTTTTCATGGCTTCGTTATCTGCATTTGTCTATCTTGCTTCTGCAGTATACCTTCCAGCAATTGAACGTCTTCAAGAAGATTTCCACATTGGTCATGTGGTGGCTACATTACCATTAACAATTTTCGTTATCGGATATGGGTTAGGACCATTAGTATTTTCACCAATGTCAGAACATCCATCTATTGGAAGAAACTCAATTTACGTTGCAACTTTAATCATATTTGCAATTTTACAAATTCCAACTGCATTAGTGAAAAACATTGCTGGATTCTTGGTGTTAAGATTCATTGCAGGTCTTTTTGCTTCACCTGTTCTAGCTACTGGTGGTGCATCATTTGCTGATATGTACAGTTTACCATATATGCCTGTTGGTTTAGCACTTTGGGGTATTGGTTCTTTTTCAGGTGTGAGTCTTGGACCACTCTTTGGAGCTGCTTTAGAAGTTGGTACTAAAGGTTGGAGATGGTCGTTTTGGTTTTTGTTGATTGTTTCTTCTTGTCTTGCAATTATTTTCTTTACATTTATTCCAGAGACTTATCAACAGACAATTTTAGCTAGAAAAGCTGAAAGACTTCGTCATTTAACAGGAAATCCAAACATCATCACTGAAGCTGAATTGAGCTCAAAAGACCATACACCAAAAGAAGTTGCGATTGAAATCTTGTGGAGACCTGTTGAAATTGCTGTCTTTGAACCAGTGGTTATGTTGATCAATATCTATGTTGCCATATTATATGCTGTTATGTATCTTTGGTTTGAAGGTTTCCCTATTTATTTTATAGAGGTGAAACATTTCAGTGTAATGGGAGGAGGTCTTACATATCTTTCAATTGTTATTGGTGTTTTATTTGGAGTTGCGATATACATCTCTATGATTTACCATCAATATACAAAACCTATGTTGAGAAATGAGAAAGTACATCCAGAAGCTTTTATCCCTGCAGCTATAGTTGGTAGTGTGATTTTAGCTCTGAGTATGTTTGTATTTGGTTGGTCTGCTACTAGAAGTCATCATTGGTTTGGTGCTCTTATTGGAGGTGTGTTATACGGTGCTGCAGGTATTATGATGTTTCAAACATTATTAAACTATGTTGGTATGTCTTTTTACAGATTTGTTGCTTCAGCTTTTGCAGGTAATGCATTTTTCAGATCTGTCGTTGCAGGTTGTTTCCCATTATTTGGTAGAGCTATGTTTAAAAATCTATCAACAAATGAATTCCCAGTTGCATGGGGGTCAACTATCTTGGGAATAATTTGTATTGTGATGATTGGTGTACCGGTTTTGTTCTATCTAAATGGTCCAAAATTAAGAGCAAAGTCTAAGTATGCAGGAACAGGAAAAGATGATGTGAGTTTATAATAATAAACTAAACAAGATTTCGTTAAACTAGAGTGAGAGTGAATAATAAATGCCATTATATATTATAATACACCTCTTTTTTTAAGTAATGCTATTAAATATGCTTCATTTTTAAAACTGAAATTGCTTCATAGAACCTCATTTACGAGATCTACGACCTTCAAATCCAGCACGTTTTGGAACTATAGCACCTTTAAATTTTCTCTTTTGTTTAACTTGATTCTTCCGTTTCACACCTTTATTATCTTTTCTAATTTGTAAGTTCTCCTCTCTTCTCTTCTGTTTGGCACTAATAGAATTTGCAACAGTTTCTTTACGTTCTCTCCATTCAAACTCAGATTTTCTCTTTTGTGCTTCTTTTCTCTTGATAGCTTTCTTCAATAATGCTTCATCATTTCTTAATTTTTCACCTTCTGCTCTTGCTAAAACGTTATTCCATTTTTCTTTCTCTTTCAATTCTTTCTTTTTAGAATCATCAAGTTCTTCCAATTTTTGCTTTTTAGCTTCCACTATTTTCAAATGTGCTTTTAAATCACCCTTTGCAGGTCCTTTCTTTTTTGCAGCTTTTCTTAATTTTTGTAAATCAGATGTAGTACGCTCATCTTCGTTAAATCTTATATTTTGATAAAGAACGTTATCTGCACTCATACCATCATCTTCTTCATCACTTTCTTCTTCCTCATCGCTATTATCATCTTCTTCTTCCTCTTCCTCAAGTTCTTCTAACTTTCTCTTCTTTCTCTCAGCCTTTTGAGCCGCTTTTAATTCAGCTTTCTTACGACGTTCTTCTAAAATAGCTTCTCTAGATGATGGTGCACCAGCAGCTTTTGAACCAGGAGCTTTACGTTTTTCTTTCAAGGCACCGATTTTTGAAGCTAATTTCTCCCTTAGTGCTTTAAGATTTTCTTCTTTTCTCTTCTTATCTTCTTCTGATAATTCTGGTGATTTTTTCACTCCATTAGGTTGTGGTTTGGATTTTGTTTGTTTATCCTGAAGATTAACTTCATTTCCATCATCGTCAAAAATTATATTGATACTTTCCTCTTCTTCATCTTCATCTTCATTAGCTTTTTTCCCTTTAGATTTATTTTCCTTTTGAATTTCTTGAGCTTTCTTTAAACCATTTTGTTTCTTTACTGGTTCTTGTTCTTCTGATTCTGAAGTTTCATCATCTTCTCCATCCGATTCTTCCTCTTCACTTTCAACTTGCTTAGCTGGTATTATTTTACTCCCTGGAATCACAACTGGTTTAGCATTTTTAGCTCTTCTCTTTTGAATTTCAGCAGCTGATGCGCTCTGTTCAGATTCTTCAGATTGTGTAGGATCTAATTTGGCTCTTTTAGCCTCTTTTGCCTCCTCTTTGGATTGCTTCTTAGCCTTCCATTGGTTCTGTGTATCGTCATCATAATAATATTTGGCTGGTATTAAAGATAGTAGACCATCAAAGGCACTTGAATTATTTTTCAATCTTTCCTATTGTATAATGTTAGTTATCTACTAAACTGTAATTGAATTGCTGGAGTCTAACAATAGCATGATCTATCAAAGAACTCCATCAAAATGATAAATACCCACCTCTAGAGTAGAACTCATCTTCTATCAACCTTCCCTTTATAAAATCTCTCGAGAACCTCTTCACACACACTATTCTTCTTTATTATAATGTAAATATTTCACACTTATAAAAAAAAAAAAATTTGAGCATCGGTCAGGGCAGCACAAAAACTGGTTAGCGACACACTTCTAAATAAAATTTACCCGGCTTCTTATCTTCAATTCAATTTTGGGGCAGCGGGCACTCTTAGGCAGTCAGTTTTTGAAAGGAAAGGGAGCTCTTGAGTTCGAGAGATAACTGGTGTCTTCTCTGTTGAACAACAACAACAACCACACAACTGAGAGTAATGTCAGATTCAATTGCTAACTATCTCCTACTCTCATTGCCTTCGAAGGCAGCTCCTGAGTCATCTCCTACAGATGACTCTTCTGAGTGGCTGGAGAAAAGTCTCTTGAGTGGTAAGACCATTATCAACAATTTCACAATTCCAAACTTCAAGATAGGTACCTTGGATCAATTGGTGCTACAAAGTGAAGAACTTCAAAAGATCGATGACCAATTGGCCGGCTCAGTTGGGAAAGTGATTGAAGTTTTGGCTAGTTTATACGAAAATAACCAACCTCTTATAAATGCATCCAAAAAAGTTGATGATAAATCTGTTACTGATTATCTCGAACATTTCCAATGGAAAACTAGCAAGTTCAGACTTGATAAATCAATCAAAGAATTAATTTCATCTATTTCCAATGAAGCATTTCAACTTGATGCTGATGTTAGAAATGCATTCACTAATTACAACACTGCCAAATCTAATTTAAATGCTGCTGAAAGAAAGAAAACCGGTGATTTATCAGTTAGATCATTACATGATATCGTTAAACCAGAAGATTTTGTTCTTGGATCAGACCATTTACAAACTGTTTTGGTTGCCGTTCCAAAGAATTTGAAAAAAGATTTCTTATCTAGTTATGAATCATTAGTGCAAATGGTTGTTCCAAGAAGTGCAAAAGAAATCGAAAGCGATAATGAATATATTCTTTATAGTACCACTTTATTCAAGAAATATATTCCAGATTATTTACAATCATTACGTGAAAAGAAATTTGTCCCAAGAGATTTTGTCTATTCCGAAGAGATTTTAAATGAAATGAGAAAAGAACATGATGTCGCTGCACAAACTGAACACCGTTTGAAAAACGAGTTGGTGAGATTAGCTAGAGCTGCATACTCCGATATAACATCTAATTGGTTCCATTTGAAAGCCATTAGAATATTTGTGGAAAGTGTCTTGAGATATGGTTTACCACCTGATTTCAACTCCACCATCATAAAACTACCAACAGCTAAAAGTGCCGAAAAGGCTAAACAAGAACTATTCCATGAATTTGGTTATTTGGGTGGTAGTGCCTTTTCAGTCGATAAGAAAGGTAAAGTCCAAAAAGATTCTTCATTAAATGAATATGCATCTTTGGTTGATACCGAATACGAGCCATTTGTTGTCTACGACATTGAAATAAAATGAGATAACACATCATTATATAGACAGAACACCATCCAACTGAAGTAAAAGAGTAATAATAATCATGTTAAATGAACCCTTCTTTTTGAGTAGTGTTGATAATAATAATAATTCGCGTTTGAAAATCACGAGGGCGCGAATTTTAAGCCAACGATGTAAACAAGAAATTGAACATAACTGATCTCTACATTCCTTCACTGAAAAGCTGGAGAATTTGATTATTTATAAGAACGAGATTCTTTTATTGATCTTGTTTATATCTTAAGCCATCAAGAGATATCAACTATTTAAAAGATGGTCTTGGAGGAGACACCCATATCCAAAATCACAAATGCAGCTCTATTGTCACCACAAAGTCCCAAAATGGCTTCTTCATCAACACCGTTGAAGCAAATACGTTCACCAACGAGAAATGGTTCCACAGTTAAAAGATCAGAGAGTGCTAGAAAGCAGAAAAATAGACTAAGTGCATCAGCAATAGCTACATCTAGTCTGGCATCTCCTGAAAAGAGTTTCGCATCAACACCTATAAAGAACAAGAATAAGAGACTGTCTAGTGAGGTCAATAATATCAAAGTTGTTGCTAGGTTTAGGCCCTTGAATGATAATGAAAAGCTTCAAGAAGGTGGTTCAGTGGCGCCAAATTTCCTAGATCAAAGTTCCTTGGTGATCAATAACGAGCATTACACATTTGATAAAGTATTTGATCCAAAAAGTTCACAATCAGATATATTTGAATTCTCAGTTGCACAAACTGTCGATGATTTATTCAATGGATATAATGGGACAGTCTTGGCTTATGGTCAAACAGGGTCTGGGAAATCATATACAATGATGGGATCAAATATAGATGATGAAGATAAAAAGGGTATAATACCCAGAATAGCTGATTCAATATTTGACAAGATTGCTGGTGGTGATGAAAATACGGAATATACTTTGAGTGTTTCTTATATGGAGATTTATATGGAGATGATTCGTGATTTGTTGAGTATTGATTCACATAGCAGTGTCAATTTGACAGTTCATGAAGATAAAACAAGTGGTGTTCATGTAAGGAATCTTAACAAAGTTTATATTGGGTCTCCAAAAGAGTTATATGCAACTTTACAAAAAGGTACTGATCTTCGAGCTACTGCTTCAACAGATATGAATTTAGAATCTTCAAGATCACATGCAATTTTCCAATTAAATTTAACTCAAATTAATCAGATTGATGGTGCTACCAAAAGAAGTAAACTTTTTCTTGTTGATCTAGCTGGTAGTGAAAAAGTTAGTAAGACTGGTGCATCTGGTCAGACTTTAGAAGAGGCTAAGAAGATTAATAGTTCATTAAGTGCATTAGGGAATGTTATAAATGCATTAACAGATACGAAATCAACACATGTGCCATACAGAGATTCAAAATTAACAAGGATATTACAAGAATCGTTAGGTGGTAATTCCAGAACAAGTTTAATTATAAATTGTTCACCATCTTCTTCTAATGCTCAAGAAACAATTTCCACATTGAGATTTGGAACAAGAGCCAAAAAGATTAAAAATAATGCACATATCAACGCTGAACCAAGTGGGTTTGAATTGATGAAACAAATTGAGAGTTTGAAAAGAGTCAATGAAGAACATGAACTACGAAACAAAGAACTTGAATTAGAACTTGAGCTTTGGAGAAGTGGTGTTAATCGTTCAGAAAATTTGCCTGCGGTAACAGAAGTTATTGTTGATGAAGAAAGTGCAAAGAAATTAAAAGAATCAGATCGTGTAATAACGTCATTAACTGAAAGACTTACAAAGCTTACTAGTTTGTTATCACAATCCCCAAGTTTCCAAAATGATACAACTCAAAACTTTCCTCTCCAAAAACAACTTGAGGATTCGAATTTTATCAACAAATTTTTAATGAGTGATTTGGAAGATCAATGTAATAAAATTGTCGAATTAGAGATGAAAGTTGATGATCTTGAGGATAAGTTGGAGAAATCATTTTTTAGAGATCAAGAGTTAGAGGAACAAAAAGTTCTAGCTCTTGAACAGACATTAGATAAATTTAGTGAGAAATTAGAAGAGTTGGAAGTTCAAAATAATCTTTTGAAAAGAGATGTTCTGACAACTAAGAAAATTTCTGATACTAGAAATGAAAGAATCAGAACTTTAGAACAAATGGTTAAAGATCAACAGTATCAAGCCAATAAGGAGAGTGCAAACTTCGAAGGTAAGTTGTCATTTCTCAAAGATCGTTTGATCACCGTAAAGAAGTCATCTAATGGGATACATAGTGGGTCTAATGGTAGTGGTGGTTCAAGAAATTTTTCAAACAATATGTCTCAAATTGATGAAATGGATGCTAATACTTCCAATGATTCTTTTACGAGCTCAGAATATAACTTTGGTCGAACTGATGGTGCTATGCTGTCCAGGAGAACTACAAATAGTAGCAATCATAGCTTTAATGGTCGTGTTGGATTAAATTTAAATATTGTTAAACCAATGAGAGGAGGTGCAGTTGATAAAGAGAATTAATAATTTTATAAATAATAGAGAGTGTGGCATGAAATCAACTACAATAATAATAATAATAATGATATACCAATTTTTGCTAATAATATATATATATAATAATTAACCTTTTAATTCTATTAATTTGCATTGATAATGAATATTCCTAGTTGAGTAGAAACATCTAATTATTACTTTTTTCTTTGTAGTTTTACACTCTTCATTCTTCTTCATTACTTCATTATAACTTATACTTAACCAACTAAATAAATAAGCTTTAGAAATTTATTTTTCCAAAGCAAGTTCACCATTTTTTAATCCCAAAATAGATCTAACATCTGTAGTATATCTTAATCCATTTAATAAAGGAATTAAATTTAATAAATCACTATCACTTGGATCATTAATCCAACCTTCCACAATAATTGCATTATTTTCATGAAGGGCATAACTTATTGGAGAATTATCAATTATTATAACATTATTTAAATTTTTATCAACAGTTGATAAATCTTTAATATAACCTTGACCATCTCTTAAAGTACAATGATTTCTATAATATCTTTTTGTGAAAAATTTCCGTTCACTTTCAAGCCAATCTATAACTGGATCTGCATATTCTTTAACACTTGCTGTGAAAATTACTAAATTAAACCATTTAGAAACTTGTTTAAGAAATAAATCACAATAAGGACGTTTATGAACATAATATAAAGTTGCAACTTGATTATTAAATTTAACTTCAACCATATGACCATTAGACATTCTTGTTCCTCTTGATAATGAATGTACTAAAGTTTCATCTAAATCTAAAATTAATGTTTTTTTAGTATTTGAATTTATAAGATTTCTTGGGAATACAAATTTTGGGAAAGTTAATAATTTTGAATTTAAATTTGAAACTGATGATGATATTGGAGATGTTGGTGATTTGAAATCAATGGCCGCATTTTGTTCTGGAGATATACTTTCTGTTTCTTCATCAAGTTCAGGAATTGTGGCATTTGCAGTTTGTGAACTTGTTGTAGGTGATAATGATGGTGATTGAGTTGTTGATGATGGTTCACTATCTGTTTGTATTTGATCCTTCTCCTGATCTTCTTCATCCTCTTTTTGATCATCTTCTTCATTAATTTCATCTGCGGACTTTTTCCGCTCTAATAAATTCAATGGGAAAGTTATTATAAACCATGTAAATAACATTGGTCTAACTATTATTAAATTTGGTATGAATAGGAATATCCGTATTATGAAGCTTATTGTACTTTCATGATTGTGTAATGATGTATTTGAGGAGTGTTTGTTATCTATTTTGGAATCATCAGGTATTATAGATTCAGTATTATTATCAATCTTCTCATTATTGTTATTTATAATTTCGGAAGCATCTTTGGGTATTATTTGAGATGGATTAGTTGATTCGTTATTTAATGCTCTATCCACTGTTTGAGCAATATAGGATATGGAGTTCATCTAAGTGACGTCTTGCTCCGTGACTGCTCTCTTTATTATATCCTAAATTTATCAATATCTTCAATTGATTGATTGTATAAATACCTAATTTTTAGATTTAAACAGTAATTCCACCCAAACTATCGTATTCTAAAAATGTTGATACCAAAGTACAGCTTCAATGCTCATCTGTTGGCCTTCTGTTTTGCTTTTTCTTGTTGGTCCAACCGATTTGATTTTTGTTGACATATTTCTTATTTCCTAATTGGGCAGTCTACTGAATTGGGTAATGGTTACGCAACCACTGGTCTATAAGTGCTTATATAATCAATAAATTACATAATCAATTACTAATATCATTTATTTTTTATTTTGTGGAGAAATAATTTCTTAAAAGGGCTCCTCGGTATTTTTCTTGATGGGCAAATGTATATGAGGGTAAAACCAGATCAAGAATATAAGGGAAAGTTGGTATAGAATGGGTCAGTGATCCGTAATTTAGATAGTATTTACTTGTTAAATATATACATTATAATCAACATGACTAGATTAAACGTTGACGGGAAAGTGGTTGCAATCACCGGTGGATCAAGAGGATTGGGTCTAAACTGTGCTGAAGTATTATTAAAACATGGTGCTAAATCAATTTACATCACTTCAAGAAAGCAAAAAGCTGTTGATGAATCAGTTAATTATTTAAAGGCAATTGCTAAAGATAAGAATCCAAATGCTAAGATTGTTGGTATCGCTGCTGATGTTTCTAATAAGAAAGGTGTTCAACAATTTTATGATGTTGTCTCATCTAATGAATCTCAAGTTGATATTTTAATTGCAAATGCTGGTGCTTCATGGGGTTCTCCATTAACTGAACATCCAGAAGATGCAATTGATAAAATCTTGAGTTTAAACGTTAAAGGTGTTTTCCTCACAATTCAAGTATTTTATCCATTATTGAAAAAAGCTGGTACAGAAGATTATTCTTCAAGAGTTTTAATCACTGGTTCAATTGCAGGTTTACAACCAACTGCTCCAAGTGGTGGTACTTATGGTTATTCAGCTTCAAAAGCTGGTGTCATGCATTTAGGTAAATCGTTAGCTTTAGAATTAGGTCCTCAACATATTAATGTTAATATTTTAGCTCCAGGTTTCTTCCCAACAAAAATGTCTAATGGATTATTAGAAAAAGTTGGTGAACATATGATTAAATCAAATCCTAAAAAAAGATTAGGAAATCAAAAAGATATCGAAAGTGTTGTTTTATTCTTTAGTTCTAAAGAATCTGATTATATTAACGGTGCAGTCATTCCAATCGATGGTGGTGCTCATTTAGGTGAAGCTGTTGATACAACGAAGTTATGATTTTATTAATTACGAATAGTATTTATTATTTAAATTAATTTATTAATGTAGAGATTTTCAAATTATTTATTAAAATCCATTAATGTTTTCATCACTAATATAATCATCATCTATATTTTCATCACTTTCATTATTCATATCAATCATTCCACCACGACCACTTAATGATCCAGATGCTAAGAAATCTCTAATTGCACTTGCAAACCCAATAGTTGGTGGTGATTGAACCAACTCTTCACGTTCTTCTTCATTATCTTGTGTTGCAGAATCACTGAAAATATCACTCTTAAATCTATTTTTAAAACTTTTATTAACTCGAAGAAAATCTTGTTCATCATCTTCTTCATCTTCAGATGAATCTTGAATATTATTAACATAATTATCAAAATTATTTAATAATTGTTGTGGTAATGTTAATGTACGTTCAGTTGTTGTATTATTTGAAACTTCTTGATTATCACCTGGTACTATTGTAGCTGCTCTATCTCTACCAGAACCTAAATGTTCATTTAATCTAGTCTCCACATTTTCAATATTATAATTAGTATTTAGTAAATGTGCACTTCCAATAGGAATATTTCTTAAATTTCGAACATTTACTGATCTTCTTAAATTATTTGTTGCAGTGGAAATATCACTTTCATAATCACTTTCTTCTGGTTTGATTAATTTTAATTGTACTGTATTATAACTTTTACAATTATCACATTTTAATCCAAGAACATGATATGGACATGATGATTTGGCATTACAATCATTACATGAAACAACACAAGTCCATTGGCAATAAGGTTGTGGTAATGGTTGTAATGAAATTTCCATATCCAAGACTCGAAATTGAGCCTCCATATTTAAAACTGTCTTTTGACAAGTTGGACATTTATAAGAATGTTTTGAATGATCTTCATAACAAGTTTGATGGATTGCATGACCACAAGACATGAAAACGACTGGTTTCACAGAAGTAAACATATATTCTCCACATATAGGACAATCTGATTGAGTAGCTCTTTCAATACATCTATGATCATCTTGTAATTCAATTGATAAACAAGCATTACATCCTTTACAATGGAAAAAATCTTGTCCAAGTCCAAGTCCTAATCTGCAAATACCACAATCATCACAATGATAAATATCTTTATTTTCATCATTATCATATAATTTACATTTTGAACAAAAATATAATGCAAATTGAATATCACAATCATCACAAAATTCACTAGGTTCTTGAACATTAAAACATCTAAGACACATTACATGTCTTGTCAATTCTCTTTTAAATTTATGATCATCAACAACTTCATCATGACAAATTGGACAACCAAACCATTTCTTACAACGTGGACATTCCATTTTACAATTTCTTTGATAATGAGGACAACCATAAACATCCAAGGATTCATTATGGTACGTGGCAACTTTATCATCTTCATTAACAATCACCAAATCATCACCTTCTTCTTCTTCTTCTTCACAATCATCACTAGATTCAATTTCAACATCTTCATTTTCTTGTGTTGGTGCAGTCTCTTTCTCCGGAGCAGTAATTTGTAAAACTTCATCACCATTATCATCAACAAATCTTATCTTATCATAATGAGCACCCATCATTAATTTTTGTGTTAATCTATTTTTCTCTTCTTCACTTATATCAGATCTTCTAATTTTCATAATACGTCTTCTCAAGAAAGATTCATCATTTAATTCACTTTGTGATACATATGCCAATTCTTCAAGTTCGGAGTTTGTATGTTCACGAACAACTGGACGTCTATGAATTTTCCTCTTGTGATGATGACGACGTATTTGTTTATCTTCTGGAATAATGACTTGATCAAGCATGGGCACCTCTTTTGGTTCCACAGCTGCTTTAATCACTTGAGGTTCATAATTTTCTTCATCATGATCACCGGCATCTTCGATATCTGTATCAACGATATTATCAATTGTCTGATCAATAGATGTTTCCAAAACGGATCGTATAGTTTGAAACCTATCTAATGCAGATTGTAATGAAAACCCACTTTTTAAATCTTCAATAAAATTTGATAATTGTTCTCTTCTTGATATAGTTTGAGCATCAGTTAATAAAGGTGGTTCAGTAGTTTTGGAACTATAAAGTCCTATATTATTCCAAAAATTAGGTATACTAAAATTTGGGAACCTTCCTATACTATCTAAATCTTTTGTAAATGATTTTTGATCCAATTCTGATTCCGATTCTGATTCTGATTCTGAACCTGAAGTGGAAAAATGTTCTAAATCTGCTTCATTCCCGTCTAATCTAATCGAATCACCACCATCTAAAGCATCCAATCTATCAATCAACCGACTCATCGAGCTTATTCTCTAATTGAAATGACTCAATTTCGTTTACTCAACAATTTCAAATTAAACACCTTTAACTTGGAAACCTTTCCAAATTTCTATAGACCCTCGTAATACAAAGTCCGGCACTCAAAGTCACATGATCAAGATCTGTTTTTATAAAATACACATTTGAACAACAAAACACACTTGTAACTTGTAACTTTTATCAACAACGATATTTTATAAGACATTACAATGGCATTGAAGATCACTAGTTTCATAAATTTTCAAGGTCTTAAAGAGGACTTTAGAAGTAAAAATTTCAGGTGAGTATTTCTTAATAGTATCAGATGATTATGAACACATAACTAACAATATATAGTGTTTACGGACAATGGTATGTTATATAAAGGATATTCAATGGGGGTTAATACTAATTGATGGTTTAGGAATGGTATACTTTGTATAATTCTTTGTTTTGCATTGGGTATTGCAAATTTATTCCATATGACTTTTGTTATTGCGTTTTCAATTGTTTGCATGTGAGTATAGATATTCTTTTAATTTTAAATTAGATTCATTCTAACATATTTCCAAGTGTTCAAGGTTTAGTTTTAATATTTGTTGAAATTCCATTTTTATTAAGAATTTGTCCATTAAGTGAAAATTTTAATACATTTATTAAAAGATTTAATCAAAATTGGCCAAGAGCAGGATTTTATTTAATAATGTCAATTATTCAATGGTTATCATTACTTGCTCAAGTTACTTCATTATTAGTTCCTGCAATTTTCTTACTTTTCAGTGCAATTTTTTATGCATTAGCTGCTTTTAAACATCAACAATTTCAAAACAGTTCTGCTGTTATTTCAACAACTTCTGATAATTTCCCAACTGATGCAATTGTGAGAGAAATTTTATAAGTAAATTTAACTATCTCTAATGAAAAAGATGACCTAATTATTTTGATTAGTTTAATTGTAGAATAATTACAAGAGTCTTTATCAAAAATCAATATACTTTTAAAACGAAAATATATATAAATGGCATAAAGTATCTGATAATAATGAATAACCTGTTCCTGCAGGTGATCGAAACAATCAACAATAATGGAAACTGCAACACAATAATGGGATATGAATGATGAAAAAAGATAACAACAGAAAATAATAATATATAAGTCTTTCAAATGGATGTAAACAGCATAAAACATAATAACGACAAAAGAGTAAAACAAAAAAAAAAAAAAAGAGTAAGAGAGTAAAAGAGACATAATTTCTCTAATATCTATGCAAGAAAGTCAAAAAAAAAAATATAGAATGAATGAGCGAAAACCAATAGCAACAAAATAAAACCAAAATAAAACCAATAAAACCAAAAACAAATACCCCGAAATTTAAATAGGACGATGATGAATTTTTCTTAAATGAGCTTTTAAATTATCACCTCTATTAAATCTTTTACCACAACCTGGTTCATCACATTCATAAGGTTTTTCACTTGAATGAGATCTCATATGACGTTTAACATGTTCAGGTCTTTGGAAAACTGCATTACATAAAGGACATGAATGAACTTTTTTAGGTTTTTTACCATTAAGAGAATCATTAATATTTGTTGTTGAATTTGATTTTTGAATTTTTTTCCTTGGTTGTAAAATATCATAATGTTTAACTTGATATGGATCATTTGGATTTGTTGTTGTATGTGGTTGATGATGAGATGATGATGCCATTGATGCAAGATTTATTGATGATTGAGATCTTGAAATGTTTGGTTTTGATTGTTGTTGAAATTGAGGTTGTTGTTGTTGAGGTTGTGGTTGTGGTTGTTCAGTTTTTGATTGATTAAAACTTGTGAATTCAGCATTTAATGGATCACATAAGAAATTAGTTTCATTTGATGATTGAGTTGCAAGTTTTGAAGCTAATTTCATTGTTAAATCAGCAGCTGCAATAAATACAGAATCATTTGATTCATTATTTTCATCATCACCATTTGAATGTAACCCAGCATTCATCAACATTGAAGGAGATATAGATTCAAAATTTGAAGTTGAATGTTCTTTTTTAATTGAAGGTGTAGCTAAAGGAGTTGTAGCTGGAGAACCTTGATGTGGTGATAAAAAAGCTGGAGGTGTATAAAATGGATTAGTACCCATATTATTAGCGCTATTATTCATTTGAACAGCTGGAGATCTAATATTATTTGCTGAATTTGAAGGATTAATAGTTATGATTGAAGCAGCACCATTTGCATCTAATGAAAGACGAGATCTTGTTCTTCTATGTCTTGGACGTCTTGTTGTTGTTGTATTTGGAGTTATACCATTTTTGAAAGCAATTGGAGAAGTTGTTGAAATAGGTTGAGCAGGAGTTTGATAAATTGAAGGTAATGGAGTAACACTAAATGAAGGACGTCTATTTGGACGACGTGGAGTTACTGTTGAATGATTTTGGAATGAAATTGGTGATGCAATTGAATTATCAGATACTGAAGATGAAATTAATGAAGAAGTTAATAATGGCATTGAATCATATGAAGACATTGTATTTGTTGAATTTGATTCTGGAATTTGACTATGATTATTATTTGGTATAAATTCCATTGGAGGATATAAATTTGCTTGAATATTTGAATTTGGATTATGTTGGAAAGAATGTAAAGAAGGACCTTGATGATTTTTCAAGACATGATAGTTTTGATTAGTAGTATCAACATCAAATTTTGGAGGAAATTGTAAAAAATTATTATTACCATCATTTTGAGATGCTGGTACAATAAAATTATTTGAATCTGAATTTTCACCATTAAATGAATTATTTTGATCTTCATCATCATCATTATCTGAAACACCATCACGATTTGAATATAAGAATTGACGAGATATTTCAGGATCTAAATTTAATTGATGAGATCTATAATTTTCATCTTGATAATTTAAACCATCATTATTATTATCATTTTGGAAATAATAAGAAGCTGGTTTAACAGGAGATTCATTCAACATATTTTGATACTGAGACAAACCCAAGGGTTGTTGCAGTTGAGGTGGTGAGCTCATCATGCTATTTGTGATTTAATATAATGGATTGTTATATTCTGAATAATTTACGGCTATGGCCTGTTTTTGGTGATGTTTCCCTTTTCGGTAGTAACGCGTATAGCTCTAAAAAAAAAAAAAAAAATGTTGATTTGAAGAGACAAGCAAAAAAAGACCTTTTTGAAATTATCTGGAATAAAGTCAGAGATGTTTGATTGAATTGATGGGATAATTAGTGATTGTTATAAATTTTTGATATTTGATTAATCAAGAATAAATGTAGTTGTACCAATTTTGAATTGTGTAGTGAATTTTGGCACTAGGGATCAATATGAATTAAATTTATTGATCAATGTAATATCAACTAGAGCAAAACAGATGGATAGCAAAGATTTTAATGAATAGAGTCAGTATTAGATCAAGTACCTCTTTTTCCTGTTTGATCTTTCCCTTTTCTCTTTAATAATTAATTTACCAAAAATTGAAAAAAATGTCAAGTTTGTTATAATCCGTGAAATTTATCTAATTGTAGTTTATATTATAGAAATCTGGGTAATATGTTGTTAATATCATGAGCTGCATTTAGACCCAGACCAAAATTGAAAAAACCCAAGCCTACAATTAACAAATAAATTAATGTATTGTTGCACCGGACTCAATAATAATAAAATTAATTAGAGCAGTGGGAAACACGGTGAATAATGTGCACATCAGGTTGTTAATAAGACTAATTATAGGACTTTAATATCGGAAGTATTGATGCTTGAGAGAATAATATATAGAGAATACATGGATTAGTTACTAGCTGATAGTTTGACCATTTCCACAGCTTGTTCTATTGGAGAATGTTTAATGATTGTCAAAGGTACGTCATCTTGAAATTTAATTTAGGTATACCCGTATATACTACTGTTTAACTAACCTCCATTCAAGACCTCTATCCAAGCCTATTGCTCCCATTAGTCTCGACTCTCATCATTATCCACTTTCCTAATCAGTCTTTAATAACTGACGTATATCTGACACGCTCAATTTTTTTATATACACTTTCCAATTTAATTAAACCCACCGACCAGCGTCAAATTGAGTGCAGCGAACAAGTGAAAAAAAAAAGATTCCCGATCTCTTTTTGACAAGTTTTACACAAAACATCAGAGATTTAATATGATATTGTTGATAGATCTTGATATATTAGATTATTATACCCTCTACTAACCAACAACCGACACTCTACCCAACTTCTCCCAATCTTTTACCTTGTTAATCACCATCAATAACCCATCTTCACTCTATGCATATCGGATCTGGTTAATGAATAATTAAATCACGTCTCCAATTTGGCAGTCCTGCGCTAACCAGATTAGGTAATACAAATAACGCGGTAAGGGCAGCATCACAGCAAACTTTGGTGCGGTTGGGGACACAAATTGGAGTAACGCGTGTCCCAAAGCGGTAATTGGAGTCACGTGGATTATACAATATAATTTTTTTCGCGTTTGGGGCTTTGCTATATTACATAGATTTATTATTAGAACTGTTGAATGAATTAAAATATTTGTATCGGTAATTAGTAAAAGTGTTCGGTATAATGGTGGGTAATAGGTATACTGGTTTTATGTGTAGTATGAAGTATTCTAACTGATCTAGACTAATATGTTAAGTCCTGTCTTTAATTGATTCAATGGGTAATTTTACAAGGCTCATGAATTCAAGCGTTGCAGTAACTTGTTATACGGAGATATTTTTTACCACATTAACAAAATTTTTCAAGGCTTACGTCTCTTTACTAGTTTAAATTTTAAAATCTTTTTACGTATATGCAGTTTAAAGAAAGTTGAAGTACTCAAAATCATTCATCACTGAAGTCTGGACTCTTTGACAGATTTTGTATTGATTGATTGATGAATTAAATACTGGTTAACTATTAGGCTCATATTGATCTGGAATCATATTCTCAGATTGATCTTTAATTTCAGTTAAGCCTTGTTTTAAATCCATAGATCAAGTAAGGAACGTACTGAATTCTAATTAATCGGCTGACTTTTAATTATTTGATTCAGTTCATTTTGGGTAGCTTAAAATGGTAACTGATTTCTTTAATTTTGAATTAGGTCCAACATTTAACCTGACGATGGATATTGATGATTTCACTTAACTACTTAGTAGTAAGTACATCTCTACTCCTACCTAATGATCAAAATATATGAACGCCAAGATAGACAGCAGTACACTCAATACAAAGAATAGACCCTAATTAGTACCCATGATACTCATCATTTTATCATCATTCATAGTTAATTTAGGTTCATCAGGATACTTTTTATATCTAATCACTTTTCTCATTGCACAACCACTTTTGATCTATGACCATATCATCTCCCCAGACTATTGATGACCTACAAGAGTAGTCATCCATAGTATCCCCTTACAGTTTAATCCAAAAGAGTATAATCATTTATACCCTTATTAAATGCCTACTGCCAATATGAATAGTGTCATTATTGTTAGATTACCCTGTCTCTTTTCCCCTTGGTGGCAATTCAAGCCCACTCTAGGCAGAGTTCTCCTTCTAGCCTCTGCCTAACCCCCGTCTAACTCCCAGACAGAGCTCTCTGCCTAACGGCTCAAGCGAACCGAATTAAATAAAAATTGTGTGAATAACGTCACAATTCAATATTAATTAATCAGTGCTGCTTATTCATGAGTACTAATTCCACAATCAACTAGAATAATTTGAGTATTGATAGTATTTAAAGGCTATTAATTATTTAATCACTTTATCAATAAACAAATACATCAACATTCAATCAATATTATATTGATCAATATATTCAATATATAAATAACGTCACCAGTCTCTAAAAAAATTCTTAAAATCACCACAAGAATTTTTTTTTTTAATTTTTTTGCTTTAAAAAAAAAGCTGACAACTAAGGACAATTAATTAAAATTGTACAAAAAGGATACACTGGTTATTGAATATTAGTTTAATATTTAATTAAATTTATTGCAATTTCACCTAGTGTGTGATTTATTCATTTTAAAAATGTCTGACAAAAAAGCTGTTTATCCAACAGATTTATTAAATAATGAGACACAAAATAATAATAATGATGATAATAATCCAACAATTCAATCATCTCAATATCAACAACAAATTGAAGAACAAATAAAACAACAACATTCTCAAATTCAATCAAAGAGTGGTTCATTAAATCGTCATTCAAGTGTTAATTCTATTAAAAGTTCTGATCAAAATAAGTTAAATAAATTAAAATCATCATCATCATCAAATCGTGAAAATCAACCAACTCCAACAGATTTAGCATTATCAAGTCTTAAATGTCCTTCACCTCCTCCTATTTTAAATACAAGTATTTCCACTGGTAATAATGTTTCTTCAAATTCAATTAATGATATAATTAATAGTGAATTTAAACCAAAAGATGAATTAAATATTCAACAACATGATAATCAACATCCAAAACAAAATAATAATTATCAAGATCTTCAACATCCAAAACCAACAGGTGTAACTATTGATGATCCTCATTCAAAATTAATTAATAGTCCAAGTAATAATTCTTTTAAATCAACAGTTCCTGCAGGTGGCGCTCTTTTGAGAGGTCGTGCTGCTACACATGCTATTGTATCTGCTGTTGCAGCAGCTACTGCTAGAGATAAAATAAGGTCTCAAAGTCCAGTTCCACATTCTTCAAATTCATCTGTTGGTACTAATGAACGTCATCATCATCAGCATCCACAACCAATATTAGATCGTGGTTCTGCAAGTGGATCTCCTCAAGCAATTATACAACCAACTCCAAGTAATAGTTCAATTAGTTCCCCTGTTGAAGGAAATGGTAATTATCAACATCAACAGAATTATTTAAGAAGTCCTGATATACATGCACATTTTTATGTTGAAGATACTATACGTCATGGAGGTGTTAGATCAAGAAGTAATAGTGGTAGTACCAATAATGATTCAAGAAACATTAGAGAAGTTCTTGAAGAAAATGGTGGTGGTGGTGGTGGTTCAACAGTTGGTGTTCAATTACCACAATTAACTAAATCAACTTCATCATTAGGAAATTCTCAACAACCAGCACAATCTCAACAACCACAACAACAATCTCAAAAAAAAGATTTAAATACTCAACAAAATATAGATTCAAGATTACCACAAGATGATGGGAAATTACATGTATTATTTGGAGCTTGTGGATCAATTGCATCTGGTAAAATTAAATTAATTGTTAAAAAATTGGAAGAAATTTATGGTAAAGATAAAATTTCAATTCAATTAATATTAACAAGTGCAGCTGAACATTTTGTATCAAGAAATGATTTTAGTCCTAATGTAACTATATGGAGAGATCGTGATGAATGGGGTACATGGAAAAATCGTACAGATCCTGTTTTACATATTGAATTACGTCGTTGGGCTGATATTTTAATTGTTGCACCATTAACTGCAAATACTTTATCAAAAATTGGTTTAGGATTATGTGATAATTTATTAACAAATGTTATTAGAGCATGGAATACTCAATTTCCAATTTTATTAGCTCCATCAATGGTTACTTATGCTTATAATTCTGCTGCAACTAAAAGACATTTAAAAACAATTAAAGAAGAAATGTCATGGATTGAAGTTTTAAAACCAGTTGAAAAAATTATTGGTATTAATGGAGATATTGGTATGGGTGGTATGATGGATTATAATGAAATCGTGGATAAAGTTGTTCATAAATTAGGTGGTTATCCAGATGAAGATGATGATGATGATGATGAAAATGATGATATACCAGATGATGGTGTGAATCTTGATCGTGATGACAACAATGATGATGATGATGACGATGATGATGACGATGACGATGATGAAGATGATGAAGATGAGGATGTAGTGGATGTAGATGAGGATGATGATGCATTAGATGAAGATGATGTTGATCCTAAAGATAAGATTAGTCATGTTACTAAAAGTATAAGGAAAGTTACATTAGCAGAAGAGGATGAATTAGAGAAGAAGCGAAGTTTAGAACGTCAAGTGTCGTCATGAATCTATCAAGTTATCATTAGTGTATATCTTTATACGTAATTCAGATATTAATTGTAGAATAACCAATTATAACGTCCAATAACCAATTAACTAATATAGACCCTATTACTAATTTAGAAATTTCAACCACTCAGATCGATTTGATAACAAATGACAATAAGCTGGGAGGATTAATCCCGGTGGGAAATAATTGTAATTTTACTATGGAATTAATAATAAATTGATAAGGTGGGAATTAAAGGGATTGATCAGAGTATATAAAGAGAGGATATCCTACATCAACTATCAAACACTTGAACCTTTAAATCATTAAACACTTAAATCATTAACCAAATCATTATCAAAAGGCCCTTTAAAGCAAAATTTACCCCGTCACGTTTTTTTGCTTCAATTCGGTCTTTGAATTAATGTTGCCCCGTTTCCAAAAGCAGAAAAAAATTGTCATCAAAAAGAAAAATAACGTAATTTTTTCTATTAAAGAAATTGTAATTGAATCCTTAATTTATTAATCATTTGAATAATTTAAACTTGTTGGAAAGTATTGGAAAAGGTGTTATTATAAGTTCATCTAGGAATTATATCATTAATTAAAGGTTATTGGATTTATTTGTTGTCTGTCTGTTAAGGATTACTCCCAAGGTGTGAAATAGCACACGAGTTTTTTACATTATAAATCAAAAAGGTCATATATATATACAACACAGTGATTAACAAAAATGTCTTCAAACGTTTTACTTATATTAAATCATAATTTTGTTTCACTTCCTGAAGCTGAAAAAATTGTTAATGATAAAAAAATTCAAATTTCTACAAATCATCAAGGTTGTAAAATTGATCAATATTTATTATCAAATATAATTTTAGATAAAATTGAATTAAATTCAAATCATTATGATTTCATTTATTATTTAAATGAGAAAGGTGAAAATGGTTCAATACCTAATCATCCATCAATAAAACAAAGTTTAAAATTATCTTCAGCAGTTCCAATTTTAAAGAAATCTACCACTGGTGGGTTAAAGAATTCAAAATTATCAAGTTTAAAATTTAAAAGATTACCTAAAAAACAACCAATTGTGGATATTGATGAACCAATGAAATCTCCTTCACCATCTCCTTCATTACCAGAATTATCACCTTCACCTCAAGATACTGAAAAAAAATTGAGATATTTTAGTGATGATTCAGAATCTGATGATGAATTAATAGATGAAGATCAATTAATTCAATCATCAATAAATACAGATTCAATCATTTGTCTTAGAGAACCAAATATGGAAGGTGGTAAAAAAAGAAGAAAAGCTTGTAAAGATTGTACTTGTGGTTTAGCAGAAAAGGAAGCTTTTGGTTTTGGTGAAGAAGAAATTAAAGAACCAATAAAACCAAAAATTCAATTCAGTGCTAAAGAATTAACAGAAATTGATTTTACAATTGAAGGTAAAACTGGTGGTTGTGGTTCTTGTTCACTTGGTGATGCATTTAGATGTTCAGGTTGTCCATTTTTAGGATTACCAGCTTTTAAACCTGGTCAAGCTATTACTTTAGATAGTATCGATGATGATCTATAAGAAGAGAAGCATATTAATCTGTGTGTATTTTAAACTGTTTTGTTTTTGGTGTGATATAGGTTTTGGGAAAAGAAAAAATCAGTTATATATGTATAACTAGACTTTTATAAAAGTTAATTATTTATTAGGATATTGATTCATAGTGTAGTTATCTACGATTAATAATATAATAAAATCACATTCTATTGAAAATAACAAATATTAAAAATAATGCAATGTGAGTTGTTAATGCCTTGATAAACAAATAATTAATAAAATATAGGTATAAAAAAAAAGATACAACTTCCATAAAATCAAATAAAACATAATTCCATACCAAACCTTCTCCAAGAGATTCATAATCATCATCATTCAAACTATCGGGGGGACGCAAACTGATTACGTCGCCACCATAAAGATCCCCAGTTTATTAAACTTTTGATACAACAGTTTGTTGAGATTGTAATTGTTTAGCATTTCTTTCATGATAATCATTTTTAACTTCTCTATAATGTTCACAATCATGAGCTTCTAATAATCTATGACGAGTACAAAATTTTTTAAAACAAAATGAACAATCACCAATTATTGAATGTGGATTTGAACAATTTTTAAAATTACACAATTTTTTAGATTTCTTCTTGATTGGTTTACTAATTTTATTGATTGATGGTGTAGGTGATGATTCTTTAGATCTTGGTATTGTAGTGGTGGATGTAGCTTTACTGTTTGTTTTCGGTTGTTGTGTTGTTGATTTGTCATTTGATGGTGTCGTTGATAAGGCCTTGGATGGCAAATCTGACGGGGATGTGATATTCCCAAATGGTTGTTGTTGTTGTTGTTGTTGTTCTTGTTCTTGTTGGCTCATGGTCTAAACTATTTATGAATATGCTATCTATGCACTCTCTTTTGAGGTTTATTTCCTGTCTAAATGGTCTCAAAGTAACTAAAATCAGTTGTTGAGATATGAAATGATATTTATAATTGAAATCTTGTGACATAAAAACAGAAATTCTCAAATTATG
Source organism: Hansenula sp. Y91-04 (assembly GCA_037042445.1). NCBI lineage: Eukaryota > Fungi > Ascomycota > Saccharomycetes > Phaffomycetales > Wickerhamomycetaceae > Hansenula > Hansenula sp. Y91-04. The sequence continues at coordinate 206,880 of JAXQKK010000061.1, read as the reverse complement.
ACGAAATTCACCACCTCGGCTTTTAAATTTGAAATCCGGACAACTACAGCCAAATTAGTCATTTTATTACTCAATTAAGTACCTTTATAATAATCCTAGATGTTTGATTCCTGAATAGACAGCTTCATAAACATCTTCAGCTATGACGGTTGGTTTACATGGTAATGGATCACCTTCTCTATACACTCCTGTCTTTACTAATGCTGTATTCCATCCATAATTATAACCTCCGATGATATCGGATGCTGGATTATCTCCAACCATAAATACTTGTTTAATATGGGATTCATGGATCTCTTCACCTAATTTAAGACTGGATTTAGTAATATCTGTAATCTCATTTAAAATAATAGATCTATTGATCAAAACATGATGTGCATAATCATATGCAACTTTTGTAGGTTTACCTAATATGGTTCTATATAATTCTGTACCATGAATTTCTTTATATAATTGTTCAATAATAAACCTTGTAACACCTTGTCCAAATCTTGGTTCTTTATATTCATTAGCCCATAACCAATCATTATTTGAAAAAATAACATGTGTCTGGGGGTTTTTTTTCAAGATATCAAATATAACTTGAATATCACTACCTAAATCTCTTGGATCATTGAAAACCATTATAGTATCAACTTTTAATTCATCAATTTTGGGAATCTCTCTTCCAAATTTTAATAAATCTTTATCATGAAATGGCCAAATTGATGGTATAGTTTTAATATAATCTGCAGGTGAAAGAACAACTCCAAATCCATATTCTTCAGCAACTTTACGACTCTTATCACCATCCCCTCCAATAACAAGAACAGTTTGATCCTTCTTGTTAGGTAAACTCTTGAGAGGTGTATGACTTTGAACAATTTGATCAATATCAATATCTAAATCTAATTCTTCTGATAAAAATTCAGCACGTTGTTTTTCAGATACACCACCTCCATTAGTCATTAAAATCCAAGCTATATTACGCTCTTGTAATAATTGTAACGCCTCTTTAGCCCTTGGTATCGCCTTCTTACCTTTAACAAGCACTCCATCCATACTAAATCACCGTTAGTTAAAATACATGATGTCATGGACCAATTATAAGTAACTTACTCGAAAACGAAGCCCGCTTCGTAGGATTGAACCCTCAATGCAGAAGTACCATGAAGAGCACGCGATAGCCTTGGTATCAATTGACGTCTAAACGTATTGGAAAACATTAATCTCTGTGTTATCAATTCCTGAAATCTGTATTTGTTTATGGATAATTTGTTTTTCCACAAGTTTATCTCTTTTGGAATCTCTCGGGATTTTAAAATATAATTTGAACATGGGCCACTACGATGATAATCATTAACTATGCGAATTGTTATTTATTTATGCTTTTAAAGTCTGTAAAATGTTATTTACGCTGGAATCTGTTATTTCATAACCTTCTTCAACGACCCATCTATCAGTCAATGGTTTATTCAACACTTCACAGGCATATCCAACAACTAATAATCCAGGTGGTCTTGATCCAATAGCTTCAACTGCATCAATTAAATCTTCTAATCTTGTTCTAGTGACTCTTTGATCAGGACATGATGATCTTTCCACTATAGTAGCTGGTACTTTAGGATCCCAACCTTTTGCAATCAATTCAGGTACAAGATCTTTAATTCTATGAAGTGCCATTAAGAAAACTGTTGTTCTTGTTTTAACAAATTCTGGTAAATTAGGTAAAACTCCTCTTCTACCAGTCCCTGTACAAATTAAAACTTGATCAGCAACATCTCTTTGAGTAGCTGGAATTTGAGAATTAACAGTAGATGATAATGCAGATGTAATACCTGGAAGTACAATTGGTTTATAACCATGATTTTCAAAAAAAATATACTCTTCACCACCTCTTCCAAAAATATATGGATCACCTTGCTTTAATCTAACAACTTTTTTACCTTCTTTCAAAGCATTCAACCCCATTTGTAATAATTCTTCCTGTGCAGCTTCAGCATTACCAGGAAATTTACGTGCAATGAATTTTTCAGTCTTTATTGGAATTAAATCAAGAACTTGTTGTGGAACTAACTTGTCTGCTAATACGATATCTGCTGTATTGATTTCAGAAAGAGCACCTAATGTTAAAAGTGAAACAGATCCAGGACCTGAACCAACTAATGATATTGATCCTTTAGTTTCAGGATTCTCAAGTTGTTGTGATGTGGTTGATGTTATTGTCTCAGGTTTCGAAGAATCTGAATTGGAGTTATTTATTGGTTTTGTCTGTGAAGTTGTAGTACTTGTTGTGGAACTTTGTTCGGAGTTTGAATTATGATATGCTGTTGATAAGTCATCGATTGATAATGATGCTAACTTTGTGAATGGGTAATATTCAACAACTTGGGATAACCATCTTGATCTTTGAAGTTTTTTCTGAGCTTCAGTCATGTTAAATTCACTAACAAATGTATTAAATCTTGAACTTTGAACTGAATCTTCTTCATGTTCACCAGATTCTAATTCCAAAAATTTCTCATATTCAGCCTTGTATTGTTCTGCTAACATTAACTTATCTTCCTCTTGTATTCTCTTTCTTAGTTCACCAACAGTGTTACAAACTTTACCCAAATCCTTTGGTAATTGTGATACAATCTCTCTTTTGATTCTATTAGCTAATTTACATCCTTTACCAGATGTAGTTATACCTATTTGGAAATCACCATCTGTATAACTGGATAATAAAGTGAAAGTGGAGAATTCAGGAGATTCTGTAGTGTTGATGGGTATTCTATAAATTTGACATTTTTCAAAAATATGTCTCTTCAAGATTGAATATGATGATGGAAGATTAACAAATAATTTATCAACTATATTCCCAACTTTTGAACGACCAAGCGTTAATAAATCAGTCTCTATATCAAACTCTCTATAATGTGTAGGTATCTTGTGATCATTAATCAATTTCTTCAAGTTTGTAGGTATGGAAACATTTGGATCTTGTGTGATTATTATTGGCATAGCTTCATTGGCCAATACTGATTGAACTCTTGAATAAGTCAGTCCAGAGACACCAACGAATAAGTGAACCTCATCCTGACAACTCAAAGATGCTAATATATTACTCATAGTGCTACCTCTAATACCAATACTTCAATAATAGATAGGTGAATGAAATATTTGAAGATGATGATGAGTATTAAATATTTTGTGTTGTTTCGTTATCAGCCAAAGTCACGTGCAATTCTGTGGCTAGTGTGTGGCACTTTACAAATCGGGGTTTGAAATTTATTATTACGTAAGTTTTTTTTCTTTTTAATTTCGAGATGAGCTGATGAATATTATTGAAAAATTTGACATATAATCCATTCTTGGGTGGAAAGGGAGTAGATCGATACCAGAAGAGATGGCTAAGAGAACTTTGGGACTAGGGAAAGCTGCTAAGCAGAAAAAGAAACAAAAGACAGAAACACCAGAAACTGATGCTCAGATTTCAGCTGAAGATTCAAATATCCCACAACCTAAATCTAATGAGATCACTGTTGAATTAAACGAAGAAGTTGATGCAGATGATGAACTTGCTCAACTCAGAGCATTGTGGAACACATACTTGAATTCTGAAAGAGACAATGAATTGGTGTTGAATGGTATAGTGCATGAATGCGATAGATTATTAAGAAATCAACAAAAGGATAATAAATTACCTTCAGAGTTCCATTCAATTTATGCAGTTGCATTAAGTGAATTGGCTATTTTCCATACTGATGATGAAACTGATGGGAAATCAATCAAGGATTATTTTGAAGCTGCATTGGAACGTGTTGAATTAGGTCAAGATGAATATACTGATTCAATTGAATTAAAATTTGCAAAAAGTAAAATTCTTATTAGTAGAATCCCATTAGAATATATTTCAAAATTAGATTTAGATTCCAAAGAAGATCTTAAATTAGAAAAATTATTAGAAGAGGCAATTAAAAGTTATGAAGAAGCTGAAGGATCTGTTAAATTATTAGAAAATTATGATTTATTTGATATTAGTGTTTTTGAAATTTTAAATGCATTAGATGATTTATTAGATATCATTCAAAATTTTGGTAAAAAAGATATTTCTGAAGGTTTAGATAGTGATGATGAAGATGAAGGTGAAGAAGATGAAGTTAAATTATCTAAAAAGCATCCATTATACAAAATTCGTAATAATCATACGAAATATTTTGATTGGTTAATAAAACATGCAGAAGTTTTTGCAGATTCTGTTAGTAAAGGATTTGATGAATTATCTAAAAAAGATGTTAAATCATTAAAAGTTTCAGAACTTCAAAAACTTGAATTCTATAAATCTGTTTCTGCACAAATTGGTAAATTATTTTTACAAGCTGCTGAAAAACCTTCAAGTATATTCACTGCGATTACATATGATTCAGATGTTGAAGATGATATAGAAATGGATGGTCTCTCTGCAAAAGAAGCACAAAAGATAGCTATTGGATTCACAAAGAAGGCTGTTTCCTTTTTTGAAAAAGTTGAAGATAAAGAAGATCCACAAACATGGGTTGATGTTGCAGAAGCAATTATAAGTTTAGGAAATCTTTATGATTATGAAAGTGAAGATCAAGAAAATGCATACGATGCTGCTGAAAAAAGATTGAGAAGAGCTAATAATGCCACTAATGGGAAGTATCAAAGCATACTTGATAACTTATTAGACAATGATGATGAATAGATGAGTAAATTTGTAATAATATTAATAAAATGTAGTGTTTATAGTGTGTTTATAGTGGTGTGTCCCTATACCGATTTTTGTTGATAAAAATTGAAGCTGGGAAATCAACATTTGAAAAACGTCAACTACTTAAATCGTGTAAATTAGAGAAAATTACAGGATACATATACATAAAGAACCATGAGTAAATCAATCAGAGTTGCTAGTGATGATATATGGAAGAATAGAGTGGATAAAGTTGTATGTGTTAAGTTTTTTTGTTTGTTCAATGTCTTTCAGTATTGAGGAGAGGTCACTAACATTTTTAAAATTATAGAACTCTGAATTATTTACATTAACATATGGATCAGTAGTTGCACAATTGGTTCGTGATTTCAATAATGATTATTCTAAAGTGAATCAACAACTGGAGAAAATGGGATATAATATTGGTATAAGGCTTATAGAGGATTTTTTAAGTAAAACAGGTACAGGACGTTGTGTATCATTTAAAGAAACTGCTGAAGTTATTTCAAAAGTTGGGTTTAAAATATTCCTGAATGTTACACCTTCAGTAGCGAATTGGTCCACTGATGGTAAAACTTTTAGTCTAATATTGGATGAAAATCCATTAGCAGAATTTGTGGAATTACCAGATGATGGTAAAGCTGTTAAAGAACTTTGGTATTCAAATGTACTTGTAGGTGTATTGAAAGGTGCTCTAGAAATGGTCCAACTTGAAGTTGAAATAAACTTTGTTTCTGACGTGTTACGTGGTGATCCTAATACTGAATTAAGATTGAAATTGATCAAGATACTTAAAGACGAAATTCCTGCTGGTGAAGACTAGTTCAATAATCAGTGAACTTTGGACTTTAATGATGAATAAATGAGTAGAATCATATGATTTTTTTTCCTGTACTTGCAGTAAAGGTACCAAAAGTGGTTTTTTTTTTTGTCTAGAATTATTCCGCGTTGTGCTCACGATAAGGTGTCATACTATAGTGCTTTCAAGCGTACCAAAGTTGAATTGGAAAAAAAAGAATGGTCAGTTGATGCAACTGTCCACTTATTAAACCCCACGTCTTTTAATTAATTAATCTGAAACAATCTAGAGCAATGTCTAGTTTCCATACTAATTCATCTGCAAGTATCAGCTTCTTTGCTATAGGGTTCTTTACTACGTAGGTTGATGATTACGGTTGAATAAACCAAATAATTAATTAATTATTATAAGCATACGTACTCCGCAGAATTCTATCAACTAGATTTATCTAGACTTGCCTTGACACGGTCAATATTTTTAACAATTTAGGAAACAAGCCCCTTGAGTGTTTCCTATAAGAGTCAATTAATTCATGAATTATTGTACTGTAAAAGAGTATTCATCTCTCTTGCTGTCTATGATTTAGCCTTCTACGCTTTAATACCTGAAAATCCTTGAAAACTTTCTTTGGGTACGTCTCTTCCTAGATGTCGAATCTTATCAATTGTATCAGTTTTGTATCGTGGAAGGATGATGATGGCAGGTAATTCCATTTGTTGCGTCGCTTTTAACCAATCTAATCACTTAATTTAGTCTTTCCCACGTTGAATTCCAAAGTGGGCACTTCTATCCGTTTTGTTTATGACTCTGAATCTGTTAAGATGGAGTATTATAGCCGCTCGGTAGATTCTTCTTTGCAGTCTTTCAAAGGCTGGTAGCCTGCGAAGCTTTACCAAAAGAGCAATTAGTGCGATGAGGATACTCATATGTAACGTTTAGTGGGTGCTACAGACTACATCACTTTTAACCCATTGAGCATATAATCGAAACCAAAAGAGAACGTTAAAAGAACAAAAGTAGTGGGATAAAGAATTAATTAAGGATATCTTCATCACCGTTTAAGTAACTTCATTTCCACACAACTATTTGATTGACTAAATCATTAAAGTCAACTTCTGCTTTACATAACTAAGGCAGACTTATTTAGATAGATATACCCTCTACTCCATCACTTTGTCGTATGGCGCTAAAAGCATTAGCCACTAAAAATTTAAGGCTTGAGCTGAGCTGCTTTAATTTTTCCGGGAAATTAAGCTGTACAATGAACTAGAATTTCATCTTGAACAAACAAAACGTAGAATATTCGAGATCTAACAATGATATTATTAACGCGGGAAGCCAGGCACTTCATCTAGTGTTAATTTGGGATTTATTGCGTGGATTTTCGAAAGTTAGGTATATGTGATATTTGTAAATATGGAATTTAATTTTTAAAACCTATAGTCACTAAACTTTTCATAATTTTTAATTGTTGAAATTTTAAAAATGAGAAAAAGGCCTTTAAAAAATGTTAAAATTAACTTTTAACTAGATTATATGGTAAGTACAACTAACCTAACTATTCCAAGAGTTTATTCTGATTAATTTAATAAATTGTATTGTGTATTTTCCTACAATTTCAAATACCCGTTCAGTTAATTTTTTTTCCAATTTGGCACCGGTGATCGAAATGTCCCCCATGAAAAATCTAAAAGATCCTGTCAAAAATAGCCTGAAGCACACAAGAGTAAAACCAATTTTAGTTAAAACCCAACCTCAATATGAACAATCGAAGAATGCAGAACCTTATAAGCAAGTGGGTGTCTGGCGATTATTTCGAACCTTCTATGCCGGACGGCCTGTTTTTGTTTAATTTGCCTGCCTGTCCATCATGAGTAATTTTAATAATTACTAGTTGTAATTGCTTACACTAGTTCCAGATTGTTACAATTAGTACCCTCAGTACCTACCTAGTGCTCACATTTCCGAGCACGGCTTAGTATACTTAAGATAAATTCACTTGCAAAAATAACAACACATATCAAGTGCCATCTCATCATCAACTATAATTCAGAAAATATTAACTATAGTCTATCAAGCCTCCACTACGCATTAACTAAAATCTTAATCCTTGCAATGGACATCTATTGTTTATTATACTAGTTCATTACTACACCAATCCACCTATTGCAGATTAAAGTACGTACAACGTTGTGCAGCATTAATAGGGCCAAGATTCATTTAACCGGGCCTCAAGGTACTTGGTACATTATTATATCATCATCACAAGAAGCTTTCTTCGATCATAATGATAACAATTTATGAGCCACTCAGCCACTCAGGTCCCACGATTGCCGTCGACATAAGGGAAAACCTATCTCTTCCTAATTATCCTTGACTTCGATTTCGGCAAATGTTGAAATCCGTGGAAGGAGTCATAATTGTTGTGCGAATTAGTAGTTTTTAAAGTTGCATTTTACTTCAAGATCATTTAGCCGCGATTGTTTGAATCGATGTAGTTTAATGTATTAAAAGTCTATAGCTCTGGTCAAACTAAAATAAACAACTACAAGCTCTCAGAATAAACATTTAGCCGGGAGGGCTACCAATAACTTTGGTTCATGAGAACCATATTTCAATAGCTCATCACTATCAAGACACAGCACTATTTGATATGAAACTGGTTTACGAGTTAATGTCTCAAACTCGATGCCTGGGTTGATTATTTGGTTGAGTGTTCAGGGTACTTTTAGATGGTACTCCACTATTAATTAGTATCTCGAGAGTATCAAAACGAGGCCTTATTAATGCGGACCCCCCATAATGCGCTGGTTAAATCAAAACGGTTCCACCCAGGAACTTCTTGTAAAAGTCAGAAGCTAGGGCAAAAAAACAAGTAGGTAACGTATTAACGTCATAATACGCTTGAAATTTGAACAGCCAAGTGGAAACTTCCCGATGCGTCTTGCGTTAATTGATAAATATTCGAGAGATTCTTGAACCCCAGTATTGAGTATTAATGGAAATATGAGGCGGAAATATGAGGTGGAAATATGAGGTGGAAATATGAGGCCTCAGGGCCACTTGATGGCCCAGACATATATTAATTAATCAGATACTACTTCTTTATCTTAAACACTTTTACACACAGCCAGTTTCATAACTTGTTTGAACATTGGGGCATATAATTACGTTACAAGGGTCATTGGAGCAATGGTTAACGGATCAAAAGGCTTACACCTTTAATGGAGTACTTATTTACCGAAGAGTGGGTCATGAATCATGATCATTATCAAGTTGTTATCTCCAGAAGATAGCATCATCATTAAGCTTAAGAGGTATAAGGTCCATTTTAAACTCAGAGGTAAAAGGTCCGAGAAAGTGAAACAGTAACAAATTCATCTATGTGGAGATTCATTACTGCTCGGCTTACAAATCTCTAGTGTTCTATTTTGTAGCTGGACTCCTACGCTGTGTGTATCCTCATCTCGGTATATTTGAGCGCAACTTATAGTACAATCGTGACAACCAGCTGTTTACCTTTAGGTTATGTTGCCCGTGAAAATAAAGTAAAGTATGACATCTTTTGGATCTCTCAACTTTACCCATTAAGCATGAATTTTTTGTCGATGTGATCAAGATCAAGATGTACGGTAAAGTTCTGTATCTAGTGTTAAAAATGAAAGCACCTGTTCTCCCAAACATTAGCCACCTACAGATTGTATAGACACGTATATACGTTACTTTTCCAACTGATGCCTGTTTTCCAGATCTTGGTCAGATTTGAACATGAAAGAAATTAAAATACGACGGGAGACAGGTTTCAACTTTCAACATTCCACAAGAGGAATTAATCACTCATACTGGTGATTGCTCTTTAAGAATCTGTAAGGTATAAAAGGCAATCAGTTAATTTAATTTGTTTCAGATACATATATCTTAAATATAGACAAACAGTATAGAACAAATAAAATCTTTAACCTTGTAGAAATCAACAAGAATGAGATCGCTTACCGTAGTGGTATTGATGTGCTTTTTCTGTTCATGGAAGTTGACCATTACTATCGCATCTTTAAGATCCCTGACATATACGACGCATATATTTTTTTTTTTTACTGAGGAAGCACGCTGTTTTTACTTTAACCGGCAAACACATAGAAACAGTCTTATAGTTTGTAAAGGGCATTTTCTAATTAAAACGTTAAACAATGTATGAATGTAATCGCCGCTAATTACTAGTGCTCTGTTTGAGACAATGTAATAAACGGCGTGTTGTGTTTGTTGGATTGAAAACTATGCACTTCATTGTTGGAATCAAGTAAGCTGTAACAATATTATACCCATCAAAAGAATAATGATCTCGATAATCAAAGGACTTGGGAATTTGGAAGTATTTGGAAAATATCTAGGAGAAAATGAAGTTTAAAGTTCTTTTCTTTCACGTGTATACGCTTATTGTCTATAGCAATAATTGCTTTAAAAATATTGTACCTACTTTTAGGCTTATTGTAGGATCTAGATGAGAATTAAAATTGGATGATCCCTCTGGATTTTTGGATAATAATTAAAGATGTGCTGTTTGAAAAGCTGCAACTTTTAGCCGTGTACCCTTGTGGGACATATGAGTTGAAATATGGTTAAATAAATGAGTTAACACCATCATTAATCATGATTAACCAACCATATCACTTATCGATGATTTGGTCCTTGAATTTTCCGTCATGATGATCAGCTAATGCTCGAATCAACATATTCATGTTTGAGTTATAACTAAACTTACATAAAATCGCAATATACTTTAAAGAAGTTAGGTAAATTTATAGGTGGTGTCTTATAATCGATCGGAAATATAACCAATGTGAAGATATAATTAGAATAATATTGGTGAACTTTTTTCTCAAATGAAAATCAAAAAAAGGTAATAGATGGTCCTTGTAAAGGATAAAGGAGGCCCCTCAAGCGGGTAGAGTACTAATCCTAAAGGTGGTGTTGTCTCAAGATCTTGGGCGCTTGAACCCTTGACACCTAAACGGTCGTGCCTTATTTACTTATATCTAAAATAACTACGTCTATTGATGAACTTTAGATAATCCTGGTACGTCGCGAGTTCTCCATCTCAACTATTTTATCCCAATTAGTAAATAAGCTGCGCTTTCATTATTAAATCGCATGATACCTATATGGATCATGGCGTAGTTATAATTGTAATAAATCTCGGGCTCAGAGACGTGATCTTGAACCCTGGTAAAATAAATGATGAAGATGTTGACAATCAATAAAACTAATAAGCTGCTGTTAAAGCTAGGATTAAATTATGTCAACGTCTATTGTTCCTGGCCTAAATCTTTATCCATTAATCTCCTTTCAATCATGATGTTCATAAGTACTAACCTTAGCATTAAGTTTGAACACATCTTGGTGTATTTTTTCAATTAAGTTAAATAGCGGATGAAATTTGAATTGTGGAAAAACGTTTAGCAGAGAATACTTTTCAATAACTTCCAGAATTCAGGTCCAACTAGAACTCGATCGATCCGATACAATTAATAGTACTCACTACAGAAGGGAACTGTACATAGGTCATGAAATGAAGTAGAGGCTAGTGCGCTTTATTCTCAAGGAGCCTTTGATAGTTTTTCATTTGTAAATCCTTAGGTATGAAGTGTATGTTCTATTTTTAATTATGTGTATAAGCATACCCTTCATAAGCGAGATGGGTCTAGAAATCTGGTTCATGATGAATCAGATTTAGTTTAGTAAGACAAGACTTCTAGAAGGATCACTTTTACAGCGCAATTTTGGAACCCTTTCATCATGACAAGTTTATTTTCTATAAAAAGTGGGATGGATCTTATATATTGAGCCGAATACTGGGAAAAAGAAAAGGAGAGTTGAACTTATGCTACTGCATTAGGATTACCTATACACAATTTCAAGTGGTATTAGTTATTATCTTCCACCTGAACAATGAGAATACTCCGTCACCATTTCGTTACAAGGGTATTGTTCATGTCTGTAGTGTTGATGTGCTCAATTAATATTCACTATAAGCTTGATCGAATCTCCCACCTGGCCTAAGCGAGAACCGCATATTTCCATCTAAACCTCAAATCTTGGACTGCTCCTAATTGGGAGCTGGTACTACTAGTAATACTAGTTGATCATGACGTTTCAAGACCAACTGTTAAGCTCACCTTTCAACTTCACAAGTTATGCTAGTTAATTCCAAAGGGAAACTCAAATTTAAAGCCTCAAAGTTGAGCTCATGACATGAAGCACAAAGTGCGTTACGAGATCTTAAACAAAATTAACTTTTGGAGCGCTAGCGCCTGGAGTCTGGGACGCTATGGGAACCATCAAAGTAAGTTTAGGGTTGCCCCAAACAAATTTCAGAGGGCACACAAATTGAATTTAATTTTAAAACAAGATGCATGGATACACGGCATAGTAAAGTTTTAGCAATATGTGCAGATCTACTGCCTTTTGATTCACAAGTACTGTAAGCTAAGTACATTGCATGGACCCACATTTCGGCACTTGCAATTCACGATAAGAGGAACGATTTTGGGATTAGCGAACGTACAACTTTTTATATGCAATTGGCTTTAAGTATGAAGCGATGTTAACGCTGTACTGGATTGACCATGCACTATTTTCTATTTCGCTATTGAGGTATATATAGTATATATTGTGCAGCACTTGTCACTTTTAATTAGTTGATTGAATAAACTGATTCAAAATCATTTCAAGTCCTTCAATATCCAAGGTTAAAACAAACTTAATTATATCTAGCTGTTCCTCAAAGAAAAAAAAAAGCTGGTATAAATAAATAAATCAATTTATAAAAACGGCTTTGCTGTTAACTCTTCTACATCAAAGAGTATTTTAAAACAAAATAAGGTACTCAAAGATCAATTCTTCAAATAACAATATTGATTAAATTCTTTATTAGCTCTAGTCAGCTTCAAACTCATACAAATTAATTCATCGAGCTAATGATCAAAATAAGCACAGCAACAACTGCCCACAATTCAGATTTAGCGTCTTATGCCTCTTCCTATTCAATGGCTGAAAACAATTTTTCAAATAGATCACAGATACCTGGAGATCAGCTAAGTGATAGAGATTCAAATAACGATTCTGATAATGATCAATCAAGACCAAAAAAAGTTCGTTTACCTTCAATCTCAAGTATAGCTTCATCTCTTAGACAGCCATTGAACTTCTCAAACAGCTCCACAACTTCACCATCTTTCCCAAGTGTAACTTATACTCAAAGAACTCATTCAAATCCTGAATTAAATAAATTACATGCTGCTGCTGAAATCTTTACCAAAAGTTATAATAATGAAACTATTCCAGGTACTCAAAATGGTAAACCAGGTTCTCATGCTTCATCTCCAATGACCCAACATCAACAAGTTGTCTTTTATCCACAACAACAACAACAACAAATACCACCTCAACCATATACACCACAATATCATCAATTACCTCCACCAGGACAAGGTGTTCCTGTACAGCATTCTCAAACTTTCCCACCATATCCACAACCTTCATCAGGAAGTTATTATATTCCACATTCAATGGAAAATATTTCACATTATACAACAACTACTCAACATCATTTGAATGCTCATCATCAAATTAAACCAAAAAGAAATTATACCCGTCGTTTATCAAAAGTTCAACAAGAAAGTAAATTAAAACCTCAATTATATTGTCAACGTTGTGGTATTACTGAAACTCCAGAATGGAGAAAAGGTCCAAATGGTGCAAGAACTTTATGTAATGCTTGTGGTTTATTTCATGCAAAAATTTTAAAAAGAGATGGTCCTGAAGCTGCTGCAAATGCAATTAATTCAAATAAAGTAATTAAAAAAAATACTTTTAAAAGACGCAGTTCTGTTAATGATGCACCATTAATTCCAAATTATCCAACAATCCCAGAACAACAGCAGCAGCAACAGCAACAACAACAACAACAACAACAATCATTTCCAAATGCTCCAGTACAAATCTTACCACCACCACAACATTTATATCAACATCAACAACCACAACCACAACAGCCAGTTATCTTACAACATGGTGTTCAACCATTAGCTGTTCCTCAACAACATGGTGTCAATCCATTCATGCATAACAATGTTCATTATTCACATCAACAAGATGGTCGTACTGGTGTTGTGTTATCTCCTATCTCTCCTGTTTCAGTTCATCATAATTTAGATAATAAGAAACATTGATTTTATTATTATTTTCGACTTGTTCCATTAATATAATATACCAATTAAAATCTACATCTACGTTTCATTTGTCATAATTAATATTTTATTATTATAATTATTCAATCATATCATTTTTTTTTATTAATATTGATTTGGTTTTGTTTTAGCTTTTTTAATTAACTTTAATTTACGGAGGATATGAAAAGGACAAGTTTGCATACTGTTTTTTCAAGTATTAGACATTAATGTATAATAATCATACCATTATATATATTCATTTGGTTATAATAATAATTGTAGACGTGAATTACCTAGTTTCATAGATAAATAATGATGTTCATTAACGAATAAATAAATAAATAAATAGATAAATAAATAATAAATAAATAGAATCATGAATAAATAGGTTTAAGAATCTCTAATTTCATTGGTCAGCTTTAGCAGCTTTGAGAGCATCCATCTCTTTAACACGTCTTTTAAAATCCAAATATTGGCATTCTTCATAATCATGTCTTAATTGAGTACACTTCCAAGGAGCAAAATAAGTTTCTTTACGACATTTGTTTAGAGGTATCCATAGTAGAGCACATCTATCACGCCATTCAAGTGGTATTTTCTCCTTCTTCATCTCTTCATGAGTGACTAAAGTTGTTAGTTTTTTCGGTTCGTCGATATTAAGGGATAGAGGTGGAGAAAGGGGCCTATTGAAATTTCTGACTTACGTAGCCTTGGGAATTCTTTTAACGCCATATTGAATTCTATTGATCTGGATATGGGTGAATTTTAGATATTCTGGATTCTGGAGTTTAGAGTCAACACTGTTTAATGATTTAATAAAAGTAGTTGTACCTTTCTAAATATTGCCTACTTCTATGTTTTTTTTCTTTATGTTGTTCGCTGCACTTTTTTGAGCTGTGTGGTGTCTGGATGTTGGGGATCTACTTAAATGTACGTGAAATATGAGCGATAGTACTTTTTAACACTATATTAATCAGCTTTATGAGCTCTGGAAGTATCCTGTATCTTTCGTGGTGAGAGGTGAGAACAAGAAATGGTTGTCTAACTAGAGGTTGACTTTCCTAATATTGCAATGAAATTAATTGTGTATACCTTTCATCATGTGCGCACTCAAACGTATCCCGAGTATTCACCACGTACTATTGAAGATCCAAAAGAACATCACTCAAAAATGCGAAGAAAAGCACTTATGTGCTTCCTTACTACTGATTCACGAACGTACTGGGAACTATGCCAATGAGAAATCATGTTACCTTTTTTTTTTGAATACCGATACTTGATGTGTTGATTCTTGGTATTGTTCATTGTACTGAACTTTCCACTAATATTGAAGTGATTGTGTATTTGGTACCCAATTTATAAGATCATGTTGAGATTGATTGACGAGATCTCAAGATGAAATCTTCAACATTCTTCATCAACAGTCTCAATTTTGACTTCAAGTCGATGATCTAAATCCGTTTGGTTGAACCCTATGGCCATTAGACATTAAGTGCATAGCTATACAGTATTTATGACTTGAAGATACTAAAAAAGAAGCTTCTGCGCACTTTATGGGAAATTAATTAGAAACATACTCACCAGCTTTGACTAATTATAGAATCATCAGAAAGTATAGTGCTAATGAATCATCAATACCAACAGTTAAACAAATTAAGCACATTCATGCCCACACTTTTCCTTCACAGAACTTTACAACCTTCTTTCTCAAACATTCTTAAACATGTTCATCCCGTCCAGAGGTGAAAGAGTTGGGTAGATCTTGAGATTAGCTACAGGTTAATCCCTGATCCTTCTCTGATGATTAACTTGGATGTTAGATTTTAACTCAATAGGATAACTTGAAAGCATAAATGATGACTGCTTAGGTACATCATAGGTACAACTAGTAACGTAATTATAGATACCACTCAGTTGGTTATAGTGCCTACTAATTAATAGTGTGCCAAATTCCTCTTAAAGTACTGATTATACTTCGTACAAAAGCGCCCATAGCTGTCATTATAATCTGTGTAAGACGTTCATCGTTATGAAAAAGATCACCAACTAAAGAAAATTAACATTAAGGATGCATTAACCATGAAGTCGGTGAATATTAGACCTTTTAGCGTCTCATGAGCCAATATTTCGTGAAGCCCTTGAGTTCAATTATCAATCAATCTGGATCTCGATTCATTAGGTGTTGGAGGAGGCGTAGGAAGGTTTCTTAAACATTAATATCAACTACGTACAAATCTTAAGATCCTTAACTCATTAACTGAAGAAGCTTAACATTGCATCTGGATCGGAGAAGGAATAATGCGACTACCCTAAATATTTAATTTTTTTAATTAGTACCCTGTATTCTAAAGATGTTTGTGAATATACACTTGTACGTACAGAGAAGAAATTTCAATTTGTTAATTTGGCTGGCTCGATTAGTATTGATTGTCAACTACGAATAGGTGTGAAAATAGAGAAGCCTTCCAGTACATGTAAGGCCCCCAATGTATCTGTACCTTTTTTATGTTTAAACCAATGTCTATGTCCTTTGTATTTGGGATATTTCCGTCGGGGCTTGCCTAATAAGAGTAAATAAGTACCAAGAATACCTATTCTTTAGCTTAACGGCTGTGCCAATTACAAGTTCTTAACAACACATAATCTCAACCAATTATGAACGAGTTCAAGATGATCACAAGTACACTTCGGACCTTATAACCAGAAAAGGGAGTGTTTAATTAAGATCTAGAGGAGATGTGGTTATACTGTCTAACCTTTTTATGATTTTGCGGCTCTTCACTTACAGAGGCCCTCATCAACAGGGAAGCCCCATAGCCCTGAACTTTATTGCTTCTAATCAATCTTGTTATGTTGCGGATTTCATATAGTTCTCCAGTAAAAATCTAAAGGCCACAAATAATGCACTTTTTAGTGAAGTTCTTTCACCACAATCCATTAACGAACTTCATAGCGAGGAACACTAGCTAAGGAGGAACATGTCCATTACTCAAACCCAGGTCTGGAATCTGGATTCTCGAAGAAGACGTATGTACGAGCTAAACAGCTGCTGTTGAGCATTATACAGTTCACATTCTCTCTGTACACTCTTTACACGTACCTAAGTCACGTTCTGTAATGTAGTGTCTTTCATGACCTTATAATCCAAACATGAACATCCAGACGTATACAGATGTACTTATTGTCGATCCTGTAGATCTGTGTCGTGCTTTTGTTGTTGATGTTTCGATTGCATTGGCGATGCATCCTCAATTCTGAAATTTCTCAATACGTACCTAGGTCCTACACTGGTAAGTTGGTAACACACAAAATGTAGGGGTCAACTTTTTGGAGATCTGAAATCGACTAAAGTGGTAGGGATTGTGAAAAGTACACAAAGTCATGAAGTCTATTGCATTCCGGTGATTCAACGGTGTATTATTAATTAAGTCTCTATAATATCGCTTAGATCTGAAATCTGTAACTTATTACTTAAACTTATCACTATTCATCCCCCCTTGGGCCTTGGGCCTGACCATAACTAGGGATAGAACCTCCCATCAATCTAACCAAAAGCAAGAACTAAAATACTAGTCATTAATAGAATTTCGTTTGACTTGTAATGAACTGGAGATCGATCTCTAGGTAATTACTCACAGCTGATCCACCTTTCCTTTTGCCGATACTCCTTTTGTCTCAGGTGCTCATTAGGGTACACATCAACGCATCTGGAGTATTTTGACTCTGAATTAAAGGTAACTACAATTAACTATAAAGGTCCTGCCATGGATTAATTAAACATTGCTTCCAAATAGGTTTGAACTTTGTACCCATTTTAACCTTAAAGACATTAATGATGTCAAAGTCGAACGATCAAGACGCTAGATGGTTTCAGTACTGATCAGGCACTTTGATCCGTGTGTAGTAGCAATCTGAATTTAACCTCCGACACATTTTGAATCTGAGATTTTCTTTAAAACTTTTCTTCTTTAGATCTTGGGTCTGATCTTGGAGATTAAAAACCTACATGCCCTTTGAGAAGGTTTATAGCAAGTCAACCTTGAATATTATTATACCTGATCAAAATTTTTCACCATTGAGTTTGAACTTTGAACCTAGATACCATCTGGCAGTATTAATGCCCAGGGTTTGTGCTTTTGGATCGCATTCATCTATAGAGGTTGTTTAGAATCATTGCTTCGTACTTCAAGTGCACGGGTATTTCGAACTCAAGTTGCCGAACTTCAGTTTAAGTACGTCCTACTCAGGTGAGAAACCGAAGACCGACACTTGTACGGTGTACATACGATGCAACATAGTTGTAGTAATTCATCATGACATCTGTATCTAATGAATGCCACATCGTGCAAAGTTACAAATGTTGATTCGATTGTTTAAAGTCCTTTTGTCAGATGAAATTTGCGGCGTAAAAGGGGAAAAATTGCGCTAGATTCTTCAAGATTTCAGGTTCTTATTGAAAATTGAAACCTAACTTTACATCATCACCTTAAATCATATTTCATAAGGTACAGGGCAGTGAGTGTCAAATTGGATAGCAACTTACAACTTCATTTCATTTACTATTCGTATACCCCTTCTAGATGTTCTATTAGTTCGGGAAAGTTATAACCTGTAGTTGGCTATAACCTGACGCCAGATATGAAATATTACTAAGGTATGAAACAGCACTTTGGGCTACATCAATGAAGTCCTTTGTTGAAGTTCATTCTTTTAAGGAATGAGTTCGTTAATTCAGTACGATTCAAACCTAAAAGAGTAAACAAGTACCTAACCAGTACTGCACCTTAAAATTTAGATGGACCTAGAATCTTTAAAGAACAAAACCTTCTCGAAATACTCGATTAAGTTTCATATCCGCTTCTCTGGTTAGGTTTCAAGATGTTGTAGAGTACCAAATAATGGGTGCCCGATATCCACCTGGTCCAAATAAGTTAATCGGGCGTATAAATTAATTAAAGTCTTCTTTGGGTAACTAATTGTTTAATATTGTGTGTACGATCACCATCATAATATTGTAGATTCGTAAGACCAACGTTAGACGGAAATTTGGTGGAAATTAATTTATTGTTGCAGCATAATTAACTACGACCTCATGCTCTTTAAATGGTCAACAAATTGAAGTATGTTGAAGAAGAAAAGTTTGAAAAATATCAAACGCGACAAAATATCGTTGATCAAAAGCACTTCTATTCATTATGGATCCATCACCCACGTCCTGATTGTGGATCCATAAGCTGCTGGAGCCTGTGAGTACGGGAGTTTCAATCTTTTTTGTTTTGAAATACGAGGATTTATCTTAGCCAATCCAAATCTAGTACATTTGAGTTGATTTAAAACCTTGAAACATCAAGTAGATGATTAATATTACCCTTGAATAAACAGTAAATATAGTTTCTTTGGAAGAGAGAAGTTCTTGATTAACTGTTTGAACTCTGAACATATAGATCGTTTAGTTTTACTCCTGATGCATCTGTGTCAAAGCAGCATAAGGTAAGCAAAAGTAAGCGACTTGAATACATTGACTTCAACATGTACCGAGGAGAAATTTAGTACTTGAAAGATCAGCCTAAGTAGCTGTATACACTTTGTGCTCAACTTCAATTCAATTTTGATGGACTTTTGCATATCCTTAGACGAGCATTCATACTCATTTGAAGAATTGCAGACCGCATATGCCCATGAGTACCACAGTGGAAGTTAAGTTAGAGAATGTTTCAAAGATAGTGAGAAACCGAGATCAATTATAAGTCCATGTATATACATTGGCCATTATCTTGAGACAAAATTGGCGAGGCTGAATTCATACTGAATTCAGTATGAATCATAAAGGTTATATACGTTTCTACACACGTTATTATTCTACGAATTTAGAGCTTCGCTAATGGTTTAAGCCTATTGGTTTGTTCGCTCGATCATCAGGTACCCGTTATATTCAAGTTGAGTGACGTTACAACATTTGCAATTTCAACAAAGAAGTAGTCGCCTTTCCCTAATTTTACGCTCGTAGTGATCAATTTCCAAACGAAAGGGTACATCAGAAATTTCATAGCTGCTAATCATTACTTAGAATTATTTCAATTAGCGAATCACTAACCAAAAGTGTTTAAGAATGAAAACGTATATCTTTCAAATCTTCAGCAGTATATACCTTGTGTCTGAAGATAAGCCTTGACTAAAAGTTAGGTAATGAATTAACAGCTCAATTGCCAAGATGTGCATGTGTTGAGGTCGTCCAATCTGGGTTCCATCTACGAGTTAGATATGGGAGCTTTGAGCTACAAGTGTTCAGCTCTATAGAGTGCATCGACTTTAACTGTTTAACCTCAAGTACCTCATCTTGTGCAAAAGACTTTTAAAGTGTCGACTCCTTGAAGCAGCCATTGAATGATCTCCCGAAGCTCTTTCTCAAGTGAAACAGCTCTCGTTCATGGATCCAAGTGTACCTCATCCCAAATATCCACAGTGTGTGCTTTTCTTGGTGGTGAATATTACTTGAAAAACCGAAGATCATCCAACCACAATTTTATAGCGACCTGTCAATTTTAAAGAGATCTGGATTTCTGTACTGATTGAATAAAAGGCAGCCTCGGTTAAACTAAATGCCGTTATTGCTTAGAAGTTGGGAGTGCTTTAATTGATTTACACTGTTCCACACGTCAATGTTAAACAAGGCAAATCCTGGATCTCTTTAGGATACAGCGATCATCACATACATATATATGCTTTATTTCTCCACCAGTGAGTATTAACACAGTTAGGTAGTATTTTTTCGACCCATGTCATGATCGTTGGAGTAGATCTTCACATCTCGAGACAGGTGTTGGCTGAAAAGTTGAAAGAATCATAGAAGTTATTTAATTATTCATTCTATTTGCAGGTAGTATTACCTACTATTTACAGTTGGGGCACCAATACCCGAAGGAAATAAACGGCCGAATTGATGGATCTCTAGTGTTAATTATAATGATTCAAAGACTAGACCTCTAGGCTCACAACTACGTCTCAGAATTCTATAAATTAATTATATTATGCATATACTAATGATTTCGTATAATCAATTTTTGTCTAACTCAAACCTTGAAATTGATTCAGAAAATCATATTTTTTTATTCAATTTCTTCTTACGTTTATTCAATAAGGCATCACGATTTATACTATTCTTCAACACTTTAGAACCACGATCAAGAACTTTAACTCTTACACCACCACCAACTTTTCTAGCTTTTGTTTTCTCTTTTGTCAATTTCCTTAGTTGATCTAATTGTGTTGTTTTTTTCAATTGTTTATTCAATTCTTCATTAATTAGATCTTCCTCTAATTTTTTATTAAGTAATTTGATTTCACGTTCTTTAGCAATTTTGGCTTCTTTTTGTTGTTGCAAAAGATTTTGTTCTTCCAATTTTTGAATTTTAAGTCTTTTTAACTCTTGTTGTTTAGCAAAACGTTCTTGTTGCTCTATTCTTTTTTGTTTTAATTTATTAGCTTCTTCTTTCAATAATTCCTCTTGTTTACTTGTCTTGTCCTCAAACTGTTTCTTGCTCGTGCTCACACTTTCCTCTTCTGGTGCATCATCATCACTATCACTATCACTTTCATCTTCTGAATCTTGTATTGGTTGTTCATCTTCTGATCCTTCATCAGCTGTATGGAATGATTCATCCTCATCGAACTTCTTATGTTGTTTCGCAGCAGGACTCGAGCTCACCACTTTCTTATTATTTCTTAGCGTAACCATCGTGTGTATCTATACTATATTCAACAGATCAATGTGAATAAAGAATCAAAATTGTGACATAAATGAGATGAGATGAGGCCGTTAAGAAAAATTTCAATCTCTACAATTTTTTTTTTTTCAAAATAAATGTTACGTAATCACTTCAGCCAAAATTATATAATCACTATAGATTTTTCAAGTTGCAGGACAAAAACCTTCGCCTAACAAATATTCAGCATTTGAACCAAGAAGGTAACACAACAATGCTCTAAAGATAATTGCTAATAAATGAGAATCACCAGTTACTAATATTATGGTGAGTAATGCAATGGTGATCAAAATAGTCAAAGTGATGAAAAAATAACGATATCTGCTCAATAAATCGTAAGCTGGACCTGTATGTGGTTGATCATCTTCATCTTCACCATATTGTTCATGTGGTGGTGAAATCAATGGTTGCCTCTCTGGATCATTTATTGGTTGTCTTCTACTTTCTAATCCCATCAAATACTTTATAAATTGCCACAGCTTGGAAAGAATGGTGTATGTGACAATTGGTGCACTGATGATTTGATTTGGTAATGGTTGACTCGGAGGAATAACTGGTGAAGTAATAGTCTCCACTGATATATCATTTGTAAGTGGATCATAATCTTGGAAAGGTTCTTGAGTATCTAATTCATATCCTGGACTTGAAAGATTTGCAGTTGTACTGGATGGACGATGATATGTATCCAATGCACTTCTAAATGTTTGAGATGTCAATTCAGGACTTGAAGCTTGTTCATATTGTTCTTTATTCTTATATTTGGATGGTAACAAAGTATAGTTATCATAAATCAGACTAGGAATTGAAGGATTATCATTCAGACCAATTCTAATTGTTTGAAAGTCTTGAGAATTTGGAGAATTTATCTTTGGATCAGAAGATGATGAATTTGTTTCAATACATTCTTCTAATGAAGCAGAAGAAGTTGATGCTGGCCTCGATACAGAGGATAAGATGTCAATTTTATTCTTTCTAATAAATTGAGCCATCTTACTGTCACCCCTATAATATCTATTTAGAGCAGTTGCTTACTTTAATTAAGATACATTTCGATTTGATTATTTGAGTCCGGTGATTTGACACAAAAACAAAATTAAAAAAAAAAAAAAAAAAAAAAAAAACTTAAGCCGCACTACGATAACCTTCAACTTTATTAACGGAAAACGAAAAAAAGACCATGTATTAATTTACTCATTCATAATTAAAATTCATCACCAGGGGAATGACTAAATAAATAAAAAGATTGCTGAAACTTCTCTATGTTGGTTCCATCACAGTCAATAGCAAAACGAAATAAATTATTTATAATAGTACAATCAGAATCAACCAGTGAGTTTGATCAATACCCTTCAATCACAAAGCAGTATAACCACCGTCAACTTTGATATCAGTACCTGTTGTGTATGAACTTGCATCTGAGGCTAGATATAAATAAGCACCAACTAATTCTTTTGGTAAAGCTTCTCTTCCTAATGGAATCAATGACCACCAAATTTTCTTTAAATCAGCATCAGCAAATTTTGTCAATTCAGTTGCAATATAACCTGGTGAAACAGTATTAACTCTAGCGAATCCTGACCATTCAACGGCTAAAGATTTAGCAAAATGTAAAACAGCAGCCTTAGCAGCGTTATATCCACTTTGCATTTGAGGAACATTCACTATATGACCAGACATAGAAGCAGTGATGATGTAGGAACCTTTACCATTTTTTTTAAAAATCTTTCCGATGGCTTTAGATAAATAATATATCGAGTTTAAATCTAAATCAATAACATCCTTCCATTCTTTATCATCTGGTTGATCCAATATACCACCACCGGTCCAAGCTTTACCAGCATTTGAAACAAAGATATCAATTGTACCGAAATCTTTTTCAATTTGATCAATTGCACTTTGAATTGATTCAAAATCAGTTAATGAGACTTTATAAGCTTTTGCTTTAACACCATACTTCTTTGAAATTTCAGCAGCAGTTTCATCAGCAGGATGGCTGTTATACCAAATAGCAACATCAGCACCAGCTTGAGCATAGGCTTTAGCAACCTCAAGACCAATACCTGTTGAAGATCCGGTGATTGATGCAACTTTACCCTTTAATGAAAAAAGGTCTAGTACATGATCCGAAGTTTCTGGGAAAGGTTGAGGTGTTTCTAGTTGAGTAGCAAGCGTCTTTGATGACATGGTTGTGTAGCTTATTATTCTATGACAATGTTCCGATACGATTCACCCTGTTTATAATTGGTTCAATGTATCAAGATGATTGTAATTGAGTCTAATTGTCTATAATAATGAACATACAAAATGGCACTAAAACAGGGAATCTCGTTGATATTTATATGTCTTGAGTTTTCCCTTAACTTCTATGTACGGTGTTATGTAAGCATGACGTAATAAACAATTATAATTTACACGTTAAAAATGGGCAGCAAGGATCCGAATTTTGTATGGAGTTTTCAATAAAAAGAATGTAGTTTGACACTAAATGAGCCGAGTAGTTGTTATTAATTATTGATAATAAGAGTTCAATTAGGTTTAGACGCAATGTTAATCTTAAAATTTGGTGAATTATTCATCATTAGTTGAGCGATGTTGGTTGCTAAATAATTAATCAAGCCGAAGTGATTGTTCTGGTGGTATTGTGCGGCCCTGACGGTATGTTGTTGATTGTAGTTGTACTAATGATTATTAAAATATACTAAGAAATGAATATGGTCATTTCCTGAATGGCCGATGACAGATAGCTGAAATAATGAATATCGGAACTATGACTAAGAGTAATGTCAATTGCTGGATAATTCAATCGGTATCCTACTCTAATTAAGGGTACCTCATCTAGACAATTGGATTGACAAGAGAGACATTTCCCCAGACAATAAGCCATACTAGAGTGATTGTCTATACACCCGAAAAGACACGATGCCCATACACACCATTCGAAAACCATCAACCATAACCACTTCACATAAAACAGGCACCCTCCATAGTAAACATACTAGAACCCTTTCGGCTCAGCTGTAGTGGCCTTAAAAGCGGTTTAATAGATTGTGTCCCCGGACTGGAGAGAAAAAAAATCTATGAAAAAAGCAGCCCTGATCTTGAGATCTATTATTTGACAGGCAAGAGTTATCTTTACCAAGTCAACAACATCTCTAAGATATAATTTTCGTACTTTATAAGCAGCTGCTGGTTTAGCAGATGACAGACTCTGAGTTCTCCTTGAAAAACAGTGCGAAAGACATCTTATTTGGTTCAGTAAGTGGTACTTTTTCTATATTGTTTGAAAAATTGTGACTAATCCAAAATTATAGTTATCAGGATGTACTGGTAAACTTATAGAATATCCTTTTGATACAGTGAAGGTGAGATTGCAATCTCAGCCTCATGATCAACCTTTGAAGTACAAGAGTTCCTTCGACTGTATAAGTCAAACTTTTAAAAATGAAGGTTTCTTTGGATTTTATAGAGTGAGTATTAATTTAGATAACTAAATGACAATGTCACTAACTAATCATTCAGGGTCTTACATCTCCAATAGTTGGTGCAGCTTCAGAAAATGCAGTCTTGTTTGTCAGTTATAATTTGGCTCAAAACTTTATTAAAAGACAATTATCTATGAAAGCCAATGAAGAACTACCATTGAATCTTCTGATTTTATCTGGTGGATTCAGTGGTCTTGTTGCATCATTTGTATTGACTCCTATTGAACTTATCAAATGTAAGATACAAGTGGAGCATGTTTATTCAGAAAAATCATCTTCAATATTACAACTTATAAAAGAAGTTTTCAAAGAAAATGGATTAAAAGGATTTTGGCATGGACAAACTGGAACATTATTAAGAGAATGTGGTGGTACTGCTTCTTGGTTTGGTGCTTATGAATTTGTCTCTAAAGAACTTAAAATCTTAAGACTTGGATCAGATAAAATTGAAGGTGCAGAAAATACAGTACCAGAATTATTAATAAGTGGTGCTTGTGCTGGTATTACTTATAATTTATCTTTATTCCCTGCAGACACAATAAAGAGTAAAATGCAAACAAGTAGTGTGATCAATCCAAATTCAAAATTAACTTTTATATCAACTGCGAAATTAATTCATAAACATGGTGGATTCAGAGCATTTTATAGAGGTTTAGGTATAACTTTAATTAGAGCTGTTCCTTCAAATGCGGTTATTTTCTTTACTTACGAACAATTGAAAAAAACTTTTGCATAAATTGCATTCAATGTCAATGCACTGTCATTATATTTTCATTATTATAGATTCAAATAGAAACTGGTGATTTAAAGCCATATGGTCCCTAAGATTAAATATTTTGTAGTCACAGCTTTCAAAGTACACTCTATCATAAAAGGTTGGTAGCACTTGTACTTCTGACAAACCAGCTCACGGTCCCATTCGAAGTCCATACTTTATTCCATATTTGAAATCTCTGTATACCTTTTCGATATGCTAAACTGTTGCAAACATCTAGGTAATGGAATTTTCCATAAGTGTTATAACATCACCTTTTGATAAGCCACAGCTAGCTGGTGTCTCACTGAGATCCAATTGAGTACCATTAAAGAACAACCGTATCTCAGATAAACTTTTCCCCTTCTCTGTTGCAAACATTTCTGCAATATTTGAAAATTCTGTATCACGACCCATTGCAAAACGACGTTTTTGGTCACTTACCCAATCAGAGAATGTGAGTTTAATCTTGTCATCCATTATATCCTGAGACTTTTTATCCTTCTCTTTTCCCTCTTTACTCTCTTTATTTGTCTCCTTGTTCTTTGCACTTGGTTTTTCAGTACGATTATTCGAAGGACGGTTTCTTTCGGATTGGGTATGTTCCAAATCATCTGTTTGACCTCGTTTAGTACCTCTTTGAGACGCTTCACTTTCATCTGTCGTTCCCTCATTCTGTTTATCTATACTATGAACAGTATCACTTGTATAATCTGTATTATTTCGATTTCTTTTAGCTCTTGATCGAAGTTTTGAATAAATTATATCAATAATATCAAGATGTCCAACTTCACAACTTTTAGGTGTATCATCAAGAGACAATTTAACTCCTTCAAACCAAAGTTCAATATTCTCAAGAACAAGATCTCTCTTTTTGGCATAAATTGAAACAGCTTTGCGAAATTTATGATCAGGCTTCATTGAAAAATAAACAGTCCCATGAAATCTATTAGCAAGTCCAAATGTAATTTTCCCATCAACATCAAATTGCTTGGAAGAGTTCGGTACAGATGTATCATTACTACCAAGCAGAACCTCTGCTGATCTTGAGGCTGCCTTTTGTAAAGATTTGGCTATTACTTTTGGTTTTATACCTCGTTGTATCAATTGATCAGTAGCACTTAGTAAAGCACTAGTTAACATAATGACGGCTGTGGTTTGATCATTATTCTCGCCAGGTTTATCAGTATAATCTTTGGGCACAGCACTTGTGGCCATCCTTTAATCTTGAGAGAGATATCAGCTAGAATTGAGAAGAAAGTAGCTGTAGTGTTCAATCTCTGTGGTTATAAATTTGAATAATAAACAAAACGCAAAAATATGTGCCTAACAAAAAGTGCAAAACATGTTCGCGGAAATAGGTATAATAGCCAATAATGAACCTCATTTTACGATTCATAATCTACAATATATTAAAGCTATATTTCAATGAGTAGTTATCTATTAATAAATGATTACATGTCCTTATTGCCACCCTTGATCATTAGTTTTTGATAGAGCGAGCTCTTGCAGTAGCTTTAGTTAGTTTTAGCAATTTGATACTAATAGTTGTTAATTCTTCTTTAAAGAAAAACAAGAATGCAGCAGTCATGACACTTTGTGATAATTTAACACTGATACCGTTATAGAATCCAGCAATACCTTCTTTACTATAAATTTGTTTAATCCATCCAAGAATAGTTTTTGGATTTGAGTTGGATTCATCTTTCAAATGCATTCTTGATTTCAAGGTGATGTATGGATATGTTGAACCTGTTGCAATTAATTTACCTAATGCTCCAATGAAGAATGCATGTAGAGAAGTCATACCTTTAGAACTTCTCTTGTTGATCAAATTTTTCAATTGTTCAAATATGGTGTATTGAATAATTGGATTCAAAACTAGAATCAAGGCAGGTAAAACACCAGAGAATAATGTTTTTAATCCATCTGTTTTGAAAATTTCAATTATAGTGGATAAAGTATTAGAGTTACCTTTACCTTTAACTGTCATTCTTGTATTAGCGACCCAAATAGGATTTGTTGATACACAAGTAATGGAACCTGCAACAGCACCAGTGACTATACTTTCCAAAGAAGTTAAACCTCTTTGAGGATGTCTTTTGTAAGATTTTAGTAAAAGTTTTGTGATGGCTTCATAAAAATAATAATAAACCAAGTTGTTTAATGATATCCCATAAATTGCACTCTCCAAACCTGAGTAGAACCCTTTGAATCCTTCATTTTTCCATAAATACTTAGCAGCAGTTAATGTAGAGACATCTTTTTTCTCAGAGTCATCGTCGCTTTGAGTCTTTGACGACTTTGTTTGAGCCAAGGTTGATAAAGTAACCAGTGGGTAGGTCACAGCCATACTAAGGGCACCACCAATACCACCAGCGACAGCATGAGCAGCAGGGTCGACATCTAATCTATTTGACATCTTGGAATAACCTGAATTATTAAAACTTCAAATAGTTCAAAGATAATGGACGAGATTAAGCAAATATACTCCCCCAGATCTTTTTTCAACCGAATATCGGGAAAAAGCGATTCACCTTCCTAATTAGGATGATTGCCTATTTAGGCAACTGAATGAATTATTGACACCAATGGGATTTGAAAATTTATAATAAGCAGAAACTCTTACGATAACAACTATATACACTATTAATACCCACACCAAAAACACACATTAAAATGAATCAAACAGCTCCTTTCAAGTTGTTCCTACAGAACTTCTGGTTCATGTCCTCACTAGCCATCGGTTCTATATATGTCACAAAGACGTGAGTATCTCTAGCACTCCCGGATCAGAAAGTATATAGACTAACAATTTAAAAGTATTATTGAAAATAATAGAGAAAAGAGTTTCCGTCCAGAACATTTCGAAGGTGGTGAAGAAGGAACTGGTTCACAGTTTAATATAGCAAAGATAAAACCAGGTTTTGCCGAGAGTACTGGTGAATATAAGAGAAAATCTGAATATGAAGGTGCAGGAAATTCAGTAATTTCAAGAAAAGGTGGTGATAGATTCTCTGGTTTATTGAACTTTGGAGGTTCTACAAAATCATAGGTGATTAATTATTGTTTATATATATATAATGAAGTGTGTAAATAGGTTTTAATGATAAGTCAAACGAAAAAAAGAAGTCTACAAATCGTAAATATTAAACTAGCACAACCTTAACATTAATTATAGAATACAAATACAGCATTTTAATAAAATAGTGAACAAAAAAGAGATCGAAGCATCAAGGAATACTTCATTGAAGAATCATAATTAGATTAATTAATCCTTCTTTTCGAAATAATCAGACATTTCTTGGTCTAATTGTTCAATAGTCTTCTTAGCTGGTCTCTTTGATTTTGGTTTACCATTTTGCTTCTTAGCAGCTGCAACCTTAGTTTTAGCAGCCTTCTTTGTACCAGCTTTCAATCCACCTTTAGCAGCTTTTGGCTGGGTTGGAATAGAGTTAGCTGAAATTCTACTAGTCAATGGTTTCTTAGTTGGATCAATAATTAATTCCAACTTTAATTTAGAGGAACCACCATCGATTGGAGCACCGTTATATTTTTCAACAGCTTTTGAAGCATTAGTGGCTGATTTGAAAATAACAGTAGCAATACCCTTGGATTGACCTCTTTCATTATATGATAAGGCAACACTGGAAACACCACCAACTTGGGATGAAAAGAAATCCTAAAATTGTTAATCAAAATTGAAACTAAATATAAGAAATGGGGGGCTTTACACAACGAAATTCAAAAATTTCACTGAAACGAACGATTTGATTCAGACCTGTGGAGGGGAATTTTACTTTGAGTTGTGACAATTAGTTAAGGTTTACCCAGCAGCATGTTTGAAAATATAAAAGATTTAGCTTCAAATCTATTTCCTCGTCAATGTTTAAATCATCATTCTTCCCTAGTTATAAGAGCTGGAGTTTTGTTGAACAAATATAAATAAAGTTATATGAATTCTGTGATATTATTTAGGAACCTCAGCAAGTTCAACTATTTCCAAACATCAAAAAACCATAAATAGGAAGCAAACAATTTTATAAAACATCGAGTCTTTAGAGACAAGATATGAGTTAAATCACACGAGAAATGTCCTAATTAGGAGACACGATTCTAGTTCAAGGATACCTTTTATAATCAGCCAGGTGACATACGTCATTGGAATCAAAACCTCATTGTAGGTGGTATCCTTACTGAACATCGTTGAACCATTTGGTGTCATTAGGACAAATCAAGCATATTCAAAAAAGCCTACCCAAACAAAAAAAAAACAGGGCACATCAAATATCAGCTCAAGCCCTGAGGCGAACTGTTGATGGCACTGGGAAAAAAAAACAAAGGATAGAGGAAAAAATCATATTCGAATCCATACCTCAAGGGTATTCTTCGTACGGTTTTTTGTCCCTTTCCACTTGACATTTTGCTTTTTTTTTTTAAAGATCACTACACTGATCTCGATACAGGTTCCATAAAACAATGCTCTCACGCTAGTTCTTAACCTTCACTTTTTGAAAACAAACTCAACAGGAATTGCACACTCGTTCGTTTCTTGAAACATCTTTTTCCTTCAGCGTCAACGCGATGAAAAGTTCTTTTTAAATTCATTGGTAACTCTCCTTTTATACTGGACATACCTTGATAGCATCTTGCTTGATATCTTTTGGCAGATTGTAGACGATCACTTTGTTAGCGAATGAAGCATCTAAGACTGATTCTTTTGAAGCAGATTTGACTGGTTTCTTCAAGTTGACTTTTGGTTTACCAACAGTTTTACCAACTTTAGCTTTACCAACTGGAGTCTTCTTCTTGAATTGTCTTTTTGGCTTTGATGATAAAATTTCATCCAATGATTGATCTAAAGAAGCCATTATATTTGATATTATTTAATGAATCTAACGTATAAATAGAATCACAAAGGGTTCAGTATAATCCTTGTTGATTAATTTGTAGGGGGGCGAGCTTTTTATAAGTCTCAATTTTCTGGACAACTCGGCCGGGTAAATACTGTATTTAGTCCCAAAACGGAAATTGGTTGTTGCACTTCTCTTTCCGCGAATTTTGGGTACAATACAGTTAAATTGTTTCGATTGTACTGACATGATGAGCTTGATGAGTTCTGGAGCATATAGAGGGAAGAGGTTGCATTGGCTCAAGTTTGGACGTTATTGGATACTTCAAGGGATTGCTGTGGATGGACTAAGGGTTGCTTCAAGATGTCGAATACTGGTACACCACCCCGAATAAGGCATTATCAGTCCTTCACTTCACCAGGAAAGCTA
The DNA here is from genome assembly GCA_037042445.1 of Hansenula sp. Y91-04. Classification (NCBI taxonomy): domain Eukaryota; kingdom Fungi; phylum Ascomycota; class Saccharomycetes; order Phaffomycetales; family Wickerhamomycetaceae; genus Hansenula; species Hansenula sp. Y91-04. Next base: position 175,876 of record JAXQKK010000061.1, on the reverse strand, counting down.
CCTTCAATTAGTTTGAAGGAGCCTAAACTGGCAAAATTTATATTATCTGCTGAGTTTGACAATAGATCAGGAAGTATAATACGGCATCAGATACCAAAGAAGATCCCAGGTTCTAAAGAATATCTCTCGCATCTTGGAGAATTGATGATACCTAATAACAGTGAGCATAGTAACAAGGAAGATTTTTCAATATTCATATTATACAAGGATCCATCAGGAAAATATGAATTGTTTCAAGATGATTATGAAGAAACAGTTGTTGGAGAAGACCTGGGATTCCAACATATGAGTCTGAATGAAATAAATACTATTTTTGAAAACAAAAGTCATGATGATGATATATTGTTCTTTTATACAGTCACCAAGACAATAGAGGATAGTACAGATGATCGAGGAGCTAAAATACGATCAATTTCAATAGGAACTCCAATACCCAATTTTGTGATATTCAAGCATCTATTAACGATAACGATACAGAATTATATTATGGATAATCAACTCTCGCATTTAATTTCATTATTCAACACAATTAATGGAATAGATATTTCATTATGGAGAAATTTCGGTCACCACAACTCTAAGCTTCAACAACTATTATCTTTAAACTTTGATTTAAGCAGTCAACTTATATTTCCAAAACTTAAGCAATTGGTTCTAGGTCATGAATTTCAAACTGATAGAGTACGATATAAATCAGGTTCTTTACAATACTATTCCACGCACATCATTGAGGATCCAGCTGATAGAATCTTAACAAGAATTCCAATTAATTTATCACTCACGTCTCCACAATATACTATTCAATCTGATTTAAACTTGACAGCCTCAATACTTACATTTCTTCATAAACTAGCCCAGAAGCTTAACTCTACAGAGTATAAGAATTTTAACATTGTGATATATTCAGAGACTAATACAGACAAACTTTGTCAGTTTGTTCTTTCTTTATCCAATTTTTTCAATGGGTTTAATAGGGCATATTTCCATAATGATAAAATTCTTTATTTCCCCCTCGTTGATCTTTATAATTTAGAAACACTTATAACTTATGATGGGAAATTTCACAATACCAAAATCATTGGAACAAATAATATAATCATAAAGGAAAACCATGAATTATATGATTTTTGGTATGATTTGTCTTCAGAGGAACTTTTCACGAATGATGAAAAACTTGAGATATTTGACGTTTCAATTTCAAAGACCCAGGATTTTATGGATTTAACGCAGGCTTTATTGAATGGTCATCATGATTTCAACACGGCATTAGTGACTATGCAGAGGTTTAATCTATGGGAGATAATAAAGATTTTGAAAAGAGATGATAGTGAGAATGAAGTCAATCTGAAGGATTATTATTTAAAAAGAAACAAGAATCTCATCTTGTTTGATTGGTTTTTTGAGTTCAAAATTATTAGATTGATTGATACTCTTTCGCAATTTTTCATTGAAATTTCAAAAGATGAATTCAGTATTGATCTTGTATTGACTCATTTGGATTTTTTGATTCAGTTTTTAATTGGTAAAGTCAAGGGACATTTAGAAATTTTCATTCATACAGTGGAAATTTTCCCTATTGGTGTAAAGAAAATGGAAGATTTGATTTATTTTGGTGATGATAATGAAGAACAAAAATCTGGCTTCAATTTCTTATTTAAGGGAATTTTATTTAATGATGTTGAATTACAAGGTAAAGTATTTAAATTATACAAATTACTAAGTGATTCTGACCTTTTTTTAATAATCGACAAGAAATTGAACATCACTTTAATGATTGCACTTGAAGAGTTTGCATCTAATTTACGAAATGGAAGTTAATTAAAACAATATAGACACTACAGAATAATATTTATAGATATAAAAAATTAATGACTAGATGATTTTTGAGCTAATGTAAGCTACTATGCAAGTTTTTTTTTTGTTTTTTGTTGAAATGGTCATGACCAGGCTTATTGTGTTGATGGTAAATGTCTGTAATCATTCATATGATGGAATCTCCAAGGACAATCCATTTTATCAAGAATAACTTCATGGAATCTTAATTGTGATGGATTTAAATCAGTAGAGGCAAAAGCTTTTGTTAATTGTTGTTCATCAGAGACAATCTTAACATTAGATTTTTTTTCATCACCAAATTCAAAGAATTCGAAAACTTTTGACCAATTCCATGGTTTAATATCGTTATATTCTCTGGTTTCACCTTTAATAATTCTTTCAACAGTGTATCCACTGTTATTTAACAAAAAGATGATTGGATTTAAATCATAATGAACAAATGAAGAAATTTCTTGAATTGTCATTTGTGCAGAACCATCACCTTCAACAAGAATCAATCTTGAAGGAGAATTATGATCTTTCATAGCAATACCAACACCTGTTGAGCATGGTAAAGCCATACCAATAGATAAATAGAAACCTTGGGCAATATACTTGACATCAGATTTGAATTTTAAATCTGGGATACCAAACATAAAAGAACCAGTTTCACAAACAATGACATCATTTGGTTGGATAAATTCTTCAAATTTCTTAAGCATAAAAGATTGTGAGATGGAAGCTTGAGATGGTAAATATGGGAATCTTTGTTTAATTTCGTAAGGTAATGGTGGGTTGGTTGGTATTTTAGAAGAATCCAAGTGGATTAATAAAGAGGATAAAACATTAACAAAGTTAACTCCATGATATAATTGTGATCCAACTTTAATATAATCTGGATGAAACAAAATCAATTGTTCTTCTTTTAAATCAAAAGAATAATGACCAGTGTTGATTTCATTAATGTATGGACCAAAGTATAAAACCAAATCTGAAGCTTCTAAATTTTCCTTAATACCAATATTTGATTCATTACCAATGTAATCACCAACAAAAGTCTTGTTTGATTCATCCAAAACTGATTTACCCATAAAAGTTGTGTAATTGTAAAATTGGGTAAGATCAACAAAATCTCTTAATAATTCAGTAGCATTATGATATCTACTAACCAAGACATCAGCCAAGATTGAAGGATTTTTAGATTGATAAATCAAGTTCAAGATTTGATTTGTTATTTTATCAGTGATTTCTGGTGAATGATCCTCCACAATGTGATAAGTTGGTTGTTGATATAATTTTGATCCATCAACTAAGGCATCACCCATATCTAATGGTAAAAAGATATAACCTGGTCTGCTAGTTTTGAAAATGGCATTGATAACTTCATCCAATTCTTCAACCATTGTATTTGAATTATCCAAAACTTTACTTATACAACTGATATCTTTAACCATTTTAGTATAAACATAATGATCAGAATTTTTTAAAGAATCAATATTTGGAACTAAATGATGTAAATGTTTAATTTTTTCAGAATCAGTATTTAAAACTCTTGTTGTTGGAATACCAACAATATGTAAAAGTTTTGAATATTCAGCGAATCCACCAGCAACAGCATTTATAGCACTTAATTCACCGACACCATAAGTTGTAATCAAGACACCTAAAGAATTGGTATATCTTGAATAACCATCAGCAGCATAACCGGAGTTCAATTCATTACAACCACCAATCCAATTAAGTTTGGTTTTATAAAGATGTTCTAATAAACCCAAATTAAAATCTCCAGGGACACCAAAGATTGATTTAACATTTTTAACTTGTTCAAGTCTTTTGAATAAATATTCACCAAAAGGTAATTGAGAAGAGTTAGTTGTAGTAGTAGACGTAATGTCAGCTTGTGGTTGATTAACTTCAAGAGAAACAGGAGTCATTATGAATTGTATATATGAGCAGTTATTTGAATTTCAACTCATAAAGTGTATAGCAAAGAGGGTTTCCCTTGTTATTTATATAATAGATTCTCAATAGTTTAAATTGAGACGTTTCGTACCAGCACCGTTAGCCGAAATCCTCAACAAACACGTAATAGTTTAGCGATATTGTGTACATTCCGAATCATTTTAATAAACTGGTTAAGAGAGGTTATTATTACCATAATTGTTTATTTGATTTTTACCAGACTCAATTTTATTCGTATTGGAAATTTGACACAAAATTGAAGAATCGGTTATCGACGCTTTAAAAAAAAATTTTTTTTAATTGTTTACCGAACATCCAGACACCAAGTTATCCGGTTATCAAAGGAAATTGTTGCACCGAGAATTACCGTTTAAAAATGAGTGTATAATAATAAACAATAAGATCAGATTGTACCTTTCTGACAATACCCATTGTTATCTACATGATTGAGAAGTTTTATTAAGTCATTACAATGGATCATCTCTACTCATCTTATATCAAGAGACTAGCACCAGATACACTCAAGAAATGGATCAAGGATCAAAAGGAGAATGTTATCATTGTTGATGTTAGAGATTCAGACTATAAATATGTGAGTATACATGCTTCCGATAATTTATCAACACTCCGCTATAATCTGTTTGATCATTAATTACTGATCAATATAATTATAAGGCTCATATAACGGGATCGGTACATATACCTTCTGTTGAATTTGGGGAAGAATCAATTCAAAGATTGCTATCTACATATCCTCTTAATACTTCTCCAACTTTTATATTCCATTGTATGAGATCTCAACAAAGAGGTCCATCTAGTTCTAGAAAATTTTTGAGGTTTTTATTATTGAAAACTGAATGTAAAGATGATTTGAATTTATTGCCCAAAATTTACATTCTTGATGGTGGGTTAAAGAAATGGAATCAACTATACGGTGATGATGAATCATTAATGGTACCGATAAATGATTAATATGAGAGAATTATAAACCTTACAGTTTCTTATTATCCATAGTATTTCGTATATCTCATTTCAAAGACTTTCCAAGTCAATCTATATATAATAAAAGCAAACCCTTGTACATCTCTAAAAAACCAAGCAAATATTGTGTTATAAATATTTTAATCTAAAGCTATTGAACCAGTCATTATAGCCTATGTATCAAAAATTTAAAAGATTTATCTTTCCCTAAACAAGCATTGGGTAGATCATCTTCATCAACACCATTCATTCTCATGATTCTATTTTGAATCTTTACAATCTTATCATAATGATTCAAATGTCTAGCAACTGCATCACCATCTTCTATACTTATCATTATATCACCAAATTTATATTTTTTTTGTAATAATTCAATCAATTGACTCACTGTTGCATTTTCATCTTTTTTCAAAATTGTGGTGAATGAATCATCATCTGTTGTTAATCGTATATGATAAAGCTTCTCCTTAACCTCTGGTTCAGAGATGTGTGCACTCAATTGTCTCTGATGCTTATGATTTGCAGTGTAAGCACTGAATATTATAGCTTTTGCCTGTTCATTCGACATACTTGATGTTCTTCTCTGGGGTGAATTCACCTGTGTATCAGAATTAAAGCTTGTATAGCTGAAAACAACACTATCATCATCCTCATCTTCAGAATTGCTAAACACTGAAGGAGTCTTACTCCTTGATAACTTGTAATCTATTGAGCTTTGGGTGTTGTTGTTCATGATGATGGCGGTTTAGGAGATTATTAATTCTACTAAAGACCCGTAATTGAGGTTATCAGATAAGAAAACCCACACTCCACTAATAACAAACCAGTCTAAAGGGGACACCAGGGTACTCTCTCTTCCCCTATACCAGCACCGTCCTACTATAGTCTTCTCTTTAAACCCACTGCTCCCAAAGAAGTCTTTGTAATATGATCCGTGTGAATTGGGAATGTGGTGATTAATGGGTTTGGGCTCAAGTAAGGAACCACACAGCGCTCCAACGGTTTTTTGCCCAGACTAAAAAAGTGCCCCCCTTTTGATTTTTTTAGATCAGCACCAAAAGGGAAAAAAAGTGATTTAATGTACAAAATAGCATGTGTGTCTGATCAGCGCAAGCAAACGGTGATGGGCTTCGTGATGGTCTCGTCTCTCGTCTCTCGTCTCAGGGGCTAGTAGCGTACTCTAGGGCGTATTATAGGTTATAACTTATAAGGTTAAGTACTATTAACTATACACTCATTTCTTGTAACCGTAGAGTTCCCAATTAGCTTCAACTTTCTCTTTAATCTTATCATCATAAGTATCATAATCGCAAGCTGTGAATTCAATATCTTGTTTATACTGTTTAGGAAAGATACAATTAGTGACAACTTTCCCACCTTTCAATGTCTTTATTCTTTCAGATTGAGAAACAAAAGGTGCTAATGCAAAGGAAAGAACATCATTGAATAAATATTGATCCACTGATGGGGTATGTCTAGTTGTATATGCCCATATAACTTTCTTAAAATCAAAAATATCCACATCATCACCCACCAATACAATTTCATGGATGATTAAACCAACTTTATGTCTGAAATATAAATCACCAATTTTTTTTGCAAATTCTTCTGGTGTTGTATTCAATGCTTGTAATTTTTTCAAATCAACCTTCAATACTAACCATAAAGCTTGTGATTCATATGGGGAAAACACATCAATAACAGGTAAATCATTCTCTATAGCAAGTTGTTTAGCTTCTGCTGCAACAAGAGTACCAATCAAAGTATGAGTCTCATCTGTAGCTAATCCTGGGTTTGAAATAGGCATAATGGAATCATTTCTATAAGAAATAGATTCAACAGTATAAGTTGGACCTGGATGTCCTTGTCCATTGAAAACATAACCATGCATTTCACCAAATGGTCCTTCTGGTGATAATTCATTTAAATTCAATGTACCTTCTAAAACAATTTCAGAAGTTGCTGGGATTAATAATTCATTAGTTTCTGCTTTAACAACAGGTAATGATTCACCTAAAATTGCACCAATATATTCAGATTCACTAGCACCTTCAGGTATAGGCATTGAAGAGACTAAAATAGCAGCTGGTGGGACACCAAAACATAAAGCAAATGGGATTTTATCACCTTTACCAATTTTGGCCCATTCATCAGCAATAATTCTAATATGTTGTGGTTTAATAACTAATCCACTAATTTTATTCTTACCAGAAACCATACCTCTTGCAATTGACCAATTTGTCCATTTCTTATCAGGAGTTTGTAATATAAACATACCATATGTTTGAATATATTTCCCTCCATCATTAGGATGTAATAGAGGAACAGGTAATTTAGTAAGATCAATTTCATCACCTTGTAGTAAATTTTCCTTAACTGGAGCTTCCTCTTTAGTCACTTCATGAGGTGGAATTAACTTTTTATTTTTGGCTTCCAATAAGAAATCAATTATATCCTTAACATGTGTATCACCTGGAAGTCCTAAATGATGAGCAATTCTACCATGGTCATCTTTACCACTTCTTAATCCACCTGGAGCTCCTAATATTCTAAACAAATTCTCCTTCTGACCTTTTAAATTGTTAAATAATGGAGCAGGTAGTCTTTCTTCATAAACTTTTCTAGTTATAGCACCAACTTCTAATTCTGGATCAACTTGTTGATTTATCTCCACTAAATCACCATCTTTTTTCAATTGTTGAATAAAATCTCTAAAACGCAATCCTGGTTTCAATGCTTCATTAGAACGTCTAGCGCTATGATGGATATTTCTAGTGAATATCTTAACTGTCTGTCTTCTCATTGCAATGATTAAAGGTATCAGTCACTTATTCCAATAGCCCTAGATTGAAATCAGGGTTGAAAGTACTTTATACCCAGAAAATGCATTGCATATTCTATCCTTTAAACTTGTCTGTCGGCCGTTGAACTTTAAGCCGAAGGTGTTAATATCGCAGACGGGATCAGTGCTAAAATTACAATTCGGGCATCACAATGTTTATAGCCTCACTAATAACACTGGACATTGTGGCTATAAACCAGATAGCTAATAGTGTCTTCATCTCGATTCTCCACCGAAGTCTACAATAAGGTAGTAGTACCTCAAAAAGTACTCAAAAATGTCGGTGATCGGGTCAACTTGATGCATAACCAATGTTTTAAAAGTGTTTACACCTGAGCTACAAATGCTTTCAATGCCAGTAAGAGAACAGAATGATTTATATATACATCTATATTATTAATTATTAATGATTCTAGCTATGCTCTAGGGCTTTACAACTCTTCAGCGCACAAGTCTGGTCTGATTTTGAAAGGACGATTTCTCCAATCAATTGTAGTACCACACATTGCAATAATCCAAATAGGTAAGGCCAATATTTCTCTTAATATCCATATTGGAAGCCATTTACTTAATTTACATTTATCAGTTATATTTGAATCCAAAAAGAGTGGTGGTGGGTTTTGATTTATAAGATCTTGATTTGAAAATTTTAACAACATTTTAAATTGAGTATAATCTGTGAAACACCAAATCAATTCATGTAATAACATTATCAATAACTTATGACGACCTTGGAAAAATAAATTGGAAATACCATAACTTCCAAAAATACCAATTACAATACTTTCTGTTGTTGGTTCCACTAATGTTGCAGCTAAAACCATATATTTTCTAACTCTTAACCATCTGACTCTTCTATTAACATAATCCCAAATCTTATTTGTGGAATCACCTCCAATAGGTTGAATAACAACATCTCCAGTCATACCTGTTCTACCAGGTGTCTCCCAAATTGCAATTCCAATCATATTATCTTCACCAATATATCTTGAGAAAAATCTTATCCCTTCACCAGGTTGTTGAACATAAGTTGATGCAGCTTTAGCAATTGAATCTTTATTATTAATAATTGGAACTTTGCCTTTTGACACATTCATCACTGCATCATCTAGATCTGATCTTCTATAAATATTTGATTTCCCATTAACACAAGGGGCTATTGAAGCTTTATTAAAGAAAACATAAAATTTTGCATGTGAAGTAAGTAAAAACATTTCATCAAGTCTTGCACCTAAATTTGAAGTTGAATTATTATTATCTATAGAAACAGCAAGTGGTACATGATGCATTATTTTAATTTGTTTACCTTTTCCTGTTTGGAAATCAAAAGTTGGACGACCATTATCAGTAGAATTTCTTAAACCAATAACTGATCTTAGTAATGTACCTGAATTGACATAAACATTTGAATCTAAAACCCATATTATATCGAATTTTGCATTTTTATAACCTTTGGACAAGTTGTTGATTTTTGGATTAGGACCAAAATGATTATCTTCATATGATTCATCTATAAGTAGTTCAACATCTAAATGATTATATTTCTTTATTAGTTTTTCAATAATTGGAACAGCTGGATCTTTAGCACTTTCAACACAAAATAAAACTTGAAATTTATTAGATGGGTACTGTTGCAATATTGAACTTTCTAAACAAGTCTCTAGTTCAGGATCTATACCTTTGATTGGCCTTAGAATTGTAACACCTTCCAAACTTTCGTCATCAACCACTTGGTTCTCTCTAAACTGAACACCTGATGGTTTATATTTGGGGCTATTAAACTTCATACATATCTCTGTGAACCCATAATAAGTAATCAAAATCATCGCCACATACCATATTAGTCCAATCACCGACAATAAGTATTGAAACATTGACAGATCATAAGTTGTAGATATTTGAATAGTTTGAGACGGTATATCATCGCGGTAAACGGTAGCGCTGTATCCAACTTTAGTAAAGAATGAAACAACGATTGATTTAATAGCTGAGGACATTATTTCATTGATCTATTTTTAAAATGAGTGGAATCAGTTGGACATAGCTTGGTTCAAAGATCAGATAGTTGTTTATTTATTCTTAGATCTAGAGATCGATGTCTTTATATTTTTTTCTCTCTTCCGTTTTAATGTCAAAAAGCCTTCAATTTTTTTTTGTCTCGGTTCAGTTAAAAACGATTCAATTTCAGTTAAACGGCAACGCGATTCTTCTGAAATTTGAACTGATTTTTGATCTCCTTGGGGAGTTTTACTGTGTGGATTTGATTAGCTAGCTAGGGTATTCTCTATTAGTGATCTACAGGAAGAATGGTGTAAGGAAAGCGTGTTTAGTACTTGAAATTGGTAATTCAGAGTGAACTGATATCGTTTCTTGTAAATGGAGTTGATTTGGTTGGAGTGATCTCTTTACAGTAAACACGAGCTACAAATAGTACCTGATCCATATAGAATACCTCGAGGAATCGATACTTTATGCATTCAAATAGCCGTTTTTACCTCATCGCGATGATCCAAATTATTCGTGGTACAAAGTACAGAGAAACCTTCACCTTTCTCTAATAAGACCATAAATCATAGACCATATATACACCTTACAGATACCTTCACCACTTACATAACCTCTAATCTACTCATTAATCACTCTTATAAATCTGTTAATTATACCCATATTAATGATCTACAGAACCAATTCGCGAATTCACGGATTTGTGGTTCGTGACACAAAATTGTTCAGTAGGTTCATATTAATCCGATCTCAAAAGGTACTCCATACTTCAAATTTATACCATTAATATTGAAACCAAAGATATAAGTCATGGCTGCTAAAATAAGGAAGTTATCAGGTCTTCAGAAAGAGGTACTGAAACTGTACAGAATGTGCATAAGGGCCTCATATACAAAACCAAAAGTAAGTTTGATCAATCATTGGGTTGGTACATAAGTGACTAACAACGTATTAGGAAAACAGACAACATTTCGTAAAGTATACAAAGTGAGTTTAATCATATGTGTTTTATGAAGATAAGAGTACTGATTAGTTAGGAATGAATTTGCAAAATTTCAAGGATTACCAAAGAAGGAGTTTTCCACTATTGAACATTTATTAAGAGCAGGTTATAAAAAATATGAAATGCTTTCAGCTCCAGAGATTAAAGATATAAAATGATTTGGAATATTAGCTCTTGTATATATAATGAAAGGATTTAATAGCATGAATCATGATCAACATTTTTACACTAGTATGAAATTTTTTCAAACCTTCATAACCTTGATTTAAACTAAATATAAAACTATTAACAAACTTCATATGCATTTAATGCATGGAAACAATTTAAAAAAACAAACTAGATCCTTAACAAAACATAATAAGGATCTCTAACAAACATAATGAACATAAAAAACGAAATATATATATATATATTAAATATTGACTGCCATTTAATTAATTTCAACTCTTTTGAAAACTTCATCTTGATTAACTAATAAAAATTCAGTAACTGTATTTCTTGGTTGCATATCTTGTAATTCTCTTTCACCACTTGAAACTCTTGTAAAAGTTGGAGCGAAAACAACAGCTAAATTATGAAATGTCATTTTATTAACATGTGAATAACTTTCAATTTTTTTAATATGATTTAAAATATATGATAAAGTTCTTAAATTTGAAGTTGGTAATTGTTGTAATAATGATGCTAAAATTTCAATTTTTGTTAATGAATCTTCAATTTTGGAAACATTTATAAATGAATCATAAATTGTCATTGTTATTATTGGTTCAGGTAAATGAAAATATAAATATCTTTTTAAAGAACTTGTTATAGCATTAATATCACCTTCTAATGAATTTTCTAAATCTTGTGAAGTTTCAGCAGTTAATAAATTATTAAAAGCTTTTAAAATATTATTCATTTGAAGTGTACCACCATTTTTACGATAAATACCTTCAGAATCTAAACCTCTTGTTTCAACTTCATGAATTAATCTTGTTATAATTAATGGAATTGGTCTTTTTTCAAATAAAGTTCTCATTTCTAATGTTGAATTAAATAAATCACACATTATTAAAGTTGGATTTGAATTATTACTTTTAGTAGAATTTGATGATGATGTACCTAAATCAATATAATTTGTTGATTTTGATCCATTAAGTAATTTTTTATTATCATTCCCACCTAATTCATCAGTTTCTTCATTTCTTAATAAAGGAGCAGATATTTGTGGATTTCCTTTATTATTATTATTATTATTATTATTATTTCCATCATTTAAAATATGACTTAAAGAATATGAAGATTGAGAAGTTGACATTGTATCATTTTTATTGAAAACATTACCAAAACCTTTATTACCTCTTCTCCAAAATCTACCTTTTGGTTTTTGTTTTGTATCGAATTGTTCATTAATTATTTGATCTTGTGATGGTGGTGAAAGAACAGTTACTAATGGACTATCTGAATTTGCTGAAATTGATTTATCAGATGATACACTAATATCATTTGATGGATTTTGTTGTGATTGATATTGTTGTTGTTTATTCAATTGAGCTTGTAATTGTTGCTGTTGTTCTAATGAAACTCTTAATTGATCTAATTTCGTTGAAATTTGTAAAACTTCTAAATTTAATTCATCTCTATGAGAAGTTAAATCAGAAATTTCTTGTCTTAACCCACCTCTTGTTTGTTTAAGATCAAAAATATCAGTTCTTAAAGATCTTAATTCTAATTCAACTTGAGGAATTTCACGAGATTCATGAGTTGCATTAGCATCAGATACACTTCTATAATGTGATGTATTTCTTGAAGTTGATTGATGATGTTCAGGAACTGGTGGAGTGGTAAATAATGCAGCACCCATATATGGAGAAGTATCAGATTTACCTCTCATATGAAGTCTTGGAGTATTTAAATTATTTGAATTAAAAGTAGAAGTTGATTCCATTGTTGGTGAATAATATTTACCTCTTTGAGATGATGATGAACCAGGTGTAGGTTCAACTGATGAACCACTTGCTGATTTTTTATGTTTTCTAAAATTAAGAAAAGTTTTTGGAGATCTAATTGATTTTGATCTACTAACACCAGATTCATTAGTTATATTTGCTAATGCAGATTTTTTTGAATTAACAGGTGAAGGTGAAGATGGTGAAAGTATTGTATTTTCAGATTTTCCTGAACTACCAAATTTCCAAGAACGAATTCCATGATTTGGAGTATTTGGTACTATTTGTTCTTGTTCATTAATAGTTTCTGGATATTGAAATTGTTGTTGTTGTTGTTGATTGAAAACAGGTTCTGGAGATTTTAATTCTGTATTTTGTAAAATTTCTTGATCATTATCATTAAGATCAGGAATTCCTTGAATATTTAATCCAGTAGGAACATGTTGTGATTGTCTTAATTCAGTAAGTCCATGATGTTCCTGTGTATATTTACTAATTTGATCATCATCACTATCATTCATATCCATAAAATCATCACCTGCAGGAAGTTGAGGTACGGGTATTTTTGGAGGAGGTGATTCATGTGATATATAACTTGATAATATATTATTTGAAGAACTTGAACTTAAATTATCCACTATAACAGCTTGTCTATTTTTACCATTTGGTGATATTATAGCTTGTTTTAAAGGAGTATCATCTGATAATAATTCATTTTTTCTTGGAGTTTTTTCAAAACTATCTTGACTTTTCAAATTTGGAGTTGTTTGTAATGAAGTTGTATTAGATATATAACTTTGAGATGGTGTTGTATTTGCAGTTGTACGATAATTTGCAATTGGATCATGAACATCAAAATAAGATGGTTCAGCTAAAGGTGATTTTGCTCTTTCTTGAGGTATTTGTGGAGAAACTGATATTGGAGGATCTAATTCTGGTTGTTGTAATTTAGGAGTATTTCTTTTCGGTGATCTTGGAGGAACTTTTGTAGTTGTTGCAACAGCATTTGGAAATTCTAATATACCAGGAGTTGATAATTCAGAAGAAGTTTGATCATCAGGACTTGAAATTGGTATAACACCACCATTTGGTATTTTTGGTAATGATTTATCAATATTTGTATATTTACTTGCCCTATTTTGTTTTAATTTTTTCTCTTGGTCATGTCTTTTTTTCTTTTCAAGTAATTTTTCATGACAATTCATACAAAATAAACCTTTTGAAGTTCTTGCATATCTTAAATCTTCTATTCTTTTCTTACAATTCCGACAACAAAAACATGAAGAACAATAAGCTTGTTCTCCTGTTAAAATAGCTAAATCATCAATTTTTTTACCACAAGCATTACAAGCATATGAACATTCTGAACAAATAAGGTCACCAGTACCTAATACTAAGAAATTTGAACTTGTACCTAATAATTTTGAACATTTTGAACAACTAAAGCAATACATATGCCATCTATCACCACCTAATTCATAAGCGTGTCCTTCAGATATGGGTAAATCGCATCTTCTACATCTATGTGATCCGTCATCATCCTCATCTAAGAATGAATTTTGAGCAGGCGAAAGTGGTTCATTTAGTATGATTTCAGTCATTGTAGATTATGAATTGATTGAACTGATGGATATTGGATTGAAGTTATCTTTTGTTTTGGTTGCAATGAAGATGATTGTTCTATTTCTGGTTGAGTTGACTTTTTGTCGTTTAAGGAGCGGATGGAGAACGTATTACTTTAAGATGTGATTCTGAAGGGAATGATGATTGTTCTCTTTATCGAGATATGAATGATGGTATCTTTTGTTAATGAACCCTTCTTTAATTATATGATTGCAAATTCTTCTTTCAAACAGATTTGATTGCAGTAGTTTGTAATTTTTTTTTCTGGGTAGTTCCCCTTTGTGGGTCTGGTCTTGATTGGAAAAATGAAGATCAAATTATACGCGCCAGATCAAAAAATGGTCCCAAAATGGAAATTAGCAATAGGTTTTATTCAATTAGTGAATGATTGATTGTTTGTTTGATTGTTTGAAGTAGAGTACTCCCTTTTGAAATTTAATAATTATATAAATTAATATTATAAGCCTGGTAACAGCGTCTTTAATTAATTATTATTGAATCAAATTTGGAAATTTGTTGTGAGTTTTTAAAATAGAAAAAAAAAAGATGCTGCGCTAACCAGAAATTAAATACAATAGTAGAAACAAACAACTGACTGTGTTTACTTATCTATATTTGAATTAGATATAGATTATTGTAATGATTATAGTGTTATATCACCTTATTCAATCAATTCAATCAATATTATCTTACTCAATACAAGGTACAAGATCATATCCAATTAATATCCCTTTTAGGAAGTGAAATGAAGTACACGTTAATCAACTGTCCGTAATATAAAAAATTCCAAACTCTAATCAAAGTCGCGTTCCTGAAATTCGAAAAAAAGAGATCCGAGATTCAGACTTAACACTTCCCACAGATCAGATGATATTATAAATTAACTACTCTTCAACTATTGACTATCATAAGGTTAGTTATTATCCTCTATAATACTGTTATTCACCAACATGTGCATTGTGTACTCGTGGATCTACTAATGGCAGCGTGTTTGCTAGCTGTTCGCCTTTCTCGGCTAATTTTCAGTCAAACTCGCCAAAAAAAAATAAAAAAAAACTTCTCCAGACTTCACCGAGATTTTTTTCATTAAGGGAAGATTATTTAATATAATTATCTGTGGCTATAATGAATGAAATAGCCTACTGTAGTACTACTCTAGCTCTCTTCCTCCCTCTCTCTCTCCCGTAATATTCCAGTTGATGTTTCGAGTTAAAAGCCGATATCTGGGTACATTTCCCAAGTGGATATGTAAGAAGGCTACTATGATGAAGCATTGTAGATCGATTGTTTCAGAGGTACTTATTTTCGCATTGAAAGCTCAAAAAAGATACCCACATTGCCCAAAGTTTTATCAACGATATGAACAACTTTAGAAGAACAGGGTACTTAAACTAGCTTCGTGAAGTGTTATAGACTTAGTTCATTTTAGATAGCATTTGAACTAAACTTTACTGAAATCTAATAAAATGATTATTATATACGTTCGCGAATATGTACCAGTGTGTTTCAAGATTCAATGAGATCTTGGTAGTGGACTAGGAGCGTGCAATATTAGAACCTATGTAGAGATTATGATTATATATTTGATCTAGGTTATATAACTGAGTAGTTGGTATTGAGTACTGTGCTTTTGTGAAAGAGGCATTCAACTTGTAAGAAATCTAATAAATTAATGTACGTTAAACGTTCTGTCAAAGGTTGAGACTAGATTATCAAAGACATTGGGTATCATCTACGCTTTTAAGACATTGGTGGAAAGAACCAACGGTGTTTCAACTCTTATGACTCTTTTACTCACTTCATTCCTAGTCTTTTAATTACTCAATAAACCGTTGTCAGCAGTATTTGGTCAACTCTTCTTTTTAAAGAGCTATTGGAGTGTTTCCCTCTCTTAAAAGAAACTATAAATCATTTTCATCAACCTGAAATATCTCTTCA
This sequence comes from Hansenula sp. Y91-04, assembly GCA_037042445.1. NCBI lineage: Eukaryota > Fungi > Ascomycota > Saccharomycetes > Phaffomycetales > Wickerhamomycetaceae > Hansenula > Hansenula sp. Y91-04. The sequence continues at coordinate 159,777 of JAXQKK010000061.1, read as the reverse complement.
AAACTAGTCTCCAGAGCGCTTTTATATGTTTACGGCCGAAATTACAAGCTCATTCGGAAATAGTTTATATGTTGACCTTTAACGAATCTAGCTTATATAAACTTATGTAATCAGATCATACAAATGTGACTAATCACAGAGACTTTAACTATTGACGACAGCATTTATATCAAGTAATTTTGGTGAAATTGATGTACTATAGCTATCAGGGTAGTCAATTCTAATAGATTATAAGCAACTCACATCACAATGTAATATTTCACTATATTTTAATAATCTAATGGTCAAGGTCTTCAAAAAATCCGCACCGAACGTCTTCAAAAATTGCAAAATCAAAAAAAATTACTTCTCGCGTTTGTAAAAATTGAATTCTTGAGAATTAGTAAATTGAGAGTATGTTTATGTAATCTGTTAGTACAATGATTATTAATCTAGAAGACTTTTAACCTTTGTAAATGTTATTTAGTTCCCTTCAAATAGTAAAGTAACTTAATAATTGATTTATTCATATTTCATAGCAGGTACTTATACTACTCAGCCTAAACTATTCAAACATCAAGTATTTTTAAATTTCTGGTTATTTCGTTAGTTTCCAAAAAACCACCAAAAAATCTACAGAGTCGTTTTTCACTAAACTGCCCTCGGAAATATCCACCTCGATTTACTGAAAACCAATTCATTCAACTTATATAGAACTCTGGTGGATGAGTTTGATAGAAATTCAAGTATTGACAAAACATTAAAGGTTTCGAGGGTTTAACTAATTACTAAATCAACTTTTAAATATCATTCAACCTATATATTGTCAAGAGGTGTATCACAAAGAGTCAATTAGTTCATAAAAAGTTAATTTAATATCAAATACAAAAATGTCAGAGGAAACTGCTACAACAACTATATCAGCCCCATCTAAATTCATTTCAGATATATCGGGATCAAAAGTCATAGTGAAGTTATACTCTGGTGAAGAATATCATGGTAAGTTTTTAAAATATCTTGTAATAGTTGATAAATATTAAGAAGTTAAGACTAACAAATTTTATTATAGGAACTCTAGATTCTATTGATGGTTATATGAACATCACACTTGAAGAAACACAAGAAGTTGTCAGTAATAACGTTACAAGAAAATACGGTGATGTTTTCATCCGTGGTAATAATGGTTAGTATTCTCAGTATTCTTTTCAATTAAATCTCATACTAATAATCTCTAGTCTTATACATCTCACAAGCTTAATTGAACAACTCTGTAATATAAATGTACAATATTTCTAATGATTAGATTGCTCATTGTAGATCAACAATATCTCTTCCTCTAATAATTTTGATCTATCAAATAACATCTACAACATTAATAACACTTTTATTTCCTAATTGGGAAGTTAATTTCCAAGCATAAGTGCATACACCGCGGTCTGAACACTTATGCTGTACCAATTGAAAATCGAAAAACCCCCTTTGAGGAAGGGAAAAAAAACCTGTTGTTGACAAGATTACACAGTTTAAATAGTATTATTGAATACTAGATCATTTAAGATAGCAAAGATGTCTTTTATTATCAAACGTCAATTGTCAACTTTGATCCCACCAAAGATCGCTTCTGCTAAGGTAAGTACTGTTGGGAATAGAAGTGGAAGTTGAGTTGAGTTCGAGATTCTTAACCGGACGAGACCATGTTTGTTGGGAACTCATACATTGGAATGAATATTGGTTTAAATTAGTAAAGATTTCAAATTAATAATTAATCAATTGATGTTGTGGTAACTCAATAGCTTTTGAATTGATTTAATTGAGCCATTTTTTTACAATTCACAATCAATATCAAAAGAAACACCCAATGAATTCTTCAACATTTCTATACAAAGAACCCATAACTAACAATCATTCTTTTAGAACCTTGGTGCTGCTCCAAATGCTAAACGTTTAGTTAACGTTGTCAAATTTTACAAATCATTACCACAAGGTGAAGCTCCACCAAACAAACCATTTGGTCCAATTGCTCGTTATAAAGAACGTTACTTTAATGATGATAACGCTACTGGTAAACCATTATTACATTTATCTGCTTTCGTTTTAATCTTTGGTTATTCTTGTGAATACTATTTCCATTTACGTCATCACAAAAATGGTGCTGGTGAACATTAAATTCATGAAGAATGATAATTTTTAAATTTACTGCAAGACAGATTTTTGATATTCAATTTAGATAATGAAAAAAAAAAATACAGGTTAAACAAAAGATAATGAAATTTTTGATTTGAATAGATGCATTAATAAATCAGTTCAAAAACTTTACATACATACAATTAAAATATTAGGCAATAAATCATTATGTTTTTATGACATTAAATGAGAATATATACATGTAGTTTACTCTCTTTGTTTTAAAATTTCATTCTTTAATTTTTCCAATTTTTCATCATTCTTTAAAGAATCATCTCTTATAATTGATAACATTTTGGAAATATCCATAATTTTATATCTTGATTTTTCAACTAATTTACCCAATTTTTGTTCAAATTCATTTAATTTTTCCCAATCTTTCCAAGTTACAACATTTTGTAAATTTAAACCTTGAGATCCACTTGTATTTTTAGTTAAAATACCTTCTGAAAAATCTTTTAAAATATAATCTGCAGTAGTGAAAGAATCCATCATTGTTGAAGCAATAACACCTGCAGAACCTTTTCTAATCCATCCAGATGCATAAAATCCTGGAAGAAAATAACCATCTGATCCTAATAAACGACCGCCTTCATTAAGTACTGTTCCCTTTCTATCATCAAATATAATTCCTAATTCTTCCATTCCTGGTAATTCAACACCTTTATATCCAATACTAGTAATTACTAATTCAGCTTTTGTTAATTTTGTAGAACCAGGAATAGATTTCACTTTTGCAGGTGTATCTGGTGAATCATGATATAATTGATTTTCTTGAAGTTTTATTGATGAAGTTATTTTGGAATTTTTAGAATTTGAATAAACTTCACTTGGTGATTGTAAATATTCAAGACTCCATGTTTTATTAAAAGTCTCTGGGATTTTATATTTAAGTTTTTTACGTTCTTCTGGTGGTTTCATTTGATTTAATATTAAATCTAATCTTCTTGTTGCAATTCTATCAAGTTTACTCTTGAATGGAATAATTGGTGTTAAAACTTTCATATCAACACCATCAAATTTAACACCATATTTTTCAAGTTCTAATAATTCTCTAATTTCTTTATTAGTAAATGCACTTTCTAAAAAACCTCTTCTTGCAATAATTTTAACATTTTTAAGTGTTGATTTTTTTAATTCTTGTATTGCTTTATCTGATATATCTGTATTTTTCAATTGATCAACAGGTGTTAATAATATTCTAGCAACATCAATTGCAACATTACCATTCCCTATAATTACAACATCTTCAATTTGATCTAATGGTGGATTAAGATCTTGTGATTCTGGTAACCCATTATACCAACCAACAAATTTTCTAGCACTAATAACACCAGGTAAATCCTCACCAGGTACACCTAATTTATTATCCTGTGTACAACCATATGAAAACACAACAGCATTATATCTTTTTTGTAATTCTTTTAATGAAATATCTTGTCCAACTTTAACATTACCAAAAAATTGAAATTGAGGACTTTGAGCAACTTGTGTAAATGTATCTTCACAATTTTTAACTTCTGGATGATCAGGTGCAACACCATATCTTGAAAGACCGAATGGAGTGGGTAATCTTTCAAATATGTTAACTTTGACATTAGGATTTTTATTTATAAGGTGATGAGCTGTATAGAAACCTGCTGGACCGGATCCTATTATAGCAACGTTGAATTGTGATTGAAATCGACGAAACGATATCACTGGCGCCTTTTGTAATCTTGGTCGATACATATCCGATGGTTCTTATGGTTTAATTCTACCCTTCAAATGATGGGATTTTTTAGTGGATTTTGTAGTTTTTGATTATTCAAAGTACGTTTGACGGTTGTTTTTTTTGATGATTCGAGATCGGAGATGATAAAGCCTTCAAACAACCGTGATTATTCAGAGAGTCATTTCTACAATATTTAAGTATTTGAATGAGTCATCAAATTGAGTTCTACTAAGTATTTTAACTATTATTTCCATCATTTATTCATATCTCATTAAACACATCTTTTGGTAAATCAACCATAATAATTAGTACATCTAGTTTCATTATGCACTGTTGAACATTTTACACTGCAAATTCTAGAATTACATCTCACACATGATCCTGGAGCATTATCACCACATATAGAACATAACTTCTTATTAGGAACAATAAATTGTAAATTCTTCTTTTTGGAAACAACATTAAATAAAATCGAAGCATTTTTTTCATCTTCATCTAAATAATTACTCAATTGTTTTCTTGAAGCTAATATTTTCCTCACTTGTGCAGTATTACCTTGTTTTAATCTTCCACCTTTTGGACCTGTTTTTTCTTGATTTTGTACACTTGTATTAGTTTCAAATTTTGTATATTGGAAAGTTAAACCTGTTTTCGGTAGTTCAATTTTAGCATTTTCATTATAATTTTCCCTATCTAATTCATCAAATCTTTTCATTGAGTTTTTCTGTTCAACAAGATCTTCAGTTAATGCAGTACCATGTAAATTTGATTCTATAGTGGCTAAATTATATGTTCCTGGTGCAAGTCTTTTACGCGGTCTGTTATCGTTTGAAGTTGATTTATGTTTGGATCTTGACGGAAGATTCACAGACGATGTGAAATATGAATCTCTATCATATTTATTGGTGATCTCTTCCACAAGAGTCATGGTGGCGTTGATTATTATTGATAAAGATCATATTAAAGAAGCTAAAGGTTGATATTCAATTTTTTTGATATTTTCATTAATCGGTTTCGGCCACTACTTTCAAAACTTATCACCAAAACATAAATTCATTATAATAAACTCGTTTAAAGCAATATCGTCTACAATCAAGATCATAAATAAGCAGTATCATCAGTATTCATTGAATATTCACATCATTTCATATACACGAGTTAGTCAAGTTCTGCATCTATTCTTTAACGAAAACAGCAGCAGCACCCATACCAGTACCAATACACATACTAGTAACACCAATTTGACCTGGTTTTAATTCTCTTAAAATTGTGGCAACTTGTCTGGCACCAGTGACAGCAAGTGGATGACCTAATGCGATGGCACCACCTCTTGGGTTAACCTTCTTTATATCTATACCAACTTTATGAACAGAATATAGAGCTTGAGCTGCAAAAGCTTCGTTAATTTCATAAACTTCAACGTCATCAACAGATAATCCAGCAGCGTTCAAGACAGCTGGGATGGCATAGGCTGGACCAACACCCATAATTTCTGGTGGGACACCAACACATTTAAAGTTATTGTATTTACCCAAGATTGGTAAACCTAATTGTTTAGCAACATCACGTCTTGTTAACAAGACACCTGAAGCACCATCTGAAATTTGTGAAGCATTACCAGCATGAGTAGTACCGTTTTTCTTGAATGCAGGTTTTAATTTGCTTAATGATTCAGGAGTAACACCTGCTCTTGGACCTTCATCTTGAGACACCAACACTCTTTTAGATTTACCTGGTTTACCATCTTCAGTCTTTGGTCCTTTAACATCAACTTCGATTGGTAAGATTTCTTCTTTGAATAAACCTTGTTCAACTGCAGCAGCAGCCTTGTTATAAGAAGCAGCAGCAAATTCATCTTGATCTTTTCTGGTAATATTGAAACTAGTGGCAACATTTTCATTAGTAATACCCATTGGAATAGAACATTTTTTAGCTTCTCCATGTTCTTCCAAGAATGGGGATAATTTTGGTAAAGCTCTTGCACCATAATTACGAGACATTGATTCTGAACCTAAAGCTAAACCAACCTTGATTTGACCAGCTTTAATCTTGTTGGCGATATCGTTAACAGCGGTTAATGAAGATGAACATTGTCTGTTAATTGCGAGGAAGGCTGCAGTTTCTGGAATACCAGCGGCAATACAAGCAGCACGATGTTCAGTGGCACCAGCACCCAAATTCAAAACGTTACCACAAGCGACATCTTCAATCAATGCAGGATCAATATCAACTTTATCCAAGAATTGGACAAGGAATTTATAAAGTATATCGTCTGAACTAGTGTCTTTAAATGAACCTTTTAAACCTTTAGCAATTGGAGTTCTATAAGCTGCAACGATAACGACATCGTCGTCATTTTTAGAGGTGACTGCTGACTTTGCAGAGACAACGTGGTTTTTCAATTGGTTAAGTCTTTCCATATTTAGTGTATATATAGTATAAAGATTCAATTTCAAATCAAAACTTGATCAATTCAATACGGATACAACATTCCTTTTATACTTTGTCTATTTAGTGGAGACGATGACAGATCATAAAATTGAACAACTTTAAACTCGGAAAAACGAGTTGAATATTGAAAACAGTATTAAAATTCTTGAACAAGTGACGTTTAGTTAAAATGTGGAGTAATTCAGCTGGTCCTCGGGAGGAGCCTGGACAGAGAGTGTTGGAGTGCTAGGCAGAGAGTGTTAGGCAGACACTCTGCCTAGAGTTTGGGCTAGGCAGAACCTCTTCCCACACTTTGCTCCTCGGTTCCTCTTTTCTTTTCTACCGAAACAATGTATTAGGTAATCTGATAGCTTATGATTATGTAATATAGTGGAAAAAAATCATTTTATGGTCTTTATCTATATTGTGATGAATATTAATGATTCATATCGTATAAGGTACATTTGATCAAGAAATCATGAGTGAAGCACCAAAAACAGCTCCGAAAAGAAGGTACTACAACAGAAATAGAAATTCCAAAGCCAAACAGAGCACTGATGGCTCAGAGAACAACACCACAAGTGTAACAAAGACCAAAAGAACTAGAAAGCCAAGATCATCAACTCCAACATCAACTCCAACACCAGAAGAAACTAGAAATGAAGAGATCAAATCACTTGTATACAAACTTTCAACTGTCAAGAATTTCAAATTGATAAACTCCACTAGTAAACAGAAAATATTTAGAGTTGATATACCAAATCATAATGAATCTTATAAATTATTAATACCCATTTTGAAAACTCAATCAATTTCTTTACAATCAATAGAAGAAACTCCACATAATAAGAATGTCATAAGGAATTTTAATCAAAAATCCAAACCATCAGCTAATAATAATGAGACTTCATCATTATTTTATGTGAATTATCTATTGAATAACTATGATAATTTATCTCTTAATACAAATGATTATAAACAGTATGAATTAAATAAATTGATATGAATAATAAATGAATTAATCTCATCTACACTTGAATGTAACAAAATATTTTATCGTTTTTTGATTTTTTATACACAGTTTTTAAAGACATCAAATACATCATGATCATATACAAAAAAATTTCTCTTCATGTTTGTTTCTTGATCATTGAATCAATCATTGGGTACAAGTGTTTTTCTTCAAATCTCTCTCTCTATATCTATTCACAAACATCTAATGGGGAAAAAAAATGCAAATAATAAAATAAAAAAGGGTTAAATAATAAAACCAACTGCACATTCAAGAATAAACAATTCAAAGAAAAACTTTTTTTTTGGAATTCATAACACGGAATATAATTAAATTTAAAACTTAGAAGTTTTCAAAAATTTTCTATAACACAGACAAAGAAAGAATCATCACTTTTTAATTAAAAGTTTTAATGAATTCATTAGCTTTTGAAATTTCTTCAGATCTTTTAGCATCATCCCAGTTTAATTCATCACCAAGGATTTTAACAACACCATCAACTGATAATTGAGCAGCTTTTGAATCCAAAAATGCTAATCTTGTTCTTCTAGCCAAGAAATCCACTGGAGTTCTAATATATTCATATTTAATACCATATTTTAATTCAGCAACACTAAATGGATGTTCAAAAGCTTTATAAGTTGCTTCACTTGAAGTATTTGCTAAAGCAACTGGTAATTGATTTGATGGATCAGATTTATAAATTTCTAAAACTAATGGAGCTCTAGTACCATAATTAGCAGCTAAATGTTCAGCTAATTGAGCAGTAACACCATATTTTTGAGCTAATCTTGGAGCTAAAGTAACATCATAATTTTCACCACCAGCCAAGATTAAATTCTTGGTAACTGATTTCTTTGCAGGTATTTGTAAATTTTTAACAACTTCATTAATTGTTTCTTCAGCCATTTCTCTATAAGTTGTCCATTTACCACCAGAAATAGTAACTAATCCAGTATCTGAAGTAAATAATAAATGAGATCTAACCAAATTTTGTGTTGAACCTGTATCACGAGCTCTTGGATCTTTAACTAAAGGTCTAATACCAGACCAAGCACTTAAAACATCTTCTCTTTTAACTGGGAATTTAATATAATGTTGTAATTCTTGTAAAATATCTTGAATATCAGCTTCTGTTGGAGTTGGATTTTCTGGAATTTTATCTAATGGAACATCTGTAGTACCTGCAAGAACTTTACCTTGCCATGGTAAGAAAAACATAACACGACCATCTGAAGTTCTAGCATCCAAGATACCAAATTCTTTTGGACAATAATATTCTGGTAAAACAACATGAACACCTGCTGAAGGAACAACCATTTTTGGTTTTTGAAGTTCCTTTGGAGCAAAACCTTGAGGATCTTTATCCATATCTAAGATAACATCAGCATATGGACCAGTAGCATTAACAACAGATTTAGCATTAATTTTATATTCTTTACCAGTTTCACGATCTCTAGCCAAGGCACCAACAACTTTACCATCTTTTTTCAATAATTGAGTAACTTCAACATAATTTAAAACAGTAGCACCATTTTCAATAGCAGTAACAGCTAAAGTCGAATTCAATCTTGAATCATTAAAAGAACCATCATGATAAACTAAACCAGCTTTTAAATCTTTACCATCTAATTGTGGAGCAACAGCTAAAGTTTTGGAAGCACCCATTAAGAATGAAGATCTTAGATTTTGTCTACCAGCAAATAAATCATACATTTTAGTACCAACGTAGAAATAAGGAACTTGCCAATAAGTGTAAACTGGAATTAAAATTGGTAAAATTGTAACCAAATGTGGAGCAGTTTTAATCATATTATTACGTTCATTTAAAGCTTCAATAACTAAATCTAATTGAGCTTTTGATAATTGCCAAAATGCCTTTTCAAGATATCTAACACCACCATGAGCCATTTTTGTTGATTTTGAAGAAGTACCACTTGCAAAATCATTTCTTTCCACTAATGCAACATTTAAACCTCTTGTTGCAGCATCAACTGCAGAACCAGTACCAGTTGCACCACCACCAATAATTAAAACATCAAAACTTGGAGTTGTTTCTAACTTTTTCAATAATTCATCTCTTGTTGGAGGAGTTGGTCTTGATTGAATTAATGGAGGTAAATTTGTTTCATTTTCTAAAGTTGAAGTTGATGATTTTGTTAAATAATATGAAGAAATTGCAGTAGTTGCTATAGCTGATGAGGTTAATAACCCACGTTTGGAAGCCAATCTCTTGAAAGCAAAAGACATTGTTTCCTATTAATTGTTTATAAATATAGAAAGCAAAATGAGTATTAACTCTTTTTTCTTTATATTATGTATTTTTTTTTTTTGCTTGGAGACAAGAGGGAATAAATGATTATATTTATAGTTTCGGTTTACAAAACCTGTCGATGTGGATTGTATTAATTTTGTGCTTTTCGAGATGATCAATTGAAAATCCCAGTCTGTTCTTTTTTTTTTTTTTTTTAGTTGTTCTCTTTGTCCTGAAAATTTAAAAGTGAAAAATTTTGTACGCAGAGACAGTTAAATATTGACCACAACTAAACAATTGTTGATAATGATGATGATACAGTAGAAGGATTAGTGTATGTTTTAATAGATATTGGAGTTGTTTGTAGGTTGAATTGGGTATCAGTTGACTCGTACCTCTTTTGATTTGCTACCCTTGAAGCCCCGAGCACCCACACATGATGTGAGTCAGCCAGCCTGAGCTCGGCCTCTATTGTTGAATCTTCACAGGCCAGAAGGAGAATTTTAGAAGGAGCTCAGCTCCCCAGGCTGGATTGGCCTCCCCAGTAGGAGGCTGCACGGACGGCACTGGAGCTCTTCTGTCCAGCGGCGTACAGTTCTAGGCTCAGACTGCCCCGAGCTCCGGTCACAGGGGAGCCCAGAGTACGAGCAGAGCCCAGCACCAGCAAGAGCCCAGCCTCGGGAGTCGGGACTTCCCACCAAGAGGCATGCAGACGCTCACTCCACAAGCTCTCCAATTTGTCTCTCCAGATTCGTACATGACAAGATGTCCATATGGAACGATTGGTATTTCACATACCTTTTGAGTAAAAATGAGTTACTTGTTACCTCTGATTCTTTTATTAATTAATCACTATCTACTCTCTACTATCTACTCATAATAATATCTGTTGGTATCACTATTTTTACATCCAATTCACTTTACGAGCAGGGCTCTGTTGTTTTGAAAATCAATTCTAAACCACCGTTCACGGCTATTTGTCACTTTGTTTAACAACACATCTTTCTTCCACTGAAGATCATCCAACTTTCTACATAGATATACATATTCCAAACAATACCGAATCTAAGCCAACACTAGATCAAGGAGTGTTGACTAATGGGATTCAATTCTCATCATCCTATTCGCTATCACGGCTTTACTCTCTATAGTTCATCCACACTAACTGCCAACTGGACCCACTCATTTAAATTAGGCTTATATGATTCGTTGTGGAAACTTCAGGAGTCCACCAAAATTTCTAGAAAAGCACCCCAGTAAACTCTAAACAATAGTAGCCTAAAAATCTACACCTCCTAAATGCACACACCACTTAGCCTATAGATAACACCTGAGCAGCTTTGAAAAAGATCCCATCGGGAACAGTTTTACTACGACAATAGTACTATTAATGAGATCATAATTAAGCTGTAAAGACAATAACGTGTTCCATAATTCTAACCGTAATACCGTACTATTGTTCACCATCCACTAAAATCATCAATACTAAACAAACCACAGTACATAAATTTAATCGGGACATATATAATTCATGTATTCATCCGAATTTAAATTCCCCTCAGTTACCTTTGACAACAACGTCCAAATATTCTTGCGGATAAAATTGAAATCATTTCTATCCATCTAAACTGAAAAATCTCCAAAGCGGATGAACCTAGGCTGGACGTCTTTTACTCTTCGACGCGCCTGGGGAAGACCGGGACCCTTGATTCATACATTACTGAGCCGTGGGATCAAATTCTCCCATACTTTACACAACCCACACCCGTGATCCCCGGGAGATGTACTCTTTATATTAGGAAACGCGTCTTTACTGTACAGATAATTGTCTGTCCTAGTCTGGGGGATCGTACTAAATTAAACAGATTTGTTGTTGTTTTGGAATCTGGACATCTATGGACAAATTAAATCGCGTTGGAAGAATAAATTTGATTTTGATTGGAAGCTGAGAAATGTGACAATTTACAGTTTAAAAGTACTGAACAATTAACAAAATCGTAACTTCATGTCGGATAATTAATAGTTAATGAGTATATGTATCTTATTGCTAATTTTCCGCTCTTGATCTGTCCATCAGTTCTCTACAATATACAAATGTAAATCATATCTTTCCTTTTCTGACATATACATAAGTTCATAGACCAAAAAAAACTCTTTTTTCCAAATCAAACTATCGATTTCTTTCTTTTTGCTCTTCTCTTCACAATCATCAATGGGATATTGGATATATAGTTATTCAAATCACCTATTATAAGTTTATAACAAACAATCAATAAACTTGGTTTCAAATATTTTATCAGTTCATTAAGAAAATGTTTAGGATATTCTTGATGGAGACATTCAATAACAATATGTAATTTAAAATTAGGATCTTGAATTAAATTCAGATAAGTTATTACTAAATTTGTAACTTTCTCACATTGTCTTTTATAAAATTCAATATCAGTTTCATCATTAACTGAATTAACAATATAAAGAACATCTCCAGATTTCACAACTGATCCAAGTGTATATTGTAAAGAATTAATTGATTCAGCAGACAGATCCATATAAAGAAGATATGAAGTTATAGAATCATTTGTTAAACCTTTTGTAAAGAAATGTCCCAACGTAACACTTCTAGAAACTCTCAGACTAGTTTCATTTAGATTAACATCAGATTTAACAATTCGTTCTTCTTGTTCACCATCTACTGGGTTTTCAGCTGCAGTATTCACTTCAGCTGTTTTAGATTCATCAATCAGATTTTGTTTATATTCTTCATATTTGGTATCTTTGGCATTTTCTAATTTGACCAGATCATTAACAGTCAGTTTTTTACCACCAAATCCAATTTCATCCATTCTTTTAGATACTTCTTCAATTGTTTCCTTTGGAACTTGATTAACCAACGTTTTAGCATCTTGTAAACCTTTCTCCAGGGCTAAAACTTCACTGATTTCCTCTAATTTTTCACCTTCTTTCTTAACATGAGCTTCTTCATTCGAAGTATTCAATTTCAAGTTTTTCGCAACACTATTGACTAAACTAGCAGCCATAGATGAACCGCCACCTGATTTATTTGTTGAAACTTTACCAACTTTACCCCGATAATAATCATTTATAGACAGACGATAATTGGGTAATCTTAAATCATTTATATCATAATCACATTCTTCCTCATCATCACTGATTTGTTCTTCTTCACTAATATCATCTTCATCAAGTTGAGATGGATCTGTTATTTCAGGTGAAACTTTATCAAGTTCTTCTTGAACTTTTTCCTTGGTCACAAATCTTTCAGAAGGATCATGAAATAAAATTGACCATTTATAGTTGGCTTCTTCCCCTTGTGATCTTGCTCTAGAAGTTCCTCGTCTATCAGATGATCTCGCACGATTTCTTCCTCTAGATGTTGATCTTAATTGATTATGTGGTGAAAGTGAACGATCACTATGATTGCGGCCTCTAGAAACTGTACTCTGTCTAGGGTCCAGTCGACCCAAAATGGACCTATTTTCTTCTGCCAGCGCTGCTTCTAATGACATTAAAATGTATCAATGCTATTTCTATGGATACCAACTGTTCCCAAATATCTATTTGATGATCAAAATAACCAATGACAAGGGTCCTTAAATCACAATACCCTTTTGTGTTATGTATATGCTGCTCCTCGTAAGGTATATGAAAATGACACTATCAATTGAGAATCAAATTATTTGGCAAGGGCCAACATTATTATTTTTTCTTGGAAAATTATGTAATCACTTATGTAACATGAAATGAAGTAAACTTTACCCGGATCTCATCGTCGCGAATTGATTCTGGATTATGTACGCTTTTTAATAACGTATATTGGCTAGTGTGATGTTCACTAACGTACCCGAAATAATATAAATTGATTAGCCTTGTTGGTACCTGACAATCAATGTTTTATAAGGATTAAGTTGTATCAGTCATTGTCATCTATCCCATTTTCAAGAATACATTACAAAAGGTCGAATTTGAATTATGACCACAAACGATATTAAATCACCAGATCGTTTTGATTACAGTGAACCAGTCAAGAGAATTCATGATTCTCAAGGTCTTCATCATTTCCAATCTTCAGTTGCTTTATATGAAATTCAAAAATCTTTAACTAAAATTGTTCAATTAGTTGAAAGTAAAGAAGTTCCAAAGGGAGTTTTAAATGAAAATTTACTATATAGTCAACAAGATATTGATCATTATTCACATGATTTGAATGCTCCAATACCCATTTTTGAAAATGAACAGAATGTGAATCTATTACAAACAGAACAAGAAGCCAAACCATATATCAAATCACTTCTTGAACTTTTTGACAAGTTTTCAAATTTAATAGATCAAGTGCCTCCATTGGCAGGACCAAGAAGGTATGGGAACCTTGCATGTCGAGAATGGCATACAAAACTTGAAGATCAAATTGATGAATTATTGAAAGAACATATATTGATCTATTACAAGCTAGAGAATCCAGAGGGATTTCTAATAGAAATTAAGTGGTATATTGTTAATGCATTTGGTTCCAAAGAAAGATTAGATTATGGTACTGGACATGAATTGAATTTTTTAGCTTTTATTACAGGATTATGGAAAACTGATGTCCTAAGGAGAGATGAGATGAATGGTTATGATTTTTTGATTATATTTGGAAGATATTTTGATCTTGTTCGGAAATTAATCACCATTTACACATTAGAACCTGCTGGAAGTCATGGTGTTTGGGGGTTAGATGATCATTTCCATATTTCATATATACTTGGAGCTTCTGAATTTTTAAATACCTCCAAGAATTTCCCAACTGTATCACCAAAAATGATTAATAACAAATCCGTTGTGCATCAATATGCTACGAAAAACTTATACTTCAATTCAATTTCATTTATTTATAAGGTGAAGAAAGGTGCATTTTTCGAACATTCTCCAATCCTATATGATATATCAAATGTCAGAAATTGGGAGAAAATCTTAAAAGGTATGTTAAAGATGTATTCAGCAGAAGTTGTAAATAAATTCCCAGTTGTTCAACATTTTTATTTTGGTAATGTATTATTCCCTTGGAGATCTATAAAGAATAATTCTCCATTACCAATTCATACAAGTGAAGAAAATTTATCAGATTATAAAGTCGAAGAAGATAATGACGATTGGAGAAGTAAAGTTTCTAAACATCAATTACCCGCTGTGACAGGAGCACCTTGGAAAACTAAAAGTAATCAGGTACAATCTCTTCAAGAGAAATTAACTTCACCACAAAATTCAACTAGAACTCCAATATCACATTCAAATATTCCAACTACTACTCAAGCACCTTGGGCAACTAACTCTACTGCATCAAAAATACCAACTACTCAAGCTCCCTGGGCAAATACATCTGCAAGACCACAGAATCAAGAAACAACAAAGGCACCATGGGCAAGAAAGTAATATAATATTCTACAATAATGTTCATCCCTTATAATGATATATTTAAATATGTAGTTTAAAAAAAATACTATAACCCAGAAGATGTTACAAAATGCAAAACACCAATCAAAACCCAATAATTATTAATTTATTTTTCTTTAGTCAACTTAAATAGTTGGACCAGCAGCAATAACTTCCTTAGTAGCTTCAGAAGAGTATTTCTTGAAGTTTTCTTCAAATAAGGAAGCTAATTTCTTAACTTCACCATCATATTTAGCAGTACCTTCAACCCAAACCTTTGATGGATTCAAGATCTCACTTGGAACACCTGGAATAGAAGTTGGAACTTGAAGACCAAAGACTGGTAAAGTTTCATATTCAGCTTTAGCTAATGTACCATCATGAATAGCATCCAAGATAGCTCTGGTGTATTTCAATGGACAACGTTTACCACCTTTAGAAACTGAAGAACCAGTCCAACCGGTGTTCAACAAGTAAGCAGAGGCAGAGTGTTCACTCATCTTATCAGATAACATTTGAGCATACTTCATTGGGTGAAGAGCCAAGAATGGTTGACCGAAACATGAAGAGAAAGTAGCTTCTGGTTCAGTGACACCTTCTTCAGTACCAGCCATCTTGGAAGTGTAACCAGAAATAAAATGGTACATAACTTGGGAGTTGGACAATTTAGAAACTGGTGGTAAAACACCTGAAGCATCACAAGTTAATAAGACAATGTTTCTTGGATGAGTGTTTGCATAACATGGGATTTTAGCACTTGGAATGTAATCAATTGGGTAAGCACATCTAGTGTTTTCAGTAATTGTTGAATCATCATAGTCAACAACTCTAGAGTTTTCATCATAAACAACATTTTCCAAGATTGAACCATATCTAATGGCATTGAAAATTTCTGGTTCCTTTTCAGCAGATAAACCTAAACATTTAGCATAACAACCACCTTCAATGTTGAAGACACCTTGGTCTGACCAACAGTGTTCATCATCACCAATCAACAAACGGTTTGGATCAGCAGATAAAGTGGTCTTACCAGTACCTGATAAACCAAAGAATAAAGTAACGTCTTTGTTTTCAATACCTTGGTTAGCACTTGAATGTAAAGTCAAAACATTGTGGTTAACAGGCATCAAGTAAAACATAACGGTAAAGATACCTTTCTTCATTTCACCAGCGTATTCAGTACCCAAGATAACCATTTCCATTGATTTGAAGTTAATTTCAACAGAAGTTGGAGAAGTCATACCTTGAGTGTAGATATTAGCAGGGAATTGGCCAGCATTCCAAATGGTGAAATCTGGTTCACCAAAGTTAGCTAATTCTTCTTCAGTTGGTCTGATCAACATGTTTCTCATGAATAAAGCATGGTAAGCTCTAGCACAAACAACACGAATTTTTAATCTGTATCTTGGATCCCAACCAGCATAAGCATCAACAACGTAAACTTTTTCTCTAGTTCTTAAATAATCAGCAGCTCTAGCTTTTGAAATTTTCCAAGTTTGTTCAGAAACTTTTTTATTCACTGGACCCCACCAAATGTTATTAGTTGAAGTTTCTTCATCAACAATTCTTTTATCCTTTGGAGATCTACCAGTTTTTTTACCACTGTAAGCCATTAGGGCACCAGAAGAAGAGATGGCAGTTTTCTTCTCTAGTAAACCATCTTCATATAGGATTGGAACAGAAGCGTTGTGACGAAGTATAACATCTTCGTGTAAATTCAATTGTTGAATTAGTGAAGACTCACTATTGCTGTAAACCTTTGAAGGAGACATTTTATGATTGTTTAATAAATATGAATATTGAATTGACCTTTTGATAGTTAATTGACCACAAAAAGTTGATACAAGTTGTAAATGTGAACTACAATACTTTTTAAAGAAGGGAGAACCAGCTCTATTTATATAAATTTGGGGCATAATCACTAACCGCTAAAGACTGGTGATAATTATAGGGAAGGGATATTTGTTTTAGCTAACGCATTACGTTTTTTGCTTTTAGTTTAAGTCCCCGGATGAGTTAGGAGTGAGTTTTGGGTTCAAAGGCGCAGGAGTTGCCGTACCAGAAACCAGCGCTGGCAGGTGGTTTTGAGTCATCTAAAAAGGGCTGGAAATGGGAGTGAAGGGGTCATTATTGATAGATATAAACCTTGTCATCACTATTCTCTATATCTAGTTGTCACTATTACCTTTTCTCCCAGTTGTTTAACACCACTTTAACCCCCTATAACCACTTTTGAACTCATCGGTTGTTGAGCTTTTACCCCAGATTTCAAGCCAAAATTCAAAAAAAAACATAAAGGCCCTTGCCCTGTGCGTGCTTCTACCGTGCTCTTGACTCCGAGCCCGATCCAATTTTGGGCACCGGCCACGCACCGAGAGCTTTTGCCTAAAAAATTTTGTAGCTTAAGAATTTTAGCGGGTACTACAAATTGTAGGGGTTAATGGTATCAGGAGATTTATAAACAAATAATGACTCCATCTCAAGGGACTATTACTCCCACTTCCTTAACTCATACTCCTTCCTCACCCCGAGTTTAATCACAGCTAACATGACTTTTTTGTTGAGTCTAAATCACAGATTATCTCGTGTTTGTGAACTGGCCCCTACCGTTTTCTGGAGCAATGGCACATTTTCACAAGAGTAGAGCCTACAGCGTAAGCAGCACAGAGCCAAATTCCAATTGGTGGGGGTGGAGAATATCGGGTAGCAAGACAGTGTCGGAAGTATTCGCTACACCAGCAATAATTAACAGAAGTGCTAGTACATTATTGATGGAACACAGATAAACCGTACTTCGCAAAAGCATACAAACTAACCGGTATCTATCGATATAAATTGTTCTTTTAAGCGACAGGAGTGTTAATACGGAATGTTATCAATTAGGATTGTTTTCATCTGATTAGATTTGCTGCGGCTAGAGAGAGATTATGTTTAAATTGACATCGAAACAGTAAAGCATCTAACCAGTTGAGCCGAAGTACACTACGTCATATTGATGTCATTAAGAAATAATAGGATACCTTATGATATTATCCATCATGAAGCTCCTTTATAAAACTAAGTGATTGTGAAGTTTGGGATAAACTCTTTAGCAAGTATTATATCTTTTGTTTAACCGCTTAAATTTGAATTCCCCAGAATTTCCTCTATTGAAAACTTGTCCCGCCAAAAATACCCTCCCTGTGCCCCACGCTTATTGTTTCCATATGTAGTTCATAAACAACACATAATTAAACCACTGTATTTGAACCAATCTTGGCTTATTAACCTCAAAAGCTCGGCCAGAACCCACCACTCACGGTGTTTTGTCAAGTTTATTTCTATACATCAAAGGGGTCTTATCCTGAAAAGCCCTTGTTCCAAAAGTAGCCTATTAGAAAAGTTGTGTCAAAATAAAACCTTGTTTTTAAAAGTTGCATCTTCAAACAGCTACATTCACTACCCTTCATACATCTCTGTTTAAAAAGGTTTATTTCCTGTTTTGTTTCTTGTCGGCTATTAGCTCCTAATTTGTTTAAACATCTAGGCTACAATCAATTGTGATTTCAAAATCAAAATACACATATTTTACAATTATCTAAGGATACACTGGTAAATTAATCACAAGTAAAGAGAACCAGCACTAACAATATCTCTATGAACCATCTCAATAGCTTTCTCCATTTTTTCTTCTAATGCAACATTACCAATTGTCTTTGCTGCAACAACCATCTGTCTTAACATTTCTTCTAATCTTTTAAACATTCTAATTAAACTACCTTCATAAACATCTGTCATTTTACAAATTTGTGTAAATGTGGCACCTTTACACCATGCGAAAACAATTTCCATTAATTCAGGTCTAAAAGTTTCAATATAATCTTTCTCCACTATCTCAATTTTTGATTCTTTAGAAATTTTAGCAATTTTACTAGCCATTTCTTGCATTTGTTTTAATGGTTCTGCTAATTCTGGTTTTAATCTTGGAGTTTCTTTAGATCTCTCTTGGAAAACAAAACATGATAATAAAGCAGCACTTTGTTCTGGAGTTATTTCATTGAAATTACCATTAAAAATTAATTCAGTTAATAATAATTCATCACCAGTACTGATTTCACATGCAACACGACCTTTCAATTCAATAACATCTGAAGCTGTTGTGAAACCTAAACGACGTAAAACTCTCTTACGATGTCTCAAGTCATCCAATTGAATAACTGCTTGTGCTTCAAGAATCTTATCTTTGATAGATTTAGCTTCATTAGTTAATGCAACTTTAGAACTATATTGTTCATAAAGTGTTTTCAATCTTGGTGATAATGATAATGGATTTGAATATAATTTAGATTCTAAAACTTCAATTTTTTTCAATAATGTCTTGAATTCTGAATCTTCAATCTTCATATTCTCCACTGGATCTAATAATGGTATACCATCTGGGAAACGACGTTTAACTTCATTTATACTCTTTGAAACAGTTTCTCTTTGTTGATTTGATTTCAAGTCCTTTGGTAAATATAATCTTAAATTACCAATAGCATCAATAGATTCTAACGTTATTGGTAACACTTCATTCTTAGCTTTTTCACCTTCTTTAGCTGGTCTGATACCTTCTGGGAAATTAGGTTGGAATGGTTTGATCAAATTTGTTGGTGAATCAGCAAACATGGTATTTACTAAAACATTGACAATGTAAGATTGATGATCAGTGTAAACTTCACTTTTATTACGTTTGTTTTGTCTTTTTTGGAAATCAACAACAACACCCCAACCATAATCAAATTCACCAATCTTCACTTTTAATAATCTACCACCTTGTAAAAATGTTAAAATATGTGCTGGATGCGTTATAATATGACGAACATCTTCATTGTAAATATCCAATTGTTTACGCAACTCATAATATTCACGAACTGTACTTTCATCTTCAATAGTGATTGTCTTCAAATCTTCTTCAATTTCATATAATTTTTTCTCCAACACTGGAACTGATGCTGCATTTTGGAATTGGAAGAATGAATGTTCCAACATAAATTCAGGTGAAATACCTTCGACTCTCATCAAATTTAAAATCATATTATAACCCAAATGGAAGGCAGAATCTAATCTGTCTGCTTCACCTTTAACCATACCTTTTGCAACTTGAGGTTCCATCTTTTCATCAATCATCATGATCACAATACCACGATCATCTAACCCACGACGACCAGCACGACCAGACATTTGAATATATTCACCACCTGAAACCCAACGGAACCCTTTACCATCCCATTTTCTAACAGATGTGAAAACAACTGTCTTTGCAGGCATATTTAACCCAATAGAGAAAGTTTCAGTTGCAAAAAGAACTTTTAATAAACCTTCTTGGAATAAAATTTCAATAATTTCTTTCAAAATTGGTAACAGACCAGAATGATGGATACCAATACCACGTCTTAACAAAGGTAAAATGGATTTGATTTGTGGCAGTTCTCTATCAGTTTCTGGTAAAACATCAACAGCGTTATTGAAAATTTTAGTTAAAGTGTCCCTTTCTTCATCTGTGTTGAAATCTAATTTACTCATCTTCAAGGCTAAAGATTCACAATCTCTTTTACTGAATGAGAAAACAATCACAGGATTATATTTCTTAATCCAAATCATTTTAACAATTTTGTAAATATCTGATTTACCATCTTTATTACCACCTTTAAATGACTGACCTTTCTTTCCTCTACTTTTCTCGACTGAATTTGGATCATCACCTTGTTTATCACTAATAGATGCCATTGCCTTTTGGAAATTTTCTTCTCTAAAAGTTGATTTTTCATCAACAACTAAATGAATACCATCACCATTTGCTGGGAAAAGATAATGTTGTAATGGAGTAGGACGGAAATCTGTGTAAACAACATGACAAGGTTGTGAATGAATCTTACAAATCCATTCAGCAAATTCCATAGCATTTGGAATTGTAGCAGATAAGAAAACGTAATGCACCTTATCTGGTAATAAAATGATTGTTTCTTCCCAAACAACACCACGTTCTTTATCTCTCATATAATGAACTTCATCAAAAATGACCCAAGCAACTTCTCTCATCACTTCTGAACCTCTATACAACATAGATCTCAGAATTTCAGTTGTCATGACTAAACAACCAGCATCTGGATTAATTGTAACATCACCAGTCATTAAACCAACATCACCAAATTCAGCCAGCAATTCACGATACTTTTGATTTGATAAAGCCTTGATAGGAGATGTATAAATAACTCTTTGTTTCTCACCCAAAGATTGAGCAATAGCGTATTCAGCAACAACAGTCTTACCAGCTGAAGTATGAGCAGAAACTAAAACACTTTCACTTCTATCTATACAAGAAATGGCTGTATCTTGGAAAGGATCCAATGTGAATGGATAAGTACGAGCCTGCTTTTCCCTCTTATGTTCACCAATTGGCTTATAAGGGTATCCTGCTGGAACAGCAACTTGATGTCTAACTTGATGTGAAAGTTTAACTTTTCCATCTTGATCACTCTTTGGCATTAAACCGCTTGACGCCTTGACTTCTCTCGAGGCTTCTTGTTCAAAAGAATCAGCAACAAGTGGAACAACTTCTGATTTTTCCTTTTTATCAACCAGTTTTTTCTCTTTCTTTACTTTTTTCTCTTCTTTGGCAGCTGGTGAAGCTGATCTTTTCTTTGATACTTCATCTTTCGATACATCTGTTGTTTGTGTCTCTTTTAGTTCCTCAGATTTCTTCACAGGGATTTGAGGTGGAAGGCTTGGCTTCTCATCAAAAACATCAAACAAATCGTCACCGTCCATAGTGAAACAGTGGGTTAGATGTACTGTAATGTTTATAACTATTCACTACATGTTAAAAATCTATTCTACCTGATCAGAAAAAAAAATTAGCATAAAACTTTATGGTTGGGGCAGTATCTCATCTCTTCTTCCTGAATTTGATATTTGACCAATTATAAGAGCTTTCTAGTGAGGAAAAAACTATAAGCAATGGAGTTATTAGAGAATTGCTTAAGAATATACTCATACTAATTGGATTGGGCCATAAATAAACTCTGGAGCAGTTAAAAGAGCGAAAAGTTGTACCAGTACACCTTCAAAAAATCTAAATAACTCCAGAACATCAATAAAGGGAATTGGGGAACTTTTATAAATGTTCCCAAGATAACTTGATGTAGGACTTTTTTCTCAGTACCATTAGGTTCTTTATTTCAAGAATTTTTTCGATAATATGGTTTTTGAATAAATTTTATCAACCATGAATATTTGATTTTTATTTCAAAATTCACAGAAAAAAATCAAAATTTCGAAAAAAAGTTCAAATGAAGCTTTTTTCAAGTTTTAAAAGCATCAGATAGCTCTAACAAATGAGTTTAATAGCGTAGTGGGGTTTGATTTTGATTTTATAAGTCAAACAGCAAGTTATGAACATTCAAAATTTGGCGGATCCTCACATCAGGAAGTTTCAAAAATTTTATCGATCAACGAAAAGCGCAAGTGGTTTAGCGGTAAAATTCAAAGTTGCCATCTTTGAGCCCCCGGTTCGACTCCGGGCTTGCGCATTTTTTCACTTTTGTGCCAAAATTTTTTTTTGACATTAGACATATTTTTTTTTACTTTACTATCGAAGTTTATATGAAAACTATACATATAGTGGTATTTAAAGGAAGCACAATAGACAGTTGAAACATATATTTGCAAACTTTGCACTGGGACAGAATATTGGGTGTTTTATACACATTCTTATAGCTGTATGTACTCAGTAGATGATAAAAAGCTAAAAAAAATAGTCCTCTTACACTGTACACAAACGTCTAGCAATTTAGGCAATTTTCTTTCTGTAAAGGAGGATGAAAGTGATGTCAGATATAAAATAATATCAAAGAAGAGCCAATTAGGCGCCTGGAAAAATTAAAAGTTTCGAAAAATTCGCTTTGAAACTTGACACAAAAAGTAATCAGGTTCGGAATCTTATATATTAGACGATTTCAGACCACTTATCCTCATACTAAAACAATGAAAGACAAATTATCAGAACTTTGCTAAATATTGCTTTCCCATACTAGAAATTCAAACGATACAATGCAACCAACCAACTTTTTCTTTCCAACTTACTTTGATGAGACACAAAGATCCAATAAAGAAGAATGCTTCTCCATAGCGAATGATACTGAATATGATGATGCCTCTCTAATTTCACAAGATATTTGTCCTTCGAAGGTTCTCAGTGCTGCAGAACTATTTCCAGAGTACCTTACTCAGTTAGGACATTTCGATAACAGTCCTCTATCAATGATACCAACAACAAACAACCAGACAGTTAAAAATTTTCAGATCACCAGTCCTCATATGCTAAAGAAACGTATCTCATCAAGTTTCAAAGGTTTTGATCATGCCACATGGTATGTATCCAACGCAAAGCAAGCAGCAAGTTATTTTGTCTATTGTCTTGGGTTTGAATGGGTCGCATACAAAGGGTTAGAAACAGGATCAAAAGTGGTTTCTGCTCATGTTGTTCAAAACGGTGAT
Source organism: Hansenula sp. Y91-04 (assembly GCA_037042445.1). Classification (NCBI taxonomy): domain Eukaryota; kingdom Fungi; phylum Ascomycota; class Saccharomycetes; order Phaffomycetales; family Wickerhamomycetaceae; genus Hansenula; species Hansenula sp. Y91-04. The sequence continues at coordinate 136,257 of JAXQKK010000061.1, read as the reverse complement.
GTGATGTTCGAGTTTGTTTCACCAATATTGTCTTCAAGTGAAAAACCTAATGAGGCTGAATTTTTGGATAAAATCCACAGCTTTATTAGAAGACACGGAGATGGTGTCAAAGATGTTGCGTTCAGAGTTGATGATGTGAAATCTGTTTACGAAAATGCCATTCAATGTGGTGCTAAAAGTGCTAAACCTCCCTCAGAGTATCAAGATGAATATGGTGTTATCAAGCTAGCAACAATAGAGGTGTTTGATGATGTATATCACACTCTAATCAATAGGGATCACTATAGTGGAATCTTCATGCCAGGCTATGTTCCAGTTAAAGGCAATAGTCTCTATGAACCTCGAGAGGCTCTCTGTTTACAAACTTTACCACCTGTAACGTTTGAGAAGATTGACCATTGTGTTCAAAATGAAGACTGGGATCAACTCGAAAGTGCTTGTGCTACCTATTCAAAAATATTTGGTTTCCATAGATTTTGGTCTGTTGATGAGAAACAAGTCTCAACCCATTTCTCAGCTCTTCGTTCCATAGTTATGTCTTCAGAAAATGAAGAAGTGAAAATGCCAATTAATGAACCAGCAAAAGGAATTTGTAAATCACAAATCGAGGAGTTCATTGAATTTTATAATGGAGCTGGAGTCCAACATATTGCTCTCTTGACAAATGATATAATCACCACAGTTGCAAATATGAAGCAAAGAGGTGCACAATTTATTGCAGTACCATCCCTCTATTATGATACTTTATTCACAAGACTTTCCAAAATGGGTATAACTATTAACGAAGATTTTGAGGAGTTGAGGAAATTAGGAATCTTGGTTGACTTTGATGAGAATGGGTATTTATTACAGTTGTTCACAAAACCTTTGGGAGATAGACCAACATTCTTCCTAGAAGTTATCCAAAGAAACAATCACAATGGGTTTGGGGCAGGGAACTTCAAGGCGTTATTTGAAACCATTGAAAGTGAGCAAAGACTTCGTGGGACATTGGAAAGAAATTAGATCTTTTAGATAAGATCAAGCTATATTGTATTTATTGAAATGATGGCAAAACTTTTTTTTTGATTAATAACTAATGACCAGTAGCATCATCAAGCAACTCTTTTACTATTACTCGAATTTTAGTGCATCATTAGTCAAATTCTGTGTAGTATTCGATGGATTTATATTTACGAATTACACATAATTAATAAGGCCATCTTGAGCAAGAGCACTGATAATTTCGCGAAATATTAAGACCGCGAAAATTACCCGGAAGCCACATATCCTCTTTTTCAAATCAATCAATAAGTTCTCTTCACAGCACAATACAGAGCTACCATTAACTATAGGATCAAATACACCTTTTCTGAACTAAGTGAGAATCCAATTAACAGGACTTACTAGTATCAGTCAACCTCATACCTACATCCAAGCCTGTGATCCATCAAGGGATTAATTCCTTGTGTTTTTTTGTTGTTGTTTTTGTTTTCGAGATATAATTTTTCGAACTTGTCCTTTTTGGCCGTCAGTGGGATTATAGATTTAATTACAAAGCAAGATGCCTCCAGCTGGGTATGTATATTTGAATTTCAATTCTTAAAAATGACAATTACTAACTTTGGGGTTTTAACCCGAATAGGAGCTCGAATATCACTGTTAAGATTGTGGCAGCTGAATCATTATACAAAAGGGATGTTTTTAGAAGTCCTGATCCATTTGCTGTTTTAACAGTAGATGGTTCACAAACAAAATCTACTTCTGCTGCGAAGAAGACTTTAAATCCATATTGGAATGAGACATTCAATTTTCAAGCTAACGAGAACTCAATCTTGGTTATTCAAGTTTTTGATCAAAAGAAATTTAAGAAGAAGGATCAAGGTTTCTTGGGTGTTGTGAATGTTAGAATAGGAGATGTCATAGATTTGAACTTAGCTAATTACGAAGAAACAATCACAAGAGAACTAAAGAAATCTAATGATAATGTTGTTGTCAGTGGAAGATTGATTATTGTTATTTCTCATAATGCAAATAGCAGCAATAGACCATCAAGACCAGTATCAACTACTGGTGCTTCAAATGTTCAACAAACTTTACAATCTAGTGGAAACATGGTTCCAAACCAAGCCAATGGTGCTACTGCTCCTCCTACATCAGTCTCTGGTGGTGGTGCACCTGTTGCCACCAATAATGCTAACAGACAATATTCATCATTTGAAGATCAATACGGTAGATTACCTCCGGGTTGGGAAAGAAGAACAGATAATTTTGGTCGTACTTATTATGTGGATCACAACTCCAGAACAACTACTTGGAAGAGACCAACATTAGACCAAAGTGAAACAGAAAGAGGTCAACAAAGACAAAATCTGACAGATGCTGAACGTAGACAGCATCGTGGTCGTACATTGCCTGACGATAATGGTAGACCATTATCACCAGGTGGTAACAATAACATAACTGTGAACTCATCCTCAAATGGTCAACCAGCTGTTAGTGGAACTTCTGCGGTATCAATGGCTGCTACTGGTGCCACTACTGCAGGTTTAGGAGAACTCCCTCCAGGTTGGGAACAAAGATTTACACCAGAAGGTCGTGCTTACTTTGTTGATCACAATACTAGAACCACAACATGGGTTGATCCAAGAAGACAACAATACATCAGAACTTATGGCCCTAACACAACTGTTCAACAACAACCTGTATCACAACTTGGTCCATTACCAAGTGGTTGGGAAATGAGATTGACAAATACAGCAAGAGTGTATTTTGTTGATCATAACACAAAGACTACAACTTGGGATGATCCAAGATTACCTTCATCTTTGGATCAAAATGTTCCACAATATAAGAGAGATTTCAGAAGAAAAGTTATTTATTTCAGATCACAACCAGCACTTAGAATCTTGCCTGGACAATGTCATATTAAAGTTAGAAGAGATCATATATTCGAAGATTCTTATCAAGAAATTATGAGACAAACACCTGAAGATTTGAAAAAGAGATTAATGATTAAATTCGATGGTGAAGAAGGTTTAGATTATGGTGGTGTTTCAAGAGAATTTTTCTTCTTGTTATCTCATGAAATGTTTAACCCATTCTACTGTTTATTCGAATACTCTGCTCATGATAACTACACATTACAAATTAATCCAAACTCCAATATCAATCCAGAACATTTGAATTACTTCAAATTTATTGGTAGAGTTGTTGGTTTGGGTGTATTCCACAGAAGATTCTTGGATGCCTTCTTTGTTGGTGCTTTATATAAAATGATGTTGCATAAGAAAGTCATACTACAAGATATGGAAGGTGTTGATGCTGAATTCTATAGATCCTTAAAATGGACATTAGATAATGATATAGATGGTGTTTTAGATTTGACATTCAGTGCTGAAGATGAAAGATTTGGTGAAGTTATAACTGTTGATTTGAAACCAGGTGGAAGAGATATTGAAGTCACTAATGAAAATAAGAAAGAATACGTTGAATTTATTACCGAATGGAGAATTTATAAACGTGTTGAAGAACAATTCAAATCATTCATGGATGGTTTCAATGAATTGATTCCAGAAGATTTGGTTAATGTGTTTGATGAGAGAGAATTGGAATTGTTGATTGGTGGTATTGCTGAAATCGATGTTGAAGATTGGAAGAAACATACTGATTACAGAGGTTATCAAGAAACAGATGAAGTTATTCAATGGTTCTGGAAATGTATTACTGAATGGGATAACGAACAAAAGGCAAGATTATTACAATTTACAACTGGTACTTCAAGAATTCCTGTTAATGGTTTCAAAGATTTACAAGGTTCAGATGGTCCAAGAAGATTTACAATTGAAAAAGCTGGTGAACCAAATCAACTACCGAAGTCACACACATGTTTCAACAGAGTTGATTTACCACCATATGTTGATTATGAGGCTATGAAACAAAAATTAAGTTTAGCTGTTGAAGAAACTGTCGGTTTCGGTCAAGAATGATTTAATTATATTGTTTTTTTTTCTCACCCATTTATGAATTCTCCAAATGTGAAGTTATCACTTTACTGAAACCAACTTAACTAATGTCATTTTGTATTCATTGTTTCAATCCATTTTTTAAGCTTTTGAAAAAATTTTTTTTGGTAGTGAATTGCAGTCATTCCTTTAGATTTTTGTATTTTCAGTTTTTATTGACGTTTTTATTAAATTATTATTCTATTAGGTTTATCACGGATTAAATTGAAGTGACTTATATGGAGGGTATTTTGAACTATGGAAGTGAGTTGTTCTTAATTACCAAAAGTAGTCCAAAAAGTTTGTTCCATTGCAATGACTATATACATTGATTTTATTTAGTTATGATTTTTATGTTCACGATTTTTCTATAACAAAACTAATATCTTTGTAGAGCTTTTAAGCAACTAATGAGTTAAGCAGTTAAATAGTACAGCTGCTTATCCTGGCCGTTAAAAGACTTTGGTCTTGTATGTCGATAGTGTACACTAGAGAACACAAATCAAATATAAAAATTGGAATTAATGTTGTCGACTAATTGAAGAATTTACATTTTATACATGAGTTTTCATTCATTTGACAAATATTTTTCAACAAATATTTAAATTATTGAATTATCTATATCATAAAGGTCTTTTTATGAAGTTTATGGTACTGGTTCATTCAAAATTATCAATTATAATTCCTATTTTCAAAGTTTATAAGGTACGTGCCCCTACCAAATGAGGTAAAACACCATAATTGTTCAACGCCAATTTTTGTTAAAAATCGTCCGTGATAGTTTAGTGGCTAGAATCACCGTTTGTCGTTTAGACAGTACATGGTAGACCGGGGTTCAATTCCCCGTCGCGGAGTTTTTTTTGATTTTTGGCCAAAAAATCACCAGTAAATTAGATAGCTATGAGATTCGCTTTGATTTATCGGAGCATCTACTATAGTTAAGTAACATTTTTTTTTAATATAGGAACTTTACCGTTAAAAAAAAAGAGACTGTTGTTGTATCCAATTGTGGATAGTTTTATCGGGTCATATTATACAGCTTTTTTATTATAAATGGGAATCGACTAGAACAATTAATTTTACCTTTGTAAATGTAGTGTCAAATTAGTTTGTCAATAAAGTAGACTGCGTTGGATTGGTAGACCTAAAATAGTTTTATTTCATCTACAATTAATATTATCTATTTCTAATAATTTTTCTTTTCTTAATATACTATATGAACAATGCAAACTTGAGAGAAACTTTCTTTATAAACAAAATAATCTTTCTTAAAATCTCCCCCGAATCATAAGATATAAAAATAAATAGGCTGTTGTATCATTAAAGAGATGGTCCAACAAATGTGAAGAAAAAAACATAATATGTTTGATGATACAAAAACCTCTCTCCCCAAATCAAATAGTTTTATAAAGAAAAAAAATATAATTTTGTTGATTTTACCAACAACATAAGTGTAAACCAAAATGACATGTCTTGAATTTTTTTTGTAATAATTTTTTTAATTTTTTTTTTATATAATTGTTAAATATTTTATCTTTTTTTCCTTTTGAATATGATATTAATAAGAATAATTGGATGCTGTAATTGACCTTCAATTCAAAAAATTTATTTTTTTATTTTCTTGATTCTATTAATTAATTAAATTTTAATTTTTTGGAGGTGTGAATCTAATCTTTCTTGTTTTGATTGGAGCCCATTTGAATTTTTTAATATAAACAGAAATCAAGTATAATGAGGATAAAACAATAACACATTTCAAACCTAATCTTTTACGTTCATCATGTTCAGGTTCAGCAGCCCAATTTAAGAAAGTTGTAACATCTTTAGCCATTTGTGAAGTTGTTGCTGGAGTACCATCTTCAAATTCAACTAAATCATCAAATAAAACTCTACCCATAGCAATTGAACCACCTGGGAAATATGGGTTATAATTTGAACCTGGAGGTAAGACAACACCAGCTGGTGGTTCATCTGGATAACCAGTTAATAAAGAAAAGATGTAATCACAAGCACCATGTCTAGCCTTGACGATTAATGATAAATCAGGTGGTAAAGCACCTTGGTTTGCAGCTCTAGCAGCTTGTTCATTAGCATATGGACCTGGGATATAATCAGCCAATTTACCTGGTCTTCTTCTTGGGTTACCTTGATCATCAGGTTCATCATCATATTCAAATTCTTCAGCCATTGCTCTAACTTCAGAATTTGTATGAGAAACACCAACTAAAGTTCTCCATGCAACTCTATCTAAAGAATGACAAGCAGCACAAACTTCACGATAAACTTGATAACCTCTTCTAATTGAAGCATGATCAAAAGAATCAAGCATACCACTGTGTGGCCAGTCGAAAGCTGGAGGATGTAAACCATGTTCAGCAGCAGTCATGGCATCTGCAGTGATTGAATCTTCATATAATAAATAAGAGGCAGTTAAACCTGATGCAGCAGCACCACCAATGATGAATTTTTTGGCAAGACTGGTTGGTTCACCAACAGCTTGTTTAGCTGAGGTTGAGAACGATTTCTAAAGAAGGTTAGTAAAATGTTGATCCGAAAAATGTTTATATACTTTTTATGGGTCTTTCACAAGGGACTTTTATATTGGATATTATGTGAGAAAACTGGATTTAATTTGATTTAACAAAGCCTCGAGATTTCTTAAAGCTTTATACCATGATTTGAATTGAACTTATTCTTAGATTGTTCCTATAATTAATTGATTGTCAATTCTTTAAAGTTGATGTAGTTATTTTCTTGCACTAAAATATATCCAATATAACCTTGCTTTAGACTCTATAAAATGTATAATGGAAAATTGGATAAAAGACATACGATGTTTGTTCTGACAGTTGATCTGATAGAAGAGAACATCTTTAGTTTTGTGACTAAGTCTATTTGTTCAGTGTTTGGAGGGAATTAAAGGTTGAGTTAATCAACTTGAATTGATGTTGATGATTTTATTGTATGAATTTTTTAAATTTTATTCTATTGGATGAAAAGTGATTTTTTTTCTTCCCAGGCGAAAAACAGTTTTTGGATAAATAATTTTAAAACTGATTGAAAATTATAACGCAATAAACACTTTTGATTGGTCTTTATGAAAGGATATTCTATTGATTGGTTGATAATGATGATTAGTATTGATCTGTCTATTAATTTATGATTCGTTTCCAGTTATTCTCTATTGTAGTGTGTGTTTCTCTCTATATTGTGTTTACTTATGGTATTCAATCAACACGCTATCATTGGTGCAGCATAAATGTCGAAACGTGTTGTTTTGCAAACTGCATAATTTTTTGTTAGAAATGTAAATTTGCTTAATTCTGATTTGCTGGGAGAATTTTATTGGGAATTATTCTTTTGGGCTCGTGGTTCGAATCGTTTGGAGGGAGAAATAATAAGATAATATGCGTGCCCGTACCAGAATACGCGAATGTGATTTGTAAAAAAGTGATTTGTTTTGGTTTAAGCGCGTTTAAGTGATGTATGTATTGTTCAATTAGTGTGTGTATCTTCAACTATCTCAAGATGTCTGATTTTGATGTTAGATCATCGTTTGTATCAGTGGTGGACCATCTACCCTCAGATGTGATAAGGAAACTATGGTTGATACAGACATTGAATATCAATTACGAATCATTGAAAGATGAGCTAGACATATTGTTAAAGCAAATAAAACAAAATGAAAGTTCAAAGGAAATATATCTTCAAAGAGTTTCAAAGATAAATAGTATAGCTAATGAATTAAAACGTATAAGGCAAGAATCATTTGAGGAGGCAAAATCAATTAGTTCAACCATCAAAATAACAAAACTGAACTTGTTAAATCAGTACAGTCAGCTACAACAGGATAAAAAAACACATCAACAGGAATTGGCAAATAATGGCAAGAATGCTAAGCATGTGGAAAGAACTAACAAGAGAACTTCAACAAAGAATAATAAACCGGTCATCAAGTTGAAGCTGAGTCTGACAAAGAAAGATAAACCTTCAACTGTTCTCAAATTTAAAAAGCCAGGCAGGGGAAGACCTCCTAAAAAATTGGTTACAAACGTTGAACCAATTGTTACAGCTGCTTCTATTGACTCAGATGACGAAATATACTGTTTATGTCGAAGTGGGAGTTATGGTGAAATGGTTGCCTGTGATAATCCAAAATGTAAATATGAATGGTTTCACTACAGTTGTGTTGGTCTTACAAGAGCTCCTAGAGGTAAATGGAATTGTCCATTATGCAAAAAAAAGAAGCAAAAATAATAAAAGCTATTCTAATTTTATTTTTCATTTTTCGTCATCCCAAATTGAGTCTTCAAAAAAATATAACCAACTCAATCCACACCAACTTGAAATCACTCCAATCCCACAATAAACACTATAAATCATCAATCCAACAAACTCAAATTTGGCTAAAACTTCATATTTGTGTTTGAACAAGTCAATGGTGAAAACGAAAAGAACCATCGGTATTAAACTGAAAAGATAGATTAATGAAATTCTATCAAACAGGAAAATTCGGTTCTTAGAGGTTAGCTGTTTTGAAACCTCCATAAATGATAATGAATAAATAATGAACCAAATAAATGTGTAGAATTGTTTAATAAGATTTTGATTTGGTAATAATGGGAATAAACTAACATATCCTGCTCCAGCAAGTACTAAAAATGAATTTAATAATCTTCTTTCATTAATTAAAAATGTGAATGGAATAATAATCAACATTATAGCCTTTTCATGAACATGCCATCCAAAAAGAAATGAAGCGTATGCATTTAAGGTTAATGCACCAATGAAACGTTTAAATGTTGGTTGTAATAATAATGGTAATAATGACAAAATATCATAAAACAAAGTTAATAAAAATGTTATTTTTGGTGTAATATTTGGTAATATAATAAAGAAAACATCTTGTACTAAACCTCTAGTTCCAGTATTACCAGCAGCTGCAATTTTGGAATCAATAACTTCAATTGATGGTGCACCAATTGCCTTTGATAATACATTATTAAAATATGGTCTTTTCAAAACAGCAATTAAAACTTTATCCAAAAATGAATAAATAGCCCATACATTTGGAGCCCAATATGCATGTGTTAATCCTCTAGAAAATGGGAATAATCTAGCAAGAACATTTGGAATAACACCATGATAAATAAAAGGTGTGAATGCAATTGCAAATATCAATAATACTATTGAACCTAATTTAATCAATTTATTCCATTTGACAAAACTTATTACATTTTTTTGACTGACATCAAGTGCAACTTCTCTTAATAAAAAAACAAATACTGCAGGTGCTAAATAAAGGAAAATATGCTTGAAACAGAGTAATGTAGCAAATAATGCTCCTAAAAGATAATAACGTTTATGTTTAGCTGCAACTATAACACCAGTTAAAAGACCAAACATCATACCATTATATTGGAAATGAATATGATCAACAATTAATAAACCAGGTGATAACACTAATGAACTTGCAATAACAAAACTTAAAATTTTATCTTTACTAAAATTTATATATGTTTGTAAAATTGCAAATAATAAAATTTCAGATATTATAACTGTACTTCTTTGGAAAACAACAGTTGGCCATCCATATTCTCCCTTTGGAACAATATCCAAACATCCATCATCCTTCACCACTTGTGGAACAAATTGAGATAAACCCCATTCGAAATATGCAAAAAATGGTGGATAATCTAATGTCCATTGACTAGTTTTCTCTAAATACCATTCTTTTATTGGTAATTTATTTGTTATAGCTAGCCAATTTCTATGAACATCAAAATCTGTTGAATGATATGTATCGAAAAGTAGCACTTTAAGTATTGTAGCAGCTACCCATATATTCCATAATGAGAAATTTCTCTTTGCCTTAGAAGTGTGTTTTAAAGATTCAGGTTCTATATTTTCATTATTTGATGATGTGGTTTTAGAAGTTCCCTTTCCCTTTACTTTCCTGTTCTTCAACTGGGACATTCTTAACAAGATCCAAGCAACAGACACCTAGATTAATCTCTACAAGACAATACCAATTGAGCCTTTAAATGCTTTCTTCATAATATAAATTTCTAGTAATAACATGAACGCTCCACCAAAAAATTTACCCTATACAAAAAATATTGGGCAGGGGACACACACAGGCCAGCTCACCCTTCCTTGATTATAATCTACAAGATCTCCTGAATAAGTACCATTAGCGATCTAACGATTTGATCAAACCGTTGATTTCTTATTGATCAATTGGAGCTGTATTGAGATTGAGCAATGGCTGACGACGGGTTGGAGAGCTCTCATTGGAACGATGTTGTATCGTCAAACCCAAGATATGATAACTTGGATACAAATATAGTTAATGAACTATCAAACACCTTTTCACAACAAAATCTAGATAATGAAGAAGACGACGAGGAATCAAAGCATTCAGACGAGGAAAATAATGAAAATAACGAGGCAGAAGAAGAAGAAGACACCAAAGACAAAAAGACCGAGGAAACCGAAGAGGTTGATGAAGGTGTCAAATCTCATCAAGAACCAAAAGAACATAAAGATACTAGTGGTTTACTATCATCTTTAACTGTCGATGCTGATAAAGGATTTATCTCTGAAAGCTTCAAATCTCCAAAGAAAGACGAATCATTGTTTACAGATGCAAAGAAAGGATTGAATTTTGGTGAGGATGATGATGATCATGAAAATGATAAAGATTCTGATGTTACAAAATCTCCACAACAACATTTACTTTCACCAACAAAATTAGCCAGTCGTCGTAAGAATGTTTACAAAGCACCAAGATTCCGCCGTAATGCATTGAAACAACAACCTACTAGTGCAAATTCTGATACCAAATCAACTTCTGAAACTGATAATCAGGATGCTCTTGGACCATTAGGACTTGAAGATGATACAGAATCCAAAATTGAAGATTCCGAATCACCAGCTGATAAACTATTAAAAGCTGCAGATGCACCATTGTTTGACATCAACAGAACACCACTTTCTCCTTTAAAGAATACTAGACCTGAGAGTCAAACTTCTGATCCTTCTTCATTATCAATACCTGATGCTATTACTAGTGCATCTGAATCTTTAAATTCTCAACAAAAACTTGAACAATCAAAAATTCAATTCAAACAACAACAACTTAAAGAACCAGCAATCAATTTGGATATCTCAGTTGGTGATCCTATAAAAGTTGGTGATCTGACATCTGCTCATATCGTCTACAGTGTTCGTACAAACACCGATTCTGAACTTCTTAGACAATCACAAACAGTTGTTTCAAGAAGATATAGAGATTTTAGATGGTTATACCGTCAATTGCAATTAACACATCCAGGTAGAATTATTCCACCACCACCAGATAAACAAGCTGTTGGTAGATTCAATGATGATTTTATTGAGGCTAGAAGATTCGCATTAGAGAGAATGTTAGTGAAAATATCAAAAAATCCCGTTTTACAAACTGATCCAGATTTCATAATGTTCTTACAAAGTGAAAGATTCTCATCTGAAGCTCGTGAGCGTGAAAAAGCAGCTGGTGCATCCTCAACATTCACTGCTAGCGAAAAAGATAACGATGCAAGCTTAAATGGAAGTAGTGGAGGATTCTTGAGTTCAATTGGTGGTGCATTTTCATTCTCTCCAAAGATTGTGGAACCTGATGAATTTTTCAAAGATAAAAAATCATATATTGAAGCTTCAGACCAACAATTTAAAGTGTTTTTGAAAAATCTAGAGACTATTGTTATTCAAAGGCATGATCTTTCTGCTGTTACAGAAGAATTTGCAAATATAATTGCCATTTTAGCAGATTTAGAAGTTTCAAAAAGTTCAACAGAACTTTTCCAAGAATTTTCAACTACACAGCTTAGAATCAAAGAGCTTTTAGATAGATTGTCTCTACAGGATATGCTTACATTAGGTGCTACATTAGATGAATATCAGAGAGTAATTGGAAGTATTAAAACTACTTTCCATCAAAGAGATAAGATTTTGATTCAATTAGCTGGATCAGAATCCGAATTGAAGAAAAAACAAGCATCATATGATAAGGTTTTCAAGTATAATAGAACACATACTGAAAAAATTGATGCACTTAAAGCTGAAGTGAATGCTCTTGAGCAAAAACACAATGGTATCAGAACTAAATTTGATGAAATAAGTAATACAATAAGAGATGAATTGGCTACTTTTGAAATTGAAAAGATTCAAGATTTCAGAAACTCAATTGAAATATATCTAGAAAGTACTATTGAAAGTCAAAAAGAAGCTGTTGAATTATGGGAGACATTTTACAACGTTAATTTATCCTCAGTTGCCTGAAGGAATCTTGTATAGTTATAATGAAAAAAAAAGAATGGCCAAAAAGATTAATATTATTGTACTTTAATATGCTCTATATGAATCTATATACAAATGTTACCTTTTAGCAAATACAACTATGATTCACTTTCAACTTCCTCATCTTCAGCAGGGAAAGCTTTATTGAGTTCCTCAAAAATCTTTTGTTGATTCTCGATATCCTTATAGTTAACAATCATTCCATCAAAAGCATAAGAAAATGCAGCTTCAGGAACCACACTATTTGAGATTTCTGGAAGCTTTGGATATCTTTGACTGAAATGAGTTAAAATTAACTTCTTTGTTTGCATCTCATTTGCAACACCAATAGCTTCATTAATTGTACAATGTCTCTTTGCTTTAGCTTCACTTTGTAACTCATTTTCTAAAGTTGCTTCATGAATCAATAAATCACTGTTTCCTCCAATAACCTTAGCAAACATATGCTTATTTGGTCTAGTGTCACCAGAATATGAAACCTTGAACAAGGAACCAGCATTATCTCTGTCTAGTGTTGAATCTGTGGTAAATGTAATTGAGCAACAGTATGCCCAGTCGCAATGGTATGCACGACATGTTGCAAATTTTTTGATCCCAAGAGCTTTTTTTAAGGCTGTAATTCCCTGATAATTCTTCGTAGGTACTAAAGTAGCTTCAATTTTGCCTCCTTTTGTAGGATCAAAGTTTTCGAAATTGATTTGAGGTATCTCATTTCTTGCTTTTCCATAAAGGAAGCTCTCACAACTGATATAGACAATGCGATCAATGATGTTTTCAACACTCTCCAATTTGGCAGCCTCATGTAAGAAATGATTGTATTGCCATGGTGTAACTAAGTAGAGTTTTTCATTATTATCCTTATTATGTTTGATCCATTCATTGATTACTGACATTATACCAAGATGATGGTCTGCATGCAAATGACTTAAATAGATCAATTTGAGTTCCTTGAAGTAACTTTCCAGTCTCTGTCCACCAAAGGTTCTTTTAAGAGCACCCAAAGTGTTCTCACCAGCATCCAACAAAACTGATCTAAAACCAGATCCACCAGGTTCTTTAAATGGAATTCTTATTAAAGTTGAAATCACATTACGATACTTAGAAGGTAGTGCACTCCCAGTCCCTAGCGTAATAGTTTCAACTTGATCATTCAGAGGTGAACGTTCGTCGACTTTCGAGGCAGACACAGATGTTTTGTCCACAATCTCTTCTAAAGAATATTTTGAATTTAGATTTAAAGGTGCCACTGACTCTTCGAAAACTTTTTGCCAATCACTCAACTGTTCATCGACAATTGATTCGTCTGGAATTATCTTTTTCGGTGGATTGGAGGCTTCAATGGTATACGACTGTCCCTTTAATGTAACTTTTATATTGTCACTAGTACCAGGTGGAAAGGTTTTTAAAGCTGGAGCTGTATATGGAATATTATAATTATCCTTCATCAATGTCTTTAATTTTAATACCGTAATAGATCCACCAGTAAACACAATCGAGTCTGGAGAATAGCTAGGGTGGGAAATATTATGTTGGCAATCTGGACCAAATGAATTAATAAAGTTCACATATGATTCACTGAAAGGATCAATGCCGTTAGACAAAAAGTGAAATACCAAACCAGTATTTGTTCCCCAGTTCTTTTGAAAAGCAGCCTCCAAAAAATCCTTTGAAGGAACATCAAGTACCACAATAGATTGAAACATCCTTGGAGCAGATAATACTTGCTCTGGTTTGATAATAGTTCCATCTTCAAGTGTGACCTCTTCTCCGGATGCCAATGTTTGATAAAGTCTTCCCTTCGGTAGTCCCAACTCATTAGCTTTTTGAACCAAAAATTTTCCTCTTATTGGCTTGAAATGAATGACATAAGAAGTGGAGAGTGCTTGGGGTTTCACATGTGGTAGCTTCACGTGAATATGAGGATCAGAAGTACTTGGATCACTCTTCTTTGTGATATCAGTGGCCTCTTCATCCGAATCCTCAATATCAACAGCTTGATTTGCTTTGACATCCAAAGGGAACATTTTTTGCACAATAGAACTTAGCTTACTTGCACGTTTTGAGCTGAAATATTCAGATCTTGAGCTCTCATGCTTTTTCAACACCACTGATTGAACAGTCATCACTTCATCTTCAAAACATTCATCATTCGATAAAACTAGGGGATCTAAATTCATCCCGAATCTAAAGACAAAATACCTCCAAGTAGAAACAACATAGTTAATAAGATCACTCCCATGGACAAGTGTAAGATCCTTTTTACCTTGATCACTAACTGTCAATATAAGTCCCGGTAATCCACCAACTTTACTCCAGTTTAATTCACCTGTTAGAAAGATTGTAGATAGCCTCGAAATTTTCAACTTCTGCTCATTCATTGTTCTTTGCAGACCCTCAGGTACAGCTCCAAACATATACCTTTTCCCTGAAGGAGCATGTAGCAAAAGAGATGGATGTGTGATATCTGAGGTCGGATGAGCTATTACTCTTATTGGATACATTGATCTCAGACTTTCGTTCTTGAATATTTTTCCCTTCTCCTCGGTCGCAACAGACAGCTTAACTGATTCTTTAACGCAATGGTTCGATTTGAGCTTCCTCCTTTTTGAACCTTTAGAAATAGTACTGAAGGAACACCTGAGACTTTTCAGAGGAGAATGGGATATAGTTGATAGTTGTTTAGTGGAGAACAACGTGCTGATTTGACTTGACAAGTCTTCCTCGAAATACTATTTTTCTAACCTGATATGTATGGCTCTAAGTTGGTGCACTCAAGAAGAGAAAGTGATTTCAGCAAAGTATTAGTTTAAGATGTTTTCGCTTATATCTCTACGAAGAGCTTGCAGTATATTTTTTTTTTCAATCGATGAGCTGCCAAATTAATCGTGTAAATATAAACCTACAATAAGAATTTTAGTAAAGTCATTAATCTTTTAATTAGGCCTTGAGATGAGCAGAAGCATTCTTATACAAGCTCTGCCAAATAAAGGCTTCACTCAGTAGCAGCTCAATATCTTTTTCGGTCCAGTCCTTGGTGGGTGGACTTTGCAAGAACATCATAATTTCTTGAAATTCCATATTCTTGAGCTCATCACTCCATTTCACCAAGAAAGCTGCACAGACATAAACATGGAATTCACTAAACCCATTAACCTCGCTTAGGTAGGTATCCCACATTCTGATGGTGTTTTTCACACTTACTTCTCTCATTAAAAGACAATTCATCCACCTAAAAGAGAACTGAATGAATTCTATATTTTCAGCTTCTAAATGGTTATAAAGGGCCGAATCAATCCTGTTGATCAGGTCCTTTAGTGCACTCACTTGTCTTATTATACCCGGTTGTGCATGTATGTAATTATCTTGGATTCCATCCAATAGTTTGGTCAAACTCCAAAATGTATCGGCTTCAACAGCATCTAAAACATTCTTTGGTAAAATCTTTGGGTCAAACAACTCAACATCGACATCATTCTCAATATAAGAACTCAAAAATGTCTGAAATAAGGGTGTCGCAAGATCATTGATACCTTGAACATAACCTGAAGCTGGGTGCCTCACTGCCCAAAGGTATAAAATTCTCTCTAGACATCTTTGTGTCGTTTCGTAACTGTATAGTTTGATATGTGGATTAGTTCTTGGAATATCAATTTCTATTTGATGCCAAGTAGCTGGTTCTTTATTGTCATTAAAGACCTGACTGATACCTTCCAAGTATTCCTGTCTTTTTTTAGCTAATTGAGTAACACGTCTGTCTGAATTTGTTGGAAGATAACCAAGTAATAATTGCCAACTGATTGGTCTTAATTCATAGGGTATACCATTCCATGCCATTTTCTTCAAAGTTACAAGGTTCACATTTGGATCTTGTATCACTTTCTTGAATCTATTAAATCTTGAGACTATGGCGTTTAATTCTTCAACTTCTTTTAAAGATTGGTCTTCTTGTGTTATCTTTGGGCCATAAATAGTGTACAATGAATTTGCTGGATCCTTCATGATTCCATCAACGTGCTTTTTCACACCAGAACCAGTATGCTTGTGACTAGGTTTACCTAAAGTTGGATACTCAAATGATCTAGTTGGGTTGTTCTCAAAAAATTTAGGTTGTGAATCCACTGAAGATAAACCTTGATCCACATCTGCATCCCAATCATCATCGAGATCAGTGTATTGAACAGAATGTCTAGGAGTAGATGAAGGTGACTCTAGCTTGAAAGAGTTTCTTGTAGATAATTTTGGCTTTGACTTTGATGATTTTGTGGAACTGCTGGTTGTGTTTGGTAGATTAATAGATGAAGACGATTTATCATTGTTATTCAGTCCGAGATGTGAGAATGAAGCACCAACAATTTTCATATCGTCTGCTATCACTGATTTTTTACTCTTTTCCTTGTCTTTGAATGCTGAAGTTATGGATTTGAGAAATGATTGTGAAGAGTGGTTTGGATTTCCTCGGCCACCACCATCATCAAATATGAACTCGTTTTGATCTAAACATTGTTAGTATTGGGAAAAAGGATATAGTATAATGTCAACGTACAAACCTGCACCATTTCCTTCAGTAATTGTTAGAATAGAGCTTAATATGGCAAACTGAAATGATACTCACTGGCTGACTGTGGTTATTTTTGTGTACCCCCATGCTGAGCCCTTAATCTTTATCACGGTCACCTCGATAATGTCAATTGTGTGACGTATTCAACTGGGATAAATCTATATCGAGGAGGACAATGTCGATACCTGAGCTTCGCTATATAGGCGCAAGTGACAAAGGCGTGTAAATGATCGTAAGTCGTCCCAAGACTGGCTGGTTGAGAAACAATGGGGCACCTAGAAAAGTGACTAGAAGTACTTCGTATAAGTGAGATGTTAAAGCGTCTTGATCCAGATTCAACCACATTTGAGCCAAACAAAAAACAGTTTCATCTCCCAATTGGGAAATCTTTTTAATCCGGAATGGTTTTGGCACCGACCTTTACCGTAATTTTGCAAATAAATCTGAAAAGACACCATTTTTCTCAGGTGAATCAAATGAAGGACACTTAATGAGTCCGAATTAGGTATATTAGTTAATTATTGAGTGTTTAATCCATTTATTTCCCTCTTTTATAAGGCAAAACTCACGTTAATAAAGCTGTCAAAGTGAGACTCTATCGGCCTTCCTTAATTTTGTTGGCCGTACCGCAATTTGATTTTCGAGTCAAAAAGATTAATAAATGTATTAATTAGTGAAGAGAACATGGTATATAATTTGAAGAAATTCGCTAGATTCTTATTTATTTTTGCATATTCCAGTCAAGTGTTTCAACAGCATTTCATTTCGATAGCTTGCTTATCCCCCAAATAACTCAACTTATACCCTATACTATTCAATAATGTCAGATTCAACATCTAAACCAGCTGGGCGGACAATTTTAGCCTCAGGTATTGCCAAAAATTACATCGCAGAAGTCGAAGAAGGTGTGAAGCAGCTAGGAAGATCTCCAAAACTTGTCGGATTTCTTGCAAATGAGGATCCAGCTGCTAAGATGTATGCTGACTGGACTGGAAAGACCTCTACTTCTCTTGGATTTGATTACGAACTAAGAGTTGTTGATAAAGATGATTTAGAGGAAGCTATAATAGACGCTAATGGGGATGACAAAGTGGACGGTATAATGATTTATTTCCCAGTTTTTGGAAATAGACAAGATCAGTATCTTCAACAAGTTGTTTCATTAGAAAAAGACGTTGAAGGTCTAAATCATAAATATATCCAAAATATGTACCACAATGTCAGATTTTTAGATGCTGAAGAAAACCAAAAATCAATCTTACCATGTACCCCATTAGCTATTGTTAAAATTTTGGAATATTTAGGTGTTTACAATAACCTCTTAGCTTACGGAAATAGACTTTATGGGAAGCAAATTGTGGTTGTGAATAGATCTGAAATTGTTGGTAGACCATTAGCTGCATTATTAGCCAACGATGGTGCTACTGTGTATTCCGTTGATTTGGACGGTATTCAAAGATTCACAAGAGGTGAAGGATTAAAATTAAACAGACATCAAGTTGCAGATGTTGATTTAACTTTAGAAGAAGTTTCCAAAAATGCTGATGTCATTGTTACTGGTGTTCCTTCAGCCAACTATAAATTCCCTAATGAATATGTCAAAGATGGTGCTGTTGTTGTCAACTTTTCCAGTGAGAAAAACTTCAACCCAGATGTCAAAGAAAAAGCAAGTCTTTATGTTCCAATGATTGGTAAGGTGACAATTGCTATGTTGTTGAGAAATTTGCTTAGATTAATCAACAACAAAAAATAATTCATTATTCATTATTTAATTCATTTATTTCATTCCCAATCTAGAGTTATTTGTTTTTAGTTATTACATATGTTTTTTTTTATAATGTGAATAGATTTCGGTGTAAAAAATTTGTGTCATTTAGTATATTTCAATGTAGTCAATCTACAAATAATTCTATTACTCTACTGTACATATATTATCTTGTTAAACAAGTTTAAACCTTAGCCTTTTTATTGCTTGGTTCGTCATCGTAGACAGGATCATCAAAGTCTTCGTCAACTTGATCGTATCTTTTCTTCAAACCTTTCATCTTTCTTGTTTGTAAATTACTCAAATCTTGTTTACCCATATGGATTCTACCAAGCTTATCACCCATGGAATCAGTTTCAACATTCTTCTTAACTTTAGCTTCTAATTGTTTAGGTTTCTTCATAGCTTCCTTCTCCATTTCTGGTGATGGATGTTCGTATCTTCCAACTGCAAAATCTAATCTTGGACCAATTTCATTTAGTTCAACTCTTGGGATTTTTTGATTACTTTTATATGTTTTTAAAAGATATACTCTGAAATTCACTTGTGGTAGTGGTTCACCTTCTTGGAAATCACCTGCTGTGATAGAAATTATATGTTGCAAACCAGCAACATCTTGAAGGTCCGTTACTTGACCTCTGAAGAAGTCCAAGAATAATGATTTAATGTGTTTGTAAACTGGATGTGAGTCGAAAACTGCACCATTGAATGTGAACATTGGTTTCAAACCAACAGCAAAGGTAGTTTTTCTAAAGTCAGACAATAATTTATAATTATCTGATATAAGTAGTTCAATCATGTCATATACTTTATAACCAAATGTTCTGACAAATGTCAAGTTATTCTTTCTCTTTTTACTTGAACTTGAGAAGACTATCAATGAAGTATCATTCTTTTCTGAGAAGAACTCAAGTTTGGAAACATCTTCAAATGGTCTGATCTCATTCTTTTTACTAAATCTCTTAACATCTGGTTTCTTCAAGGCACTCAAATCAACCATAGCATCATGTAAAAGCTTATTACCAGTTGAACCAGGAACAAATAATGCCTGTTTAGTGTTTTCAACTAGTTTTGGCTCTTTGTTCTTTAAAGCTCTTTTTGAACGAGCGTTCTTAGGAATGCTGAATTCTTAGTTAGATATGACATTCACAATCCTCTCAAAAATACACTTACACTGTCTTAATCATCTCTTCTAGTCCTCAAATACTATCAAAATTGTACTAATTTATTACAAGTCTCTATACTATATATCAAAAAAATTTGTAGATTTTTTTTCCTGCATGAGATGAGATGACCAAAACCGAGGGCTTGAAAAATTGATCAATACGAGGGTTTAAAATATGGGTAAAATTAAAACACCAACAGCACAGAAAACTCACCGTAAAGGAAATTATTCAAAGCAGCCATTGTGCTTATTCGGGGTGCGAAGA
The DNA here is from genome assembly GCA_037042445.1 of Hansenula sp. Y91-04. Classification (NCBI taxonomy): domain Eukaryota; kingdom Fungi; phylum Ascomycota; class Saccharomycetes; order Phaffomycetales; family Wickerhamomycetaceae; genus Hansenula; species Hansenula sp. Y91-04. Next base: position 116,181 of record JAXQKK010000061.1, on the reverse strand, counting down.
ATAGATTAAGAACTAGTCTAGTTCCGTAATATAGCTTGCACGCTTTAGCGCGCGCCGGCTTCAAAATTAAGATTACCCTGTGTTGATTTGACACCGCGAATTTTGTACAAAATTCGAAACAAATTTGATCAAGAATCTACTAGAAAAGGTAAACAATCTGCACAAAACCCCAATTGATTGAAGTTATTTTGTTGAAGTAATGGCCCAGAAGATTTCATTTGGTGCCAGAAAGGTCACAAATCCAGGAGGTAACTCAAAACCGTCTGATACCGAATTTGGAGGCCAAAGAAAAGCAGAAGAAAACAGACTCAACCTTCAACATCAATTCAGTAATGCTTCTACTGAGTTGACTCGAAGCTCCAAATATGTTGTTTCAAAATTGGCCGCTGCCCCAACTGCGCTATTTGGATCAACTGTTTCAGAGTTGAATGGATCCATTGACTCAAAGACTGGTCATGGTTTGCTAATATCTGAAGAACTCATATACACATGGAACTACAATTCACCAGATACCATCCCAAATACTATTCAAATACCAGTGATCCCATCCAATAACGGGTTCCCACCACTTGTGGCTCTTGTACTACCAAGTGCTGGAAGCAGTGAGCCAGGTATTGTCTCAATAAACTCACACACAGGTCATGTCAGATTTTATGAAAATATTGGAGAAGCATCATCATTTGGTTTATTACAACATTTTAAAGGAATTGATCACAAGGTATCCCTATATGACCGTGAAATAATTGAAATCGCCGAGAACGTTGAGCCTGCAGGTGTATTGTTGTCAACGTCAACTGGAAGGGTGATTCTTCTCAGTTTGAGAAATTCAGCAGGTAAACCTTTCATAAGTTCATCAGAAATAGTTCACAGACAAACAGGGTTTTTTAGTTCTACACTACACCCATCAAGACATATTATTTCGGTAAAGGCTGCATCAATCTTGGGTCAAGGAGAGCGTATTATTACTACAGTTACAAGAGGTGGTGATTTTCAAGTTTGGTCATGCGCAAGAGATGGCCAATCAAAACAAGTTTATCAAAATGAACTCTTACCTATACTACTTGAGCATATTAGTGAACTATACCCAAATGCAGCTTCTGGATTGGAAGTTCTGGATATGTCCTTGTTACCAAATTTTGAAAACCAAGATGCGTTTTTGGTATTGGCAAGCTTTCCAAATGGCCCAAGTGAAACTAATTATATCCTTTTCACAATCAAAAAAGAAGATTACCAGCTGCTAATTGTCTCTGCATACAAGCTAAACACTTATACTACCCCATTTTCCGTAACTCCAAAGCTTTACGTTCCAGCACCTGGAACAATTGGATTCATTGTTTTTGAAAATTCTATTGTTTTGTCTGAATTGGTGAGTAAGTTGGACCACACATCTAGTCTTAAGAAAAAGTGGGAAGACATAATTACATTCAGATCATCGATTAAGTTCATTGGGAGCGGTGCAGAAGATCAAATAAGCAATAACGGGACTATCTCCAGACTAGCTTCACTTCATATTATAGCAGCTGAAACAGGTGTCTTAAGGGTAGATTATCGTGGTACTCAGGAGGAAGGATCATCTTTAAGTAATGATGTCACCAATGGATCAGTGTTGAAGTCACATATAGAACAGGCTATATTTTACGGAGAAGATACCCATAATCCTATTACATTTGATGTATCTGAAGATATCAGCATTGAACAGAAGGATGTTGAGACAGATTTGCTAAATGTTGCTACAGAACTTCTAAATTCCAAATCTCCATACTTACCACCAAGATTATCATCACTACAGGATCATTTAGAGTTAAGAAGAGCCAAACTAGAAAAGTTATTACACTACACAGCTGCAAACTTTACAAATATTATTAGCGAAGATGTCAAGTTTAGTCTCATCAGTACACTCGAGAGAATTACTGCTGCTTCTAAGTTACATCAGCTAGTATCGGAAAACCAATCTAATGACAATTTTATGACAATTATTAACAACTCTTTATCAGAGCTTGGTGGAACTTATGATGAGTTCTTCACGAACGGTTTACTTCATCTAAATTCAGTGGTTGTCACTATTCTCAAAAAAATTATTAATACATCAAAACTTGAGATTTTAGGTGCAAGCGTGATCGTTGCAGTTTACTCAAGTGTTCTAGAGGTTGAAAAAGATTTCAGATATGATTTATTTGCCTTAGGAATTGAAAAAGTTGGAAAAGATGAGCCATGGTATACTACAGAATCTTCAACAATATATATTGACGAATTGTTTGGCAAAAGCTCTGCAGCACTTCAAGGCTCAGCAGATGAAGGGAAGGTGACTGAACAATTTGTCACATTAACAGAGATTTTGTTCTATCAGTTTCAACAGAAATTAATATGGCTAGAAGCTCAATCGCCTAAGACAAGAGAGTTGCAAGATATGATAAATGCTGATAGAAGTTTATACAAAGCAAGATCTGGTGTCTGGACGAAGACGCTGATTCTATTTGGAGGAAAAGCTGAAGCGTTAGCCATTGCAGAAACTTACAAGGACTTGAAATCACTTGTAGAAATTTCTGATGATGATAGAGAAAACTCCACAGGTGAGGAACTTGCACAAGTTGAAATGAGATTTGATCATTATTTCAAAAACTTTGGTTACGATTTTGCAGAAACATTGTACAATTATTATATCTCTTCAGGAAAATACCAAATTTTACTTTTGGGATTCCAGCAATACAATGAATACCTACAGAAGTTCTTCTCTGAGAATGATCATGGAAAAATTTCTTGGATCAGAGACATTCTTGATGGTGAATATTCCAAGGCATCTGAAATCTTATTCACTGTTACTAAGAAGAACGATGATTCACAAACAAATAGACGCTTGCAATTAAGTATCTCAAAATTGGGAGCATTGGCAGCATTAGGCGAACATCCCGCCTTTACTGATACATCTCTATTAGAGAACATACAGCAGCAGTTAGACTACGTGGAGGTTCAAGATTTGGCTTACACTCAAATTTCGGATTTCATTAGATCTGATAGTGACTCAGCTGCTCAAGTGGATGCTATTGTTCGGGAGACATTCAAGAAATATTATAAAACGGATAACTTTGCTATTATTCAAAACTCTTTTGAAAGAGCGGTGGTTAGACTTTTATCAAATAAATCATTATCGGTGAATGAGCTGATCGATACATTTTCTTTATTGAGCCCTCATGATAGCAATAAGCTTAATCATTATTATGCCTTGAAGCTTTTACATTTATCTAACCTACCTGTTGATGAGAAAAAGTTGAACGAAAAGCTTATTTGGAGAAGAGCAATTTTAAGTGATGATTGGTCCAGCATACTTTCCTCCTCAAACAAGACTGATGAGTACATTAAAGAAAGTACAGAAGAAACTATCTTATTTACTACTTTACTCAAGTTTTTTGAGGATGGACTCTATACATCCAATGATAGTTACCAAGTATCATTACCAAATGTTCATGAATTAGTTTCAGGATTTGATGAAAATACCCTATTGGCTAGATTTAAATTTATTGGTGCTCATGAACTTCCTGAATTGAAGAAAGAGTTCTCTCTCGAAAATAAGACACTACAACAGTTTATTACGTCTGAATCATTCGCAAAATGGGTCAAGGCTCTAATAGGTACGGCAAATGAGAAAAGTGGTGCTTCAAGGGTGATCAACTATAACACTCTATCGATTGAAGAGAATTAATATTTCAAGGATGAATAATTAAAACATAATAAATATTTGTACATTAAACAGTTATATAACTCTATCAAATCAGCATCATCATAAATTAATTTTCATCTTGTATTCTCAACCGCACGAGCGTCTCAGGTAAAGGAGCATCCTCTTTATTCTCGTAATCAGCTTCTGTGTAGTTCAAAAGGCTCACTTAGTAAAATGTTAGTATACAAATTTCCAATACAGGGTGATCATAAATAACCTACTAGAAGCCAGCGAAGCAGACTTTATTATATTGTTCCAATTTGAGAGCACTATTCCAACAGCTGTATAAAGTTAGTATCCAGTTATTTCAAAGCTTTGTTCAAGATTGCATACCTTCTGTACCATCTGATAGAGTATCTAGTTTTGATTCAAGTTGTTCTAACTGAGAAGCCAAATTATCTGAAAGTTGTTTGATTTGATTCAAGGATTCAAGCTCCTTTCTTTTCTCAGATATTCTTTGCTGTAGTGACATTATAACCGCTCTCAATGATCAACACTAGGGAGTATTTCAACTATATTAGTTCTTAGATACTAAGTTTTTGTTTTTGTTTTGTTTTTTTGTGGGCGCGAACGCGTCAAGGATATAAGCGGCCTCTGGAACTTACCTTAAAAAAAGATCACTACAAGATATACCAGCTTGAAAATAATGGGAAAATTATTAATTAATCATTATAGGGTTCGAATTAAATATATGCAAGTAAGCCAGCGATTATGCTAAGCTAGGTTCTTTGTGCCTTCTAATAGGGTCTGTGCCCTTGTAAGTAACTTTGTGTCTTCCTGGTCCATATTTCTTGATCTTGAAGTACCTGCTGTACTAGATCTTCTCTCTGCAGAGACCCCTTTCAACTTTCTCAATAAACTATCAACCACATCTTCTTCTTGTTTGTTATCAGTTTCACCTTCAGTACCAGCAGTAGTGGTCTTTGACTTCTCTTTTGCTTCTTTATTGATGAGCATCATGGCTTTTCTCTTTTCATAGATTCTGATTTTTTCTTCTTCAGCCAGATTCTGTTTTTGAACTCTCTTGAAATCATCAATAAATTCTTGGAATTTTTGCAAAAAAGTTGCTCTCGCTATCTTATCAGATGGATTTTCTCCAAAATATTTCATCAGTTTGTCAAAGTCATTAACTGCAAACTTATATTGATCTTCTAATAATTGATACTTTCTCTTTGCTTCTGGTAGTCTTGGTAAAACTTTGGTCAAAATTCTATCATCAGGATGTAGTTTCTTTGGATCGCTTAAGTTACCAGATTCAACAGCCCTTTCAACACTTTTAATTGCATTGATATAAGACTCTATATCAATAGTCACTTGTTCAACTGACATTTTGGCAGTATCTTGTAAAGATGATAATTCTTGAATGAAATTTGAATATTCTGGATAAGCTCTTCTAATAACTTTCTCTAAATATTGTAAGAATGTGTTTTGGTTTTGATCTTTTATGAAATTCAACTTTTGCAATGATGTTAACTTAAAACCATCCACAGGATTTCTATTCATAAAGTTACCAATTTCCCTAATCAAAACAAAGACACTTTTCAAATTTTTAGAGTTCTTGATTGCCTTTACAGATTCATCAAGTCTTTGAACCCTCTTTGATAGCTCATAGTACTCTTTTTCATAAGTCTTTATCACTAACAAAGCTCTTGATCTTGATTTCCAATAGTGTCTTAGATTGAAGCAAAGCTCTAAGAAGATACGATCTGATCTTTCTAATACCAGTACATCTTTTTCAGGACCTTTTCCAGACACAAAATTCGTTGAATATGGTTTGAAGTTTCTCAGTAAGTTACCACCTATTTCACTCAGTTCTTCTTTATTGAAAAATTCCAGAACACTGATATTGTTAAGAATATCATAATCACACTTGATAATCTTTGAAATTAATTCTTCATCAGAAAAATTAGAAAACATATGAAGATTAATACCAAATTGTTGTGATAAATCTCTAGGTAAGAAAGATATCTTTTCAGCCTTAGTAGTTATGCTACTAGTAGATGCCTTCTTTTTCATTTCCTTAACTGTGAAGAGATCTTCAACTTCCTTTAAGATACCAAGTTCCATCAATTCATCCGTTCTAGATTGCTTAGAATCACCCCATAATGTCTCATCAACTTGATCAATTTTTTCCCAGTGTAATTGTTTTAATTTCTTGGTAGGTCTATGTAATGATTTTGAAATTTGATCAATCTTTTTAGGAGAAAGAGGAGAATCCACTTGTTTTTCTTCAATCTTTTTGTTTTGTTTGGTTGGTAGAGGTGGTGGTAGAGGTGGAACTTTTGAGTCTGATGTTGGACTTGGAAGAGGTGGAGCAGGAGGTGGAGGTAAAGGAGGAGCTGGTGGTGGTGCACTGTTTGGTTTTGGTTTCAACAGAAATTCAGGTAGTGATGGTGCAGGTGGTGGTGGAGGAGCTGGAGCAGGTGGTGTATCTTTAACAGCTGGCAAAGTAGATGATAACTCTGGAGCAGATTTGGAGACTCTTGATTGCAAAAAGTCTGGCAGAGCAGGAGCAGGAGGAGGTGGTGGTGCCGCAGGAAGAGTTGATGGATTTTGTGGTACACTTGAAGCTGGTGCTTGTGGTCCATTTGATGTTGGTAATGGTAAAGATGCAGAGCTTGAGGCATTTGAAGATGATGATAGTTTCAGAAATTCTGGCAAAACTGGAGGTGGCGGTATTGAGCTAGCTAATGATGCATTAGACTGATTATTTCCTGAGCTAGTCAATGAGACCGAAGAATCGACTGTTAAAGCTGATCCATTTCCAAGGAGTCCAGATGCAACATGATTTGAAGAAGAATCAAAAGTTTCACGACTTCCTGGGATGCTAACACCAACTTCAGAGGCATGTAATTCACGAGGGTATGAGTTGAAGGTTGGTTTCATTTCAATTGATTCCCAACTAGATTCACCAGATGATTGAGACCCATTACCTGACGAGATTTCTCTTTGATTATCGTTTTCCTTTCCAGTGACATCCTGAGGAATAGCAGCAGCAGCAGACAATGAAAATGTTGACTTTGATCTTGATAAAGATGTTTTTCTAGAGATAGAAGATGCAGTTGTTTGTAAGTTTTTGGCTTCTTCAAGTCTTTTTGTTCTCAACGATAAACTGCGCAGAAGAGATTCAGATTTCATTTGATGAGTACCTGTATTTCTCACTAACGGAGAGTTTGTAAATGAAACAGTAGCACTTTGTTTCTCATATTTTGCCTTTTCATTCATCCTCACTAGTTTTAATTCTTCAAGTTTCCCTTCTAATTCCTCAATCTGTTTATCCTTTGCCTCATTTTGTTCTTGAAGTTGATTATTTTGTTTCAAGATATCACCATTCGAGAGTTCCAGACTTTCTTTCAGAAGAATGATTTCTTTCTCTAATTCACCTGTTTTGACTTCATAATCTCTCACCTCAGACATTGCTCTTCTTGTGATATCATCAGTTGCAAGTTGATCCATCAATTTTTGAATTGCAATATTAAGTACACTATCTGTATTTTCACCAATTCTTGACTTTGCAGAGATGACATGTTGAATAACTTGATTCAAAAATTTCAATATCCTAGTTGATTCAGTAACTGTATTTGTTTCATAAATTGATAAAATCATTTCCAAAAGGTCTGCATTCAAGCTTAATAATTCTTCATCATTAGATATTTTAGACCTTATTGAGGAAAATAACATATCCACTTTAGAATCATTGAGATTTAGTTCTGATAAAATATCATTCGAGAACACTGATTGTTCCATAGATTTATATCTTTCTATCTGCTCATTTATAAGTTGATCATCAATCAACTTCATTTTGTGGAATGTTGTATATAAACCCGCTTCTTTAAATTTAACATGTATAATCTTTTTATCATTCACAGATTCAGAGCCTTCAGAAATTGATATAATCAAGAACAATGTACTAAGGATAAGTTCTTTCAATACAGCATTTGTGAAACCAAAATGATCTTCGATGAGCAAATCATCAATAGACCTTATCCATCTTCCAAAAATGTTCAGTTTTGAAGTTTTGTTGAATGCTCTCAAGAGATTATTTCTTCCAAGTGGTGGGCTCCAATAGCTTAATAAAACCAAAATATCAGTTAATAATTTCTTATTTGGAAGATGGTCGGAATTTAACATAGTATCTATAAGAAAAGTAATTATAGGTAAGCTTTGAACAATTGAATCAGTTCCTTTCTTTAAATTGACAATATTTTTGTAACAAGATATAATTAAGAATTTTTTTTCTTCATTAAAATCTATTTCAGATGCTTCTATTAGTTTCAAATGTCCATCAGTTAATAAAAATTCCTCTGTAAACTCATACGATCTTAAAAGCTTTTCCAATTTGTGCAAGTCTCTTGATTTGAGGTGCCGTATATTTGAAATAAACCAGTTTGCACTTATATTTGAGTTCTTTGAAATATTTGATTCCCTGTTTAACAAATTATGATCTTGACATATCAGTGCCCATTTTCTTGAAGATGATATTGATAATAAATTTTGTTTTGCCTCTTTGGTGAATGCTCTTTTGAATAAGAATTTTTCAAAGATAGAGTCTATAATTTCAGTAGCAGGCGGCTCATTTATGTCAAAATTTAGAAACTCATAATCAATTGAAGATGAAGTTGTACCGATATTGGTTGATTCAGTAGATCCTATGGGTATATCAGAGCTCTTTGTTGTCTTTGTGATTTTAGAGCTTCCTGTCTTAAGACCCATACCAACAATATTCAGTCCTAAATTTGCCAAATCATACTTGGAGGACATCTCTTTCTTTATGATTAATGGATTTGATTGATATTCCATGCTATTAGGACCCAAACTTTGCAGCGGTGTAGAATCAAAAGATGAACTGGATGTTGACTTGGTATTCATTTTCAGCAAATCGTGATCCTCATTGTGATGATAGTTATCAGAGCTGGGTACCATAGTACACTGAAATACTAAAATATGACCTGTATTAAGGTTCTCAACAGTCTAGTATTTCTCGTAGTTTTATCTTGAATGTCCGCTTATAACACTTGTGATTGTCTATTACTAACAGCTGAGTATGAGGGTATAGTATTGTGTAAATCTCAAGTCTTTGGGTTCCTTGTAAAAATTGTGTCTTTTGATCTGATGTAAACAAATAAATCTCTAGCGAAATGCATCAAACGCGTATGCGCGAGATCTAGACACACCCACGTGACAAAGAATAGTCACATGATTAATCACATGAGGGATTATTTCCCGATGCGTGCTTTGTAGTGTGATCTAAGCTTTGGGAACAACACTGCAAGCTGACTTGTCCAAATTTCACATAATGATGGGGGGAGCATATAATTGAGATTACTGAGAGGGATACTAAATGGGACCACAGAGTGAGAACTTATAACTTGATGTGTTGAAAGGTACTCTTGTTAGTCGGCTGTGTAGTTGGGTGCTGTGCTATATGGGCTTAATTACTTTTAACCAAGTATCTTATACCTGTCTCAGGTTAAATCTCTACAACTCTATGGCGTAGATCTTGTCCTTTACCTAGCCTGGAGTTCAAACTGCAGCGTGCATTCAATTTAATAAACCGACAGTACAATATCTGTTTGGGAGGTTAAAACGTCCTTAGTGGGAAGGGCCCAAATCTGAGCAGTGCCCAACTTTCCCTTGTAAAAGCCCAAAACGGAACTCTTTGGCCAGACATACCGAGATAATAACCACCACCATCATCACCACCATCATCATCACCAACTCTTCTCTCTTCTTCTCAGCTAATCGATCGCTCTACAAGTCTCAACTCCTACAGAGGCCAACAGATTCCCACTGGCTCAAACGCGAGTCATTCAAAATTCATTAATCCAATTTGTTCCTGGCGATGATCTCTTTATAAAGTACTCTTCCCGTGGCCCGTACCAGAAAACAAAAAGAGAGACAAACGGAAATATCAAAACTGGAATTTTTTATTAAAAAAAGGTCTAAGAGATTTTAATCCATTATCATTTCTGGGATTCTCTTGACAGGAAATATTACACTTGATCAAATAGTTAATACCACTGAGTTTATTCCATCACATTACATTCGCTATCATAAGGGTCCTTAGTTGAAAGAACCCATATCCTCACAGAAAATACTGAAATACACTCTATCTATTACATTCGCTGTTGACTTTTTTTGTCGAAATCGATTGCTATAATTAGATATCAACAATAATCAAGGTACCTTGAATCAACAACAAGTTTTAAAATCATATATATTTAAAACTCTTCATTTATTTATTTCATTTATAAGGAAAAAAAATGGCTTCAAATTCAACGTCTATTGCCGTTGGTTGTGCTGTCGGTATCCCTTGTTTTGTTGCATTTGTTGTTGCATTCGTATTTTGGATAAAAACAAGAAAAAGATTTCGTCAAGAAGATTTGGAATTTAGTAGACATCATGAAGTTGATGAAATTGAAAGAGATTTAAGTTATAGTAATATTGATCAATTAAAATTAGAAAAAGATGCAAATTTTAATACAAATTCTGAACCTTCTGAAGATTCGGATCAAAGCAGACATAATGGTCAACAAGATGAAGATGATTCCGAGAAAAAAGATACTGAAGTTTCAAGAAATGATTCAAAAAAACAGAGGTATATTCCAGCTTATAGAAAAAAATTTAAATCTTCCATTAATAATTTGAATAATTCAAGAAATTCTTCAATTTCAAATTTACATAATGCCGGTAGTCAAATTCAAGGATCAAATTCTTCAATAAATTCAAACACTACAAATCAAACAGATTTATTTTATAACAATAGCGTTCCTGTTCTTGATGGACCAAGACAAACTGAATCTTCAAATAATAGTTTAGATTTAGCAAGATCATTACAACAACCAACTCCATCATATTCTAAAAAACCATTAAACAGAAGTGCTTCAGTATCAACAACACCAAATGTAGAAGAAGAAGATTATGACTTGAAGAACAATTATAAAGTGGAGAATGAACATGAAATACAAGAGGAGGATCAATATGAAAATGAATTTACCAATTATAGTGAAAACAAAAGAGCTTATATCGATAGTTTGAGACCAAAATAAATATAAAAGGGAATCATTTAAGGGATTCAAAGAAAAAAATATAAATACTTATGAATTGATTGGTTTTTTTTTGTTTCAAAGGTTTATGGTTTTTGATTTATTAGTACTGTTTGTTGTTACTCCTTTTGTTTATTTTTTTTCTTTCTTTTAATTTTGCTTTCAGTTCTAGTTTTTAGATATATGGGATTATTTGAATCATGGATATTCAAGTGTTATGAAACAAACATACAAATAATGTAGTAATTTTTCCCTTCATTTTCATTATATTTTCTATATACATTAACTCATAAAATAAGTTAGACTGCGAAATCAACAGTTTCATCAGCTAATAAATCATATTTCTTTCCTTCAACTTCCAAACTCCATTCATGAATTAAAAAATCATGACGTCTACTTTCTCTGTCTGCAACTAATCTAATAGTCCCCCAATTTTTCGAACCTTTAACATCAAATTTAATATTAACTGCACCTTTAACTTGATTTAATTCACCACTAACCCATGGATATATATTTTTAAAATCAATTTCATCACCTAAAACATCTCTAATAATTTTTGATCTTCTTAAAAAATGTAAAGTTGTTGTAACAACTGGTGAACTTGTCTTTTCATAATTAAACATAATTGCAGCAGAAACACCCATTAAAATCCAAAATCCAACAAACTGTACACGGTTTTTAGTTCTATCTTTGAAAGGATCCGGAAGTTCTCTTTCAACAACCATCTGTTTCTTTTCTTTATGATTTGTAGTATTTTGAGAATTATTCGATATTGGAGCAGCTGTAGTTTGTAATCTCATTTGTGTTAGATTTAGATTTCTCAATCTTAGAAGAGCAGATGGACTCTTCGTAAGACCACTAACTATTCTTGGTCTCATAAACATCTCTTTCAGCTTATTCAAGTGGGAATATATAATATCTTCAGGTATAAAACCAATCAGCATTATGTTGATTGATGACTTTTATTTTAAAATTTTCTACTGGGTTTACTCCCCCGTGCGTGCGTGTCCAATTTCCCTGCCCAGAGTGCAAAAATCCCAGGCAGGAGTCTCCCACTAAGCTTCTCTGCCTAGCCCGCTCTGAAATTCTATTTATTTATCAATGATCTTTGAAACGAAGGCAAGTAAATAAACAATCTGTGTTATCTTCTTCAACACAAGTATCATTACGCTTTGGTTTAAAGGATAATTCGATTGATAATTACATAAATAAGTTACATAATGACATTGGTGAGTTAACTTGAATCACCATGGTTGAAGGTAGGCTAACCGAATCTACAGATTGGTAAAGCTTTCCATATCTCTTTGGATCTTGTTCTTGTATCAACTGCTTTAGCTGGTATAAAGAGAAATACTGGTCTTACTCCAAAGACAGATATCGTGGGTGAAGCTCAATTTCAAGGTTATTTCCATAAATTCTTAGATGTTGGTGAATACGTTTTTGACTCAAGTGTGGGAATTATGAACGCCTCTGGTTATTTTGTTAGAAAGTAAATTTGGGGGTAGTCTTACAATTCAGGTTGCAGTTCTTGTATATATACTTATTCTTTCTTTTGTTTGATAATATTAGGTTTGTTTGGATATGGAATTTTTCTACATTTATAATACTTTTTTCTTCTCTCGTAACTAGTCGTATAATTCTATCCTAATATCATGAAGGGTTAAATGGTAAAATACCAGCCAAACCCTCAATATCCCTAAGGTCATTTCTGAATTCATCATCATCCAAGTCTTCCTCCTCTTCACCAAAAACACTATAATAAAGACCCATATCACTAGTAGCTCCTGTTGTAGTGGGTTGATGATTTTGAACTGGATATTGACCTCCTCTACCATTGTTGGCAGTACTTGTTGCATTAGTATTATTATTATTCGCAACAGAACTCAAACTTCTCATCGTTTCCCAGAAATCCAATTCATCACCTAATTCTTCTTGATTAAAAGATGACTTACGACGTGAATCTGCACCTGTATTAACTGAAGATTGATGATGACTTGAACCCAATGGTCTATGTTTTGATCGACTATTATTACTCGATCCAGAAGCTTTTCTTTTATGACCTCTTGAATTCCCATGTTGCTGCTGTTGTTGATGACCAGAAGGATTTAATAATCTAGCTAAATCACTTTCTTTTGTCATAATTGTATTTGAACTTTCCAATTGTGGTTGAACCATTGGAGGCAGATAATTAAAATGTGAATATCTATATGGTGTGATAAGATCTTCATTGTTATTTGTAGATGTTTGAGAAGTACTAGATTCTGCTGGTGAAGCACCTTTTGGTAAAGATCCAGTTGGGGCATAATGATGATGAATATGTTGATGTATGGAAATTTTTAAATCATATCTTTTTGCATTCTCTATTAATTGTTTGGCAAGATCAGTGTTTGATATATTACCATTTGATAATGTTAATCCAGATGTATCCTTTAATGTATATTTCCAATCAATCTCTGTATTATTTGGTTTTGGAGATTCTCCCAAAGCTCCAGAATAAGATGGTGATGCCATAGAAGTTAAAGACGGCACAGCACCATTAGAATGTGATTTATATGCCTTATTTTTTTCATTAGTTCCATTTCCAATTCTATTTCCATTCCCATTCACATTTCTGTTTTTCGCTTTTTGTTGTTGTTCATCATCTTTTAAACTTTGAGCCTGTGCAACTCTTTGTTTTTCTAAATTCTCATTTATCTTTTCTAATGTTGAAAATCCACCTTGTATAGAATCTAAAGCTTGTTTTATTTCAGGTACACCTTTCCCTCTTACGACATCTGTAACAATCTTTCTCCATCTGTTTCTACAAGTAAGACTTGGCCTACTCTTCATTTCTAATGAAATTTTACGCCATTTCGTACCATATGTCTTCACTTTTTTAATCAATTCTAAATCTTCTTGAACGTTCCATGGCCTTAGACGATCTTTAGTATTTGGATCCAAAACTTCAATATAACGTTTAGCACATTGATCATCAGTTCTTCCAGGTATATCTAATGAAATTTTTTGCCATGATGAACCATGTGTTTCATATGATGCTAATAATTTTTCATCTTCCTCAGCAGTCCATTTACCTTTCTTTAAATTAGGATCAAGGGAATTAGTCCATCTTTTTCGACAGTCTTTTGGTTTTCTAGTTTGTAATTTCTCGCCAATTTCCTCCCAATCTATGTCTTGCGGTATTTGTGTTTGATTAGCATCCCAAGAGTTCAATGTTAATGATTTTATACCATCTTGATATCCTAATGTTATTAAATTTTCATTCACTAATTCACTTAATCTAGCATCCTCTTCTTTTGTCCAGGGCTTTCTTGAATCCCTTCTGAAAGTTGTATATCCTAAAGACTCTGTGATATCCAGAGGATCAATTTGCAGGACCTTCTTCTTCTCAGTCATTTTAGTCACAACTTGAGTGACCAAATCCCTATCAATCTGTGTTGTTGATATTGATGTCTAGCTCCCTGAAGCACTTTCAAAGTCTCTCTTTCCAAAACTTTTTAAGGGGAGACCTCACCAAATTCAATCTAGATACCCAAAATATCTGACCAAAACAAACACAAGCTCTTCAGAGTACAATGCTGTTGATTATAAAGAAAATTTCAATGATACAATTGTCACTTTTCAAGTTCCCTTTCTGATGATTCAAATTAAGTCACATAAATTTTTTTTCTTTTGCAGCAGGAAAAACCGCCGTTAGGGCCAGCAAAAAACAAACATAGTAACATAGTAATATTTCACTATCTATTCTGCCGATGTGGGAGGCCTTAATTCTATAGATCGGTGAAACTCTACAATTGGATACACTCTAGGATACTTCCTCTAGGTATGTCTAATCTATATACAGTTGATTCTAGGGGTTCGAGTCATCGGAGAATACGTTACTATGTACCTCTCAAAAGAGCTCCCTTGAACGTCCAAAATCGTAAAAACTAACGAAATCATCACAATGTGCTTTGGCCCTCTTATCTTCGGCCTCTGGTAGCCATTTCTGCATATTGGAAATTCTTCTTTCTGTTCCAGGATGTGTTGATAAGAACTCTGGCTGTCTTACTCCAGATTTCTTCTCCCAATTAGACATTCTCTCCCATAATTTGGAGGCTTCTCTTGGATCGAAACAAGCCTCTGACATCAACATCAGTCCTATGAAGTCCGCTTCACTCTCCATTTCTCTGGAGGCTGGCATTTTGAAGATGGTATTGATCAACAAAGAGTTGAAAAAATCAGCACCAGTTAAACCATACATCACTAACCCTAAAATGGCATATATTGGTGTTTTGGATAAGTTCTCACCTGTGTGTCTTGCAAGCTGATGAGCAAATTCATGTGATAAAACTGTAGCTAAACCATCATCATTTTTGCAGATGCCCAATATTGAACTAAATACAAAAACTTTCCCTCCTGGTAAAACGAAAGCATTTGGTGGGGCATGAGGATCATTGACTATATGAACTTTCCAATCTAGATGACTCTCATCAACAGGACTCACAGCCAAAATCTTTTGGAAAACTTTTGAAACATTAACAGACACTGGATGATTAGGAGCTAAAATTTTGCCTCTATTTTCTCCTAAAACCTGTTTGTAAGTATAATCTCCAATTTTCTTCTCCATACCTTCACTTATCCAAATGAAACGTCTTCTACCTGAAACTGGCGCTTCTTCCAAATGTGTAATGTAGAATAGACCTGATAATACTAAAAACCCACCGGCATATTTGCGAAAGTTTGGGTCGTAGAAGAAATGCGAGCTTGAAACATGATTGTTGAATCTTCTGTAGGTTGAGTGGCACCTAGTAAAATGATTGACTCTTGATTTGAAACCTCCAAAGGATTGAGCTCCTCGTATTTTTATGAAACTTTTCAAATTGAACATTTCAACTTCTGTTTGAATATAATTTGAATCGAATTGAGAACTGAATAAATTGTGTCGAATAAATCGGAGCTTAAAGAGAAGCAATTTTTAGAGGCACCGAATTTTGACATACATAAAAAAAATCTAGAAATCTTTAAGTTAGATCATCAACACTTGAATATAAACTGGATAAACCGCCACAAAGAACAGACTAGCGAGTTTCAAACAAAGAGGTATCATAGAAGATGGGTAAAGCTGAATTTGGTACTCCAAAGTACTTCTCTAACCAGATGAAGGCTAGAGGGTTGCAAAAGTTGAAGTTTTACTGTCAGATATGTGAGAAACAATGTAGAGATGATAATGGTTTCAAGTGTCATATACGAAGTGAGAGTCATCTCAAAAGAATGTCACAGGTAGATTCCAAGGTGATCAGTGACTATTCTAAACAATTTCAAGACCAATTTATATCAAGCCTACGAACATATCATGGAGAAAAGTCTATTAATGCAAATAGATTTTATAATCAACTCATTCAACAGAAGGACCATATCCATTTAAACTCCACAAGATGGTCATCATTGTCACAGTTCATTCAGGATATTGCCAAACAGGGCCTGATCAATGTTAAAGTCATCGATGAGGACGACCAGAGTCTAAATGGACTCGATATCTCGTATATTAATAATTCAAGTGAGGAAATTCTAAGAAAATCTAATCTAAGGAAACAAGGTGAATTGAGCAAGACTGAAGAACAGATGAGTATGAAGATTTTAAAAGATCAAATCAAAAGAGGAGAGAAATTTGCAAAACAAGAGGAGGAGGAAGAAGAAGAAGAAGACAAGAAGTTATCTAGACCTAGCGATGCTGACCCAATTAAGATTAGCTTGGGTGGATTGAAGAAACAAAATAACGCTGTGAATCAGCCGAAAAAAGTGAATGCTTTCAAAGTGAGTAAACCACTGAAGGCGAATCCTTTGAAGAAGAATGCTCTCAAACAATGATAGAGTACCTACAAAAATAATGAATGAAGGAATGACCAATTTATCTTGTGTAGCAAATTAAAATGGATTGTAACTATTGATACCATATTCTCTCCAATTTTGCTTATCCATCTTACTCTCAACTTTTTTGCAGTATTTAGTCTCCATTAGCTGTATCGTATTCGAGTGTATATCCATGCCATGAAGGATCAAATTCTCAATACTTAGTACTTTCACAAGTTCCAAAAGCTTATAACCCGATATTTCATTAAATGAAAGATCAAGAAGCTTCAAATTTTTAAAGTTTTCTTGTTCTTTAAGGGCATTCACCATCTGTGTGATCGTATAATCGTTAAAATCAGTTGCTTGGTTCAAGTATAATACCTGCAAATTGGTACACCAAGAGAAGAAGTGTTCAAAATCGAAAAAACCACCATTGATATGAACCCTAAAGGGTCCCTTCTTAAAAATAATGTTTTGACAGTACCCAATTGATAACTGCTGCAAAGTATCACCACAAACTTTTAATATTTTGCTTAATCCTAGCCAAGTTATTGAAGATCCTGTCAAATCTAGCACCGAAAGCTTCTGGAAGATCCTACTTAGATAAAATGAATCATAGTTAAGAAGCTGCTCAGAATGACGTATTTCTCTTTCTCTTAAAGCAAATTTTCGAAGGTCTTTAAATTCAAAAAGATCATAAGATTTGAAAAATGTTTGAAGATTGAAATTATCATTGTTTTCAAACACCAATGATCTTAGTTTTGGAAATTTTTGTAAGAAATTAAACTCTCTATTTGTAGTATTCAAAGTATTGAAGTCATATCCAACTATTGTTAGTGAAGTTAGATTTGGAAAAGAATGAGATGTTCGTAGAAAGAAGTTGAAGAACGGAACTGTTGGATACTTGCTCCTTATATCACCAACTAGTGTGAGGCTTCTCAAATTGGGAAACGTTCTGTTATCAAGAACATAATTTTTTAATGTAGAAGATCTAGTATTATCTGGGGACCTCACTAATTCTAGAGACTCTAAGTTTGGAAGAAATTCCAACAATTTTTCCTCAGCTGTGGGTACTTGAACACATGTTAGCTTTAGCTCTTTCAAGTCCTTGAGTTTCTTCAATGCAAATTTGTTGCTATCAAGACAATCTATGAGCTGTACAGTACTGACATCTAGAAATCCAATATCCAAAAGCCCAGTAAAGCATATGTCACTTTTATTCAAAATAAAATTTAGAATCTGCCTCTCATCTGTTCTTCTGGTTAGATGCATCTTAAGCTGACCTAGTGACTTAATATGACAATGTCTTCTAGACTTTAAAAGAAGCGCAAAGCACGATTGTATATGCTTCAAAGTTGCAAACCTAGATATTGATATGGTGTTGTATAATGAAGGAATTCTTGTAAGTGTATGGTTCCAGCTATGTGAAACAAGAAGACAATTTAGAATATCTTTTAATGTCAAGAACCCAAATATTCGACTGATAACTTCTAAAGGTAGCAACTGCACTATGTCAAGTATAATGTGCTGTTGACTTTGAGATGGGACAGATGAGTCTAATGTGCTTGTTGAAGATTTGAGCCTCTTCACATCTTGGGAGCTGTTTGAGCTTGTTCTTGCAAGAGACTTTATATCTGAAGCTTTCATTATATCTGGATGGTTATTCAAAGCTTCTGAGTGACTGGCAAGCTTTGACTGGGAGGTTAATTGTGACTTGATCATATTTTTCTGTGATTGCAAATGTTGAAAAAGGTTTTGATTGACTTTCATCTGGTACTTTGCGATCCCATACTCAATACGTTTAACACCTTTAGAGAATACTTCATATGCCTTTCGCTCTTTTTTCATGAGTAGTAACAATTTTCCCATCCTTATGTAACCTTTAGCATTATAAGGCTCTGTTGATACTGCTCTTTGGCAGTCTTGCATAGCTAGTTGGAAGTTTTTCGATTTCTCATGAGCTGCTGCTCTACTATCAAGTAGAGTCACAAGTTTTGGATGCTGAAGCTTTTCATCAGATTTTAGGTATATTGGCCTATCACTAAGTCCATAGGACTTCCTTAGATTTGAGAGTGACTTCTGGCTTAATGAGTCAGCTAGCTCAATTGCTTTTGAATAAATCTTTATCGCTTCTTCAAACTTCTGCAGCTTAAATTGCTTATTACCAATCTCTAGGGCCTGAGCAACAACATCTCCTGAAGACATACTATGACCCATCCACAGTAGCTCTATATCATTAAGACAGTTAAGTAAAACGCGAAATACAATGTATACAGATCAAATTTCGCGTGATGGAGTTCCCGAACCATATAACTGTCACAATTGATCAAGTAGTTTAGGTACAATGCGACATAAGATAGAGATTTACTATACAATAGCTCTAGCAATAAAGCTCAAATAGCGAAGTATAGTTCCCCATGTACTTTTTAGGTGTTGGATACTTGTATATAGGGGTGATTCAGAGAATTTACTAGTATTTGCCAGCTCTCATACTTATACCACACAAAATGCCATTAGATCACGTGAATCTCTTGATGTTATTAAAATGAACCGTACTGAAAAGTCAACATTGTACTATCAATTCTTCCACTAGCTTGAAGCGCCCCAAATAACTGCTGCTGTCACTATTGAAGTGCTTTCTTTATCACTAATCCATTCCCCTTATATCACCTACCACCTCTAAATTATATCAACGTTGGTAATTCGCTTGAGGTGAGAAGCGCTGTCTTTTGAATGCTAGAGGATCAGAAATATCTTCATTATAGAGAAAACTCAGAAGAGAGATTGGCTGATATTCAAAGTCTTCTCAGGGAGCTGAAACCTACGTAACATAAAAATGAGCTCAGAGTTGCCTAGCGAGGGAAAGTCCATAGCGTCAAGTAGACATAACAAAAGACAAAATATAGTTCTGCTTATACTTTCGCTACTTGGGCTCCTAACGTTCACCAGCATTGGAATTCTTTCTGTTCAAGATCATACTGGTGCAGATGCTCCACAATGTCGCCCAATATACATGTATCCTTCTTATGCAAGGGTAACAGGGTTTGATACTTCACATACAAAATTTGCTTCAAAGTACAATCTATTTCTCTATCGTGAGCAAGGTAAAGATAAAGTGCCAACAGAAGGTGATCCAAGACTCCTGGATGGTATACCCGTATTGTTTATCCCAGGAAATGCTGGAAGTTACAAACAGGTCAGATCAATTGCTGCTGAAGCAACCAATATCTATCAAAGTCATAAGAACGAAGATAGATTCCAAGGAAGAAATTTAGACTTCTTTGCCGCACATTTCAATGAAGACTTTACAGCATTTCATGGAAGAACCATGCTAGATCAAGCAGAATATTTGAATGATGCCATACGATTCATTTTGTCATTGTATTCAGAATCACCAAACCCGCCAACTTCCGTCATATTAGTTGGACACTCCATGGGTGGTGTGGTGAGCAGGGTGATGTTAACTTTGCCAAACTACGTTGAGAATTCAGTGAACACTATTATAACCCTTGCTGCTCCCCATGCAGCAGCTCCTGCAACTTTTGATAGCGATATTATGAAGATCTACGGTGCTACTGATAAGTTCTGGAGGGCAGGATTTGAAAAAGAAGGATCAGATCTCTCTACACAAAGATTGAAGCATGTCTCATTGATATCAATCACTGGTGGGCTCCTTGATACCATTCTACCAGCTGATTATACAACATTGGACGGGTTAGTTCCTGATACCAATGGATTCACTATGTATACTACTGGTATACCAAGGGTCTGGACACCTATTGATCATCTAGCAATTGTTTGGTGTGATCAGTTGCGTAAGGCTGTTGCATCTGTATTATTAGACATTGTTGATCCGTCGTCACCAACCAGAACCTATGATTTACAAAAGAGAATGCTACTTTTACGCCATGGATTGTTGTCAGGTTTTGAGAACTACGCTAAGCAAGATTTCACATCTTCTATAAAATCAACTGGCTTTGAAATAAAGCTGGACAAAAACAACCTTATAGTGACAGATGGTAAAAGAAACGAACTCAATTCAAACAAAATTCATCTATTCGATCTTCAAAAAGCACAAGAAGGATCTGTGCTCAACTTTTTGAGCTCTTTACAACCATCAGATTCATTAGAAAATGATCAAGACTCTCATTTACTGGTTTGTAATGAGAACGGTAAAGCAAGTGAATCACCCCAGGCTGTTGATTTCTCAAATGGTGCTCTCAAAGAAAATATTCTGGAACTTGAATGCCGAAATATTGCAAGCGAGATTTATCCAGTGCCAAAGAGTACCAAAGATATTACAGAAAGTAGTCGCTCTTCTCATGGTGGAGACCAGAACCCTTTCTACGCATCCCAAATAAATACTGATTTACTTAAGAATTTCAACTATTTAGTATATGTTGGAGCATCTGAGTCAACTTTTGAGAATTTTGCAACTTGGAGTATTGAATCAGAGGACAGTCAACAAATTCAAGTTGAACACAGCTTTTTGTCCTTGTTATTCGGTTCTAAAATCGAATTACCAAAATCCAAAAGTCTTGTTAAAAGCATTCAGTTCAATTCCATAGTGAGCAGCTTGTTGAGTTTCAAAGTCAAGTTTGACATTGCTGATCAAAGCACCTCATTTGAGCCTTTTGCTAGACAATGGATTGAGGATCCATTTGAAACCAAATGGCACTTGGGTCTAAATGAAGAAAAAATCATATCATTCCATGGTATTGCTCCTTATACCCCCTTTAGATTGGAATTCAATCCATTGCATTTACAAATATGGGCGCCATTTTCTGAGCTTCCATCCAAAGTGTCTATCCAAATTGATATTCTGGAGAGTCTGAAATTGTGGGTATTGAGATATAGACTTGCAGTGGTTTCATTGCCTGTTTTCATAATTGCAACAACTCTTGTATTGCAATTCTTAGAGTTCTCGAAGACAGGCAAGTTTCCAACATTCAGAAATGGATTGGACTCCTTTGTCACAATTTTCATACCAATCTCTATAGGTGCTTCTCTCTTGTCTGTCTTTGCCTCAAACTCAAAAATTCAAAAACTTTTATATTTGATTGATCCAGTTGCTGTGACGAAACCAGGAGAGTTAGGTGACGTACATGTCAACCCATATGCTTTGGGACTTCAAGAGAAGAATCTTTGGTTTTTAGGACCACTTTTTATCATTATTGCATTGTCACTTGTATATACAGTGAATCTCCTTTTGCTTGGAGTTGTGAAAGGCACAAAACTATCTCTTTCCCAACTCAAGAAGTCTCATGCCAGCAAAGTACTGAAGCTCAACCCTTCAGATAACAATATTGAAAGTGCTGCATCTTTGAAATTCACTGAAAAGCGTCGCATTGTTGGTACAGTGATATTATTAGGATTTGTTATGTTTTATATCCCTTACCAATTTGCATACATTGTCTGCTGCGTTGTGCAAGGTGTTGTTTGTTTTAAAGCTAGTATTTTTAAGGCACCATTGCTGAAGGATAAGGATAACTCAGTTCAGTATTATAATTATCTCAATTCAAATATGTCATTATTTATTTTGATGTTGTGGATTGTTCCTGTTAATGTTCCTGTTTTGGTTGTGTTTTTCCATAACATGGCTGTTAGATGGGAAACTCCCTTCTCTTCACATCACAACATTCTAGCTATCCTGCCAATCATTTTACTTGTTGGTAAAAATGTTCAAGGGCATGTCTTGCCTCAACCTCAGTACTCACCACAAAGAAGAATAACAGTTTTCCTTCTATCATACTTTGCATTTTTTTCTTTAGTTTATGGAGTCAGACATTTATATTGGTTGCATCATTTATTGAATTTCTTTTGTGCTTGGTTATTCATTCTGTTTTATGAAGGAAGTCAAAGTATTATATAGTACAAGATGGTTCTACATTCAAGAATCTAATTAAATAACCCTGTTAATATAACGCACACTTATAATATACACAAAGCTTATAGCTGTAAAAAAAGAACTCTAAAAACGAACAATGATCTATATTAATTCATTTATTGTCTTGGTCCACCATTGATTTGATGTGTTGTCTTTGAAATGAACTCATCATCAATTTCTTGATCATCAGCAAACCAGTATTTTTTTGCTTCTTCTTCAGCAGCAGTTGATGGTGTAAATAATTCTTTATCATCAAACTCACCATCTCTTTCATTAATCGAAGCACCGTGTGAATAAATGTCATATGGATGCTTTCTAAAATGTTGAGATTTTGTTGATTCAACATCACCTTTCAAGGTTGTACCATGTTCTGAAAGATAGATAGAACCTTTGATTGTTGATGGAGTGTAAACATGATAACCTGATGAAGTAGGTGTTGGAGCATTATTAGCACTGGATGCCCACATTGATGATAATGGTAACGATAAAGTGACCAACAAGACTGAAGTGGCTGGAATAGCAACTCTTTGAAGGGAAGGTAAGGCATAACTTAAAATAGTTAACACAGAAGGAATTATCATAGTCTGGGTGGACATGATTAGCAAGATGTGGAAACTATCAAATTGCTTTAATCCCAAGTATCTTCTTGATCTGATAGCCATAATAAGTTTTGTCACTAAGATCACACTCATGAAATTAACCGATGAAGCAAATAAAATTGTATGAGCATTGAATTCATAAACATCATTCTTATCATTGAAGATAACAATAATAGATTTGACAACATCGTAGAAGTATACCCCAGTAGTTGCCAATCCAATTAAGAATGACAATGCAGTTAATGTATAACCAATATATCTACCATCTGGATGATTGAAAATAGTTCTGACTTGGAAAACCATGGAGGATTCAATAGTAGCCACTAGACACACTTGAATGATACTAGCTGCTGCATATATGTTTAAAGCTTTTTGAGAAATTAATATATCTGCAAAACCTGTAAAGTTGAAAGCAACACTAGCATAATCACCTAATAAATATGACAAATATAAACCAGAATGTATAACTAAAAACAATAATGATAGTTGATTTAAAATAAAGACTGGAGTTTTTCTATTACTTGAAGTTAGCCAAATTGCAATCATTGTTAATCCACCAGCACCAATTCTAGCTGCGAATATGAATGCATTTTTTAACAATGTATGAACATATGAATCTATTTCTGCAAAAGAAGTTTGTGAATCACCGGCAATAGATGTATAGTTGAGTAGTTGATTAGCAGGATCAAAGTCAGCTGGTAGACCCAAGGAGCTTAATAAATCAGCAGTTGACATGTTTGAGGATTGACTTTATTCTTTTAAAATGAATGAATGAGAAGATAAAACAACTTTGGTGTTGTTTCTTCATTTATATAGAATGAACAATAAGCTCAAAGAAATAAAACATTTTAAATATCTAGCCTCATTTGATTGAAACAAAACTAACCAACACATTTTCTAAAACTCTTCACCTTTTGTTTTCTTTTTGACTTAAGAGATTAATTACCTGCATGAAAAAATCCAATATAATTACCGGATTTAGTCGAGACAATGGATATGAAATGTAATCTGATGTACAATTCAACATGATGATACTTTTGTTTTGGCTCAATTGAGAAAGATTGATTGATTTTGAGGTGATGATCAAGAAAATATGAATCAATCATTAAACCGATACTTTACTAACTTGAATCAATAAGGTTTTTAACCATCATAGATCTCAACACTAAATACCATCACCATATCTAAGATATCTTCATCCCCTAAATGCTTGTTGTATCAGCTATCAAGTAATATGTGTGACTCAATACAGCTTTTGTTTATTCAGCCCAAATCCTTCCCAATTCAAATTAGCCACTGACATCTCCCAGTGACTTAATATCGTTAATATCAAAGGTACAACATACTCTGTAGCTATAAGAAGTACTCACTATGATTTTTTTTTCTGGTTCGGGAACATACCACAAGATTACCTAATCCACAGCTTTTAAAGTTTAGTGCGCAAATCAAATTATGTCAAATTAAAAACGGTTGTCTGGGTGAATTTTTTTATAAAATTTAAGTATGGGAGCATATATAGTGGATTTCATGTTGAAGCTGTTGAATCTAGATAACAGAATTGATAGTAATCTTTTCAAGGAGTGTACACTAGCAAACTCGTAAAAATAGATAATAGAATTTACGTATACTTGAGGCTGGGATTTACAAAGATCCCTTACGTTGGGAAACTAATTGGTGAGAAAAGAGGTACATCACTCTCTTTCGATATAAATGATTGAGCTGACCAGGCTAAACGGACGGGTCCTGGAAAAGTCATCTTGTTACTTACTGCACAATTATCCCGGGATTAAACTATGTGACAGCTTGATCGGATAAAAGAATTGTAATTACTCGTTTCGGTCAATTGCTCACTCCCCCACGGTGCTCTAGTTGTAACTGTAGACCATATACATCGGTGGATTCTGGAAAGTCTTTCAAATCAAAAGTACTGAAATATATCTGACCATGACCGATATCGATTATAGTGAAGGGGTACTAGGTACTACAATATAACTAAATGCATAAAGATTTGTATTTTCTTGTAAAAAATTAGTCATTAGTGAAAAAATATCAAACTTTAGAAAATAGGTATATTCTTAATACCCTTTTTGTAGAAACATACTCAATATGTCAATGATTATAATATATAAAAAAAAAACTTTTGCCCTGTGATACAAAAAACCAAATCCCCCTTTTAATTAAAAAACCTATCTTTTTATAGTACAAAATATTTGTGAATGTGTGTGTGTGTAATTGAATAACCTTGAATTGAAATGAATTGAAAATATTATTATTATAGTGGGTTGCCACTAATCGTAGCATGCATCTTCATCAATCTCGAATTGTCTGATGTGAACGATAGAATCAAAACTAACTGATTTGTTTTTCCCTGAAGCTTGATTAATTGATAAATCTTTTTGATTACTTGAAGTTAATAATTTTGGTGCTTCAAATTCAAGAAATCCTAAACTTGTAGCTCTTTTATTCTTCAATATTGGTTTAACGAAACGATCGACATTATCTATGTAATGTTCATCAACAAAGATATCTTCATTCTTCCCACTTAATCCATGTTCATCATCTAGGCTAGCCGCCGTGCTAGCACTTGTCATAGAACTAAAACTGCTGGTTCTAGAAGGAACTAAATCTCTTGTAGAGTTATTAGCTGGTGCAAATACTTCCTTCAGACTTGATGAACTTCCAGCTAATGGACCATATAGCCATGTTATATCACAATCTTTATACCAGTTAACCATTTCTGGTTTAACTTCATCCAATTCAAACTTCATCTTTGCCCATTTTCTCCAAGAGATATTTTCCAAACGGTCTATATCTGTGCTAAGCGGTATATTTGAATTATTGATTGAGTTTGCATTATGTATGATTTTCCAACAGTTGTGTAATTCAATCTCTTCAAAATTATATTGGAAATAATCAATGGCAAATTCTGTTATTAGGTGGTCGTTATAACTGCTCAAATGGCTGAATTTCTTGGTGACAGTATTGTACTGGTCATCAAATGAGTAACGCATGGTGGTGTGTAATAAGGTGTAAGCGTTTAACAGAGATTTTTTTACAACAAAGTATTAATATTCTTAAGCAATTAAAGGAATATTTAATTTATTTATATCTTTTAAAGCTCGTGTCCGTCATGTTGTGAAGTTTTTTTTTTTGACTTTACCCCAAGATGATTAAACGAATTTCTATAGGCTTTTTTCCTTTTTTTACAGACTCGGATTTTTACCACGGACACTTGGCCAACTTCTGCAGTGTTCCGGGGCAATCAAATGAAATTTGGTACTCTATTAATTAGTAGCTAATGGTTTGGTTTCCAACTGTCCATAGATGGAATTTCTAGCCATTGAGGAATGATTCAATTATACGAGTACGTATTCGGGAGTCATCAAACAGTATGATGGAAGGAAGCTACATGGTACCGGGGAAAGAAGGGTTCCCTAAAGACAGAAAGTACGTTCATGATCAGCTTCTATGGAGCAGACGTTAACCACTATGTGTTCCATACATCCCCATGCGATAATAGAGTACTAATTATTATATTGATTTTAAATAGATTCAAAGTAATTCGGCGCATTTCTGTCACGGTGGAGGTTATAAAATGATGATGGAGAAACTAAGGTTGTTAAAACCCTAATTGGCTGTATTTTCTCTGATATCTTTGCTACAATTATTATCAAAATCGTCCTCCATTTAGACGATGGGGGTCGAAAACCTGGTATAAAAGAGACCGCATTCATCCATCAGGCCTTAGAAAGTACCCATCATTCAACATGACCACTACAAATGTACAAGAATCAATTGTGAAATTGTATTGACTCCAATGCCTTTAAATGCTTAATTATAATCTCGGTGGAGGGAAATGTCGTAGATTGACGTAAACTTGTCTGATCTCTCACGATGACTGCAAAATAAATATATCAAGTTTGCTTGCTTTGCCATATATAGAGATGTCCCTAACTCTAGATGGCAAACATGAAGATAGGCTTTCTAAAAAGTGGGTGAGGTACAACTTCCATACATACTATAGACATCGAAGAAACAGACATAGCTTGATAGTACCTAGTTTTAGTCGGATCTATACAATTAGGGGTTGAATAGTGTTTTTTCACTGGATATTGACCAGATCAAACAACTAATAATAAACCACTTGGTTGCGATAATTCTTGAGGGATTCTGGACCAAATATTCTTAAAGCCTTGTTATAAGCTGGTCAGCCTTTTGCCCCTATGTAGTCATGATATTAATTATAGATTCATGATAATTGTATAAGTTTCAAAGTATCCTCGGCTCCATCATGAATAGGTATGTATAGGCTACACGGGAGCTCTTAAGTGTTGATCCAAGGTTGAATTTTTCATATCCGATATTCTCCTGGGGGCCATCAAAGATGTCAAAATGCAACGTTTTGCGAAGCGGACCTACAAATTAAATGCGACAAATCCAACAACAGTTGTTGAGGATCACCGTTTCCTACTTTGGAGAGAAAGAGAGCAAAACAGTTCTATCAGTCATTGAGTCATCTTTTAACTTGATGAGAAGTACAAATGATCAACACTTAAAAATACCCAAAATATTAATAATTCTAGTACCCCATACTTATTTACTAGTATCCCCCACCAAAAATACACCCTGAACTCCCACCAGGCCCCTATTATAAAAGTCGCTAGTTACTATTGTAAAAGTGTAACCCTCACAGAAAAATAGTGGTATGATTTCTTGCAAAGTAAGAGAACCAACATACTTACCTCCTCTTGCTTAAACAACTAATCCCCATATTTTATAAGCCTCAGTTATATCTATAGCCACGGATTAATTGCAAGTCTACGTTAATAATTTTTCTACAGCTCTTAATAGAAATTGACTCATAGAATCAATTCGCGATCGGTGTGTCAAAAACACGTGATTGCTTACATAATATATTATTCATACTTTTTTTACCCTACCTCATGTCCGTTCTGATTTTTACACAACAATTTTTTTTTTCACCAGTTTCGTAGCTGCGAATCTACACACATAAAAATTTTTCAAAAATTTTTCACTTTAACTTGTACACAATACTCTTTTACCAGCTAAAATATACTAACTCAATCAAATAGTCAATCATGTCTCACAGAAAGTACGAAGCACCACGTCACGGTTCCCTTGGTTTCTTACCAAGAAAGAGAGCTGCCTCCATCAGAGGTAGAGTTAAATCATTCCCAAGAGATGACAAAACTAAACCAGTTCATTTAACTGCTTTCTTAGGTTACAAAGCTGGTATGACCACCATTGTTCGTGATTTGGATCGTCCAGGTTCAAAAATGCACAAGCGTGAAATTGTTGAAGCTGTCACTGTTGTTGATACTCCACCAGTCGTTGTTGTCGGTGTTGTTGGTTACGTTGAAACCCCAAGAGGTTTAAGATCATTAACTACCGTCTGGGCTGAACACTTATCTGATGAAGTTAAACGTCGTTTCTACAAGAACTGGTACAAATCAAAGAAGAAGGCTTTCACCAAATACGCTGCTAAATACGCTAACCAAAATGGTGAACAAATTGAACGTGAATTGGCTAGAATTGTTAAATACGCTTCAGTTGTTAGAGTTTTAGTTCACACTCAAGTTAAAAAGACTCCATTAGCTCAAAAGAAAGCTCACTTAGCTGAAATCCAAGTTAACGGTGGTTCTATTGCCGACAAAGTTAACTGGGCCAAGGAACACTTTGAAAAAACTGTTGCCGTTGACTCTGTTATTGAACAAAACGAAAACATTGATGTTATCGCTGTTACTGTTGGTCACGGTTTCGAAGGTGTTACCCACAGATGGGGTACTAAGAAATTGCCACGTAAAACTCATAGAGGTTTACGTAAAGTTGCCTGTATTGGTGCTTGGCATCCAGCTCATGTCCAATGGACTGTTGCTCGTGCTGGTCAAAATGGTTTCCATTCAAGAACTTCTATCAACCACAAAGTTTACAGAGTTGGTAAAGGTGATGATGAAGCTAACGCTGCTACCGAATTTGACCGTACCAAAAAGACTATTACTCCATTAGGTGGTTTCGTCAGATATGGTGAAATTAAGAACGATTTCGTCATCTTAAAGGGTTCTATTCCAGGTACCAAAAAGAGAATTGTTACTTTGAGAAAATCATTGTACACTGATACTTCAAGAAGAGCTTTGGAAGAAGTTACCTTGAAATGGATTGATACTGCTTCTAAATTCGGTAAGGGTAGATTCCAAACCCCAGCTGAAAAGCACGCTTTCTTAGGTACTTTAAAGAAAGATTTAGCTTAAATTTAATATCAAAAACTATTTTGATGGAAAATAATTAACCTTAAAAGATCATGTTGAATAGTAAAACTTCTTTAGAAATTTTAACGAATAGTTTTAAGTGTCTTGAAAACAATTGTAGTTCACCAATATTTAGCTGCTCGTTACATCTTTTTATCAGGATCTCGATCATTATAATTTACTTTAATTTTAGGCACAGCTACTAATTATACGGAAATGCATTTAGTCTTCACAAAAATATAACATATACCTGAAATTTATATAATTACTAAGTTGATACACCAATACATTAGATTAAACCAGAACCCTTGTACTTCACTCATCTCATTAGAATCAAATAAAATTAATCAACAAACTGATAAATCAAACCAAAAGTAGAATTAAAAACAACCACAGAAAACCCCAAACTGAAATAAAAAGAATCAAAAGAACACAACCTAACAGAGAAAACAAAATGAAGTCAGTAGTCTTGTATGGACCAGCCATTCAAATGCTGCGACGCATCATCTTAATTAATGCCTTTCTTGCATCATAATTCATATCATCATCTAAATTTTCATCATCAGCCATCAAACTTGAATTTTCAGAATTTTGAAGATTTTCTAAATCAACAGTATGATTAAACTCACTAATTAATGGATCTGTAGACATTTTAGAAGGTTCAATGAACATTTCAATATCTTGAGAAGATGATTGTTCTTCTAAAACACTAGAAATTGATGGTTGGATTTTAACTTGTGGAATATTTGATAATGAACCAGTTCTCATTAATTGATATGGATTTTGACTTATGTTCATCAGTGATTCATGTCTTGTGAATTTTGGTCTGATCATATTTGGTTCTTTTGACTTTGAAGCTTTAATTGTTGTTACTTGAGCTTGTCCTGTTTCATCAATTGAAAACGATAGTTTAAATTCACCTTTAGTTGGTGAAGTAGATGGATCTTGAGCTTTTAAATTTGGAGAATTGAATGGATTTTTTGGTAATTCATCAATTTTTGGTAATGATAAATCAATTTTTCTTGATTCTTTTTTCAATTCTGGTAAATCAATAGGTTTCATCTGAAATTTTACTGGACTTGATGTTAATGGATTTGAAGGAGATGATTGATTTGCATAATAACCGTGATATAATGGTGATGATTGCATTATTGAACTGAAACATGATGAACTTAAAGAATTTGGAGTAGCTGGTGATGAGGACAAAAATGTCGATTGTGATTTAGCTTTAAGCTTATTAGCAGCCTTCTTTTTTGAAAGTGGTTTAGTTTCACCATCAAGTTTCTTATTTTGGTTGAATCCATGTGTATTTGGCATAGGTGAGGAAAGTAATAAACTTGGATTAACCGATGTTTTGATACCTTTAGTAAATGGAGAATCAGAAGTGAGTGAGTGAATATTCTCTTGAGTAGTCATCGAAATCTTTGTTGGTGTTAAAAAAGTATCAGATGAGTTCTTTTGAGAGCTCTTCTTAACTGGATCCTCAGAAACAGTCATTGAAAAAATTGTACTAGCAGATGAAGTAGAACCGGAGCGTTTAGCCTTCTTTGAAGCTGGTTTTTGTTGACCATTATCCAGTGTCATCAGTAAGCCACCTTTTGGAGAAGGGTTAATTAGAGGTCTTTGTGTTGGTGAGCTATTGCTATCACTTGATCTTTTGCCTCTGAGTGGTGATATTCTCATTAATGGAGCACTTGCCTTTGGGGTTCCTTGCTTGACAACAGCAGCTGAAAGATGAGCGGCAGGACTTGGATGGCCATCAGAACTGGATGGACATTTTGGAGGTCTTCCACGGCGACGCTTTTGAGGTGGTGTAGCGGTTGGAATATTTGTTTGAGCAATTGAAGGATTACTTTTCTCCTCCAAGGGTGAAAGTTGACCAGCGCTTAAGTGACCTTCGAATTGTTGTGACGAATTAAAATAATCCAAACTATAGATTTAGTTAATATGTAGCTCTATCAAAACAGAAAGTGTAGTGGAACTTACTTCATGGTGAAGCTTTGTGAGTCTGGGAAGAGTAAAGACATGAATGAATCTCTTGTGAATATTTGAAGCTTCCAGTTTAGTGGGTGTTAACCTTCTGATAAAACAATCTGATGATGTGAACCCTTTTATGTCTGTTGAGAGATAGCAAATTCCTTTGATATTATAACTCAGAAGATGTGCTAAATGAGATGAAGACTGACTAGGTATAGTAGTTATTTGACGATAGTGATACTATTCTTCTTTCGTCAAATGATCAGTTCTTTGATCCTTTAATGAAATAAATGATGTGATGGAAAGGTTTTTAATGTCTCTGGGATACCAAAGTTTCAGAGAAAATGAGGTTAAGTTTGACGTCTGGCTAGTTTCACCTGTAAATAATGTATTCCAAATTGGAACTGGTTCTGGTGAAAGTAAATCAAATGCATGTAATTTCCTACAAGAAAGAAAGCCCAGACGCGATACACGTTCAATTTCCTGTGAAAACTTTCCGGTTCAGGACACATTTATCCTAATAAGGAAATTCTATGGAAATTTTGAACGACGCGAAGGAACAAAAGAACGCCAAAAGGGTTTTAGTAAAAGAGTCCCATAGAATGCAGTTCTGATATATTTTTAACAGCCTGTCTGTGTTTTACAAACGGCTTTCTGTAGAGTGAGCCTGAGGAATAATAACTTGGTAAATTTGTGCTGGTGAAGTTGTACTAATCAGTGGTACTCACTAGTAACTACAGGTGCAAGCAGCTGCTATATTAGATAATTACCCTGATCATGGATCATTTGCTAGTATACGCTTAGGTCTTGCACTTTATAATGAATGGGCATGTATTACAATTAATTACCACTAACAGACAGAGTTAGCATTAGTTTGCCAGATGTAACGTATTAATAATTCAATGATGGGAACTTTTCAAGGTAGAACAAATCGTCATAATTACAAACAGTCGATTACATGAGTCAAAACAGAACTAGTCCTCTCCCTACTTCTAATATTGCTACATCTCATGAAACTGGGATTCAATATATTAGATATTGTAACTATTTTTGCTATTTCTAAGGGGTCTTATAGCCATAAGACCTAGTTTTTTATGACTAGCCAGATGGGGGCAAAAGTGCTAATTCTCATAAAATGTTACAAACGTTACATTTTGAGGCATGACTAGCTTCTAAAAGTTGGCCCATGGCGATGCTGTAAACGCGAAATCAACTGTAACTCCACGTTTAATTATTAAAACAACGTAATTGATTGAAATTCATGATAAATATAATACAAAGTAGAAATCCCAAGGAATTCCACAAGAAACTGAATAGCAAACTAAAACTGAAAAATATAGTAGAAATGAAGTTATAAACATTTCATCATAAGTAATGTTTAACTAATGTACAAATATTCGACTCGTAGAAAAAATCAGAATATATGGCTCGAAATTGATTACAATCATTTAACGTCCCCCGATGAAAGTAAAACACTCACAGCTTGGAGACGAAAAATGATTACAGCCGATCTCAAGTAACTCTGGTATTGGAAAGACAAGCCGATAATAATAATGATATTAAAGGTCTATTGGCGTAAAACCACCACCATCTGTTCGCCGCACAACGTCAACACAATCAGAATCCACCATACCACAACTATGTGGTGTATCATCATGACTAATCGCTCTACCATCTAAATCAAATCTGATGGAGTCAACGGGGACCTTAGCATTCTCAGCAAATATCTCAGCAACCTTCCGTAGTTTAGTTGTACGTTTTAATGCAAAAAAAAGACGATTATCAAGACCAGAAAAGGCAACTTTCACTTTATCATCAGAAGCACCAGCCACTGGACTATCAGAATCACTTGGTTCAGTTTTTGTAGTTATACCATTTGATTTTGCCATGCTAATTTTCTAATAAGGGATTTAAGGAAGGTGTATTTGTTTTTCTTTGACTTAATTTGGATGTGGAAGCGTGTATACGAATGGTGACTGGTTGATAAGGGGGTTTACAAATAAACAGTGGTACTTCCGTAACCAATAGTAAAGTAATATTGTTTGGTTGGTTAACTTCTTGTTCTTTTATTACACGCTAGAAAGGAGTTGTTAAAACAGAAGAGTATTAATGTTACAATATATTTGATTCCAAAAAAAAAATTGAAGTGCCCCTACAATTTCAGAGTACGCTACAAACGTTTTAAATCAATTACACCAAAATAGTTATCCATTATTTTCCTTTTTTAATGATTTAAATTCCAGAATAGCTCCATTCTCTAGTCCAAGGTCCATTGGCGTGTCTTTTCTCGACAGAATTCTGCCACGATGAGTCGCTACCAGACTTTCTGGCTTCAGATTGTGCTTATTGGCAAAGTAATTGAAAGCTCTTTTGAGTTTAGTGTGTGGCTTTGTCCTAACATACATCTCTGATCCTTCACCTTTGAGCTGGAGATATATTGCATCAAGCTCGACGTGTACAGCTTCAATGGTATTGGCCTTGTCTGCCAATGCCCCAATTGTTAAAGGTGTGTCCTTTTTGGAGACAATGTTGTTTAAATATCTAAATGCTAATTTCCCCTCGGGACTGTTTTCCTCTCTATATTGTTTAAAGATAGTTTCAAACGTTTCGTCTTCATAAATCAAAAACCCAAACTCTTTAGGACCTTTCATAAGAAAAGCATAGCACACAGGTCCAACGCTAACCACTGAGGTCTGGCTTTCCTGTATTATTGCTCTATTGGTGCTAGTATTGTTCTCTATTGCTGGCTCATCAAGAGTATAACTCCCAAGAATATGTTGAGTATCAGTATTTCCAGTTTGCTGGTTTCCAGGAGGAAGTTCAGAAGTGTCATCACACGTTTCCACATCCGTATCAAATATTCTATTCAATCCGATATAAGTAGGTTGTTCATTATTTTGAGACATAGGGTCTTTTGTAGTGGTTGTGTTATTCCCCTTTTCGATCCCAGGTGATTGTTCACTGTCATCCGTGACTCTGTTTACGTCTTTGGAGACATCTGCCATAGTAGGCACCGGGCCTTGATCATTCGGTTGATCATCACTCTCTTTAGCTCCAGCAGATGACGATTGGTTTGTATTTGTTGAATGAAGATCAGCGCTTATAGCAGAAATATTGATAATGTTAGGATTTGATGTGATATTTTGTTGTGAATCATTTTGTGATATTGAAGATGACTGAACTATCTCATCTTGGTCTGGTTTCTCGGACGATTGTATAATAGGATCATCTATATCCATTGCATCTGATTCTTGTGCTGCTGATTTGGGTACTGTTTCTTCATCTTCAATGCCAATTGTTGCACCTTCGAGTATGTTTAGATCCTCCAAAGTCTTTTCCAAATTTATTCCTAACACGAAGTCCGATCCACTGACTCTCGTTATATTCTTCACCGATCGTAGTGTAACCTTTTGATATTTCGCAAAAAGATCTGATAATGTCGACTTGTTATCCACGTCCATCACCGTAATTAATTCAGACTGTTCAGTGTATAATATTAACGTTTTCTTGTCGACTTTTCTCAGCTTTTCTAAAATTATGCTTATCATGAATTGAGATCTATCTCCATCACTTGGAGATGCAGTAACAGTGACAACATCTTTGTCTTTTAATTTAAGATCATCTGCAGTTGAATCCACGTTAAGCTGGTGACCATTATGACTGAATTTTATCTGATTTCGATAACGATCACAAAGCGTGGCAAAAATTCTGGTGAGAGACCACAGTCTAGTGTGTCTATCCAATAATATTGGTACTCTCTTATTGTCAATAGATTCGAAGATCAATTCTACCCCTTGTCTTTGTTCATGATCCGTTGGGCTGATTGTCATATTGTTGTTCTAGACATAAATGTCGACGTCCAGCTATTTGAACCTAATTCTGTTAAGATAATAGCAGGCCAGTCGTGGATATCTTAGTGAAGGATGATAAAAATCACGGAATACCACCCACTTGCTCAGCAGAGTGGTTGTAATTCAGGGTATATTATAACGTATAGTATTTATAACTTTTGATGTGAGTTTTTTGTTTTGATTATTCTGTCATGAAAAAAAAAAAAAAAAAAAAAAAAAAAATTCACTCGACCATAAGACCAAAGACATAAAGAACAATGCTTACCACTATAGCGTTCATTATTAATTCGATCGTGCTCATGGATAGCCATATAGACGGCATAGGAGCTATAATTTATCAGTTAGTACAAGACGTCTTTGGTTTTAAGATCCTAGTAAATATGTACATAAATTTTGTGTATTAAGTCTATACTAATGCAATAATTTGAAATAATGTTGGAACTCACGATTTGTGGGAAGCCATGTGCAGGCGCCAAATTCATGGGTTTTAGCTCTTTTCAGGATGTATAATGCTTCTTTTTTTAGTTTTAGTCTCGTGAATTACCATTTTTCTTCTGGGTTCTTTTTAAATTCTTCATAGGCTTCACGGTTGAATATGGAAATTTCTGTTTCGTTGTCTGATAGTATTGTTAGTACTCTTTACTTATAGTCAGCATTGTAAATTTGACTACTTACCGACTCCCAATTGGTGTAAACTCTTTTCGCTTTCAAGATCTAAGAACCAGTCCTCATCATGCTCGAAATTTATAACAAGATTCATTGTTTTCGAACCATGAGCATGTGTATATATTTTCAAAGAATCATAAGCAACGTTTCTAAAGGGTCTCATACCTCCTTGGGTATTTATCACTTTCTTGATGTCTTCAAAAAGATCTTTTGGTGTTCTTGTAGAAATATCATAATCTTTTAGAATATAGTTTTTGACATTTCTGTATGGAAATGATTTGATAATTCTGATTGTCAAAACTGACTGGCTTAGTGGTCTAACTGTAGACGTAAGTGGTTCACTGTCAGCCATTTTGAGATGGGCTATATTTAATTATAAGGGCAAGGTTATTGAATGTACATAGATCTGGTGATAAATTGTATATGATTTTTTTTTTTTTTTTTTCTCCATGAGCTTTATTAGGTACTTGATACAAAAAATAACAAAACTTGAGCTGAGACATTCGCTAGCCAGTGCTTCCACTTTTGGGATACGAATAGTTGAATCAAGATACCAATCTACTTATGCTACCACTCAATGAGGGCTTCTGGCGGGATATTTGGCAAAAAAAAAATAGAACTCCTCATGGGGGGCTCGAACCCCCGACATTTCGGTTAACTTCCGCTAAAGAAATGGGTCTTTCCCTTAGTTTGACTGTAAAAGCCGAACGCTCTACCAACTGAGCTAACAAGGACGAGTTCTGAACGAAAAAGTCGTTGAAATATGGCGATATATTCGGATTACGTAATCAATCACGTGTATTGGGAATTTCCAGCTATTTAATGTTGAAGCCGGCGAAGAAAATTCAACTTCACCCATAATCAAATGAAGATGTTAGAGCTAACGCAATATAATCAGGAGGTTTTCGAACAGATTATGATATTTACTACATGTTAGAGCAAAAATACAAACAACGAGTGCTTAAAGTAAACATTAATGGGTATAAAATGACAGAGAGATGAAGTTGAATAATAACTGATCTCATTTTGATTGAACGTAATGAAGAAGAAAAAGTGTATGTTTTAAAGAGGATGAGCTCCTGATAGACTAGATTTATAAGATAAGCTCAACTGGACCATGAACTTCACAATATTGAGTCCAGTTTTTGAACAAAGTATCAACCAATAGACCATAAAATTTGTCATCTTCAATCTTATCAACAATAGTTGCATTGGCAACTTTGTAACCCTTAGATGGAGCCCATTCTGGGTTGTATAATCTCAATGAACCATAGAATGGTGAGTAATAACTAGTATCAACGGCAACAGAAGCATTAGTTGTTTGTAAAATCAATTCTGGCCATGCCATGTAAGCAGAGACAACTTCGTCCCAGAATGGTAAGGTTTCTTCACTGGTGTTTTCAGAATAGTTACCAGTTCCTAATAAGTCAGAAACTTCGGCAAGGTATGGGTTTGATCTGATTTCTTCAAGACCACCGGCTCTTTCTTCAATGATGTCATATAATTGTTGAGATGGAACCAAGTAGTTAGTGACGTTACCACCAATGACAATTTCGTCCCAATCAGCAGTCAAGACTATTTGTGCAGCTTCTGGATCTTGGATCAAGTTGATATCTGTGTTAATATCAATAGTGATAGCATCACCAGTAGCTTGAGCATATTGGTTATCGAAATAACCACCCATAATGTACAAACCAGCAGCATCCTTAGCTAAATCTGGGTAAATACTCAAAGCTTGAGCAACGGTGGTCATCATACCAGCAGCATAGACAAGAACAGGATCAGTATCTTTGTTAGCCTTAACAGCTTCAATTAAGGCAATTGCACCAGCTACTGTGTCGTTATAGGTGATATTACTCCAAGAGTATGAATCTTCATAAGATGGACTGAAAGCACCTTGCCA
The DNA here is from genome assembly GCA_037042445.1 of Hansenula sp. Y91-04. NCBI lineage: Eukaryota > Fungi > Ascomycota > Saccharomycetes > Phaffomycetales > Wickerhamomycetaceae > Hansenula > Hansenula sp. Y91-04. The sequence goes on along the minus strand of JAXQKK010000061.1, from coordinate 78,442 downwards.
GACGAGTTCACCGAATAGACTTTCCCAAGCTTGGAATGTGTCATAAGTTCTTAATAAAGGTTGTTGAGCACCAACGTAACGTGGGATACAGGCTGATAAGTTGTAAGTTTCGAAAACATCATAAGCTTGACCAGCACCATCAACAACTGAAGCTGAACCAAAAGATGTTGAGACACCCAAAACTTCATGACCAGCAGCGATTGGGAACAAAACTTGTAAAGCAGTTAATCCATCATTATCGATGAAGATCTTTTTGGCATTGGTAGAAACCAAAAGGGTAGCAATTGATGCTAAAGATTTGAAACTAAGTTGCATGGTTAAAGACTGATGTTTTCAAATGTGTAAGTTGAATGAATGGGTATGAAGACAATGCTCGAGAGATTAGAAAACGGGTCCATTGTAGAGAATCTCGAAGGATATATATACGTAAATCTCTATCTAATGCAAAGAGGGCTTTTTGGATTCTCGAGGTTGATAAAGATTTAGTAGTTTCCTGTTTTGGTTAATGAAAAATTCTCTTTCGAGTAACTATCAAACGGTCTCTTTGCATAAGATTAAGTCCCATTAAAGTAATTGAGGTGGTGCCCACGCAATTAATGAATCAATATAAAGTGGGCTGAAGTCTCGGAAGAGTCAATTTTGTCAGAACTTTGGAAGCTGATTGGAAGTTTAAGCTCAATGGTACATGTTCTGTGTGTGAAAGGATATGGATTATGCAGCCCATTGAGCGTTTACCAATTCCAACTGGCTGAGATCATGAAAATTATTTGCCCGTCCAGCTAGAAATTATTCAGCTGATAGGCGTTTAAGCAGATTTTATCCACTTTCAATTTACACCGTAATTAGTTAGAGTCAAAATGCCGTTGGCTGTAAACGGGGATCATTATAAGTGAGAGGTTAGGGTCCATAACTTTAAGAAAGCATACTTCGTCGTAATTTATAAAAGACAACCTCAAAGATCGCATTTGTGGCTAGAGTAGCGGATTATTGAGCCCATAGTACTCTTATCAAGTTGTTCAACTCTCTTTCTGGTACCTTTCTAACGCTCCGCCGAGACCCAGAAGGACTCGGCTTCCAACTGTGAGCTAAGCTAACGGATTTATTGGACGGCCTTCTAATCTTTTTGGGCTGGAAAATTTACAAGGCTCTAAGCTAAGGTGACGACTCAATGCGTATCTGGATTCTGGAGCTTTCAGAATCCCGAAGCTGAGCAGTCCATTGCTTAGTATCTTGGCAAAAATAGGAGCTCAATAATGATGAAAGAGGTTGATAGTTAGTCAATGCTAAACTCTAAAGAAAGTACTTCCCTTTAAGTTTCTCATTATATCGATGCCGCGGCCCACGGCTTTAATACAGATAGTTAAAAGATATATAAACTATGTTAACTCTGGGGGTAGTCTATCTATAATGGATTATATTACTTAGACGAGTTATAATATATGGTCAACATATTGACCAGACTCATCATGATCTTTACATCTAAGCTAGTTTATATTACCTAGGCAATTGCTGTAAATATCGTCGTCATATTAATTATGGCATGATATTAATTGATGATCCACTAGATGTTCGAAATTTATCAATTCAGTAATGTCAATGACTTTGCGGTTATATACCAAAAGATAGTAGTATAAACAACGATAGTCTGCCTCTGGTTCGTTTGAGTATACTAATCCGATATGATGCCTAACCAGAACTCAGGGAATTTCATCTTTGTTTTATTGAAATCACTCAGCATCCACATTGTAAATATCTATAAGAACAGACTATTCAGGAACTTGAGTCAATGATATTATTTGTGTACCAATGCAACGTCGAAAATTCTCAACGATCACCTCACGTCATGTCCTCATATTAATTGGAACCAACTCACTACCTGATCTTTGAGTTGTCAGTATTAAACTTCCAAGATTTGTATTTGGCTCTTGGATACTTGATTATCGCACTACACACTTAGTAAGACCTATTATTAGAAGAACAATGACACAGCTCCACATCAATCTGTACAGTCACAGCTATTGTCTCTTGGAAATAATAGCAACTCAATAAACGAAATGATTTATTGAATCTCAGTTAAGTGGTTATTCAATCTCTATATCTATGTCTTCTCTTCGAACGGATCAAATCTCACAATATTTATGGTGATTAAGTTTATGGGTGGGCTCAAAGAGGATAAACTAAGCTTTTCACGGCATCTTTTTCCATATATATATATGTCTCAAACCATCTTATTCAATAGATTCATAGAATAAAATCAAAGCACATGGTGACTTGTGGGCTTTGGATGGAGAATTTAACAAGCACCATAATGAGTATTTGAATAATAGACCGATCATTCGGAAAAAAGATGGTGGTCGGTCCACAGAAAAGGTATATATACTAAGTAGTAAGTGCTGTCAAAGACTTTAGCCCCTCTTGCATTCAGACTTCTGTCCCGAGTATAGTCAAATCGTTCTGGTAGTATCAGCCCAGGGTTTCTTTAAATCAATGGGATGGTCCACTTTTAAACTTCTTGTTCTTTCTCCTATTAATTGTGTCAAAGTTACAGAACTCACATGCAATGACTTCAATCAAAATGAAGATCAACTTTCAATTAATGCTCATGATGTCCATTCTTTGTGGAACTATTTTAGCTTCCCCTACATTTTACGAAGAAGTACTAAGGGTTGGAAAGGGGATCTTTGGAGCCACTCCAACTACTATATCATCAAGTTCTCATTCCTCAGCTGTTGCTTCCGAAGAAACAACAATCAAAATAGATCCAAAGTATGTTGAATTGGCTGATCGCATTGCTCGCGATGTTCGCAAAGATCAAGAGTGTTATTTTACAAGCAAAGAATTATTTGAGCATGCTGTCGCTTTTGCCAATGATTACCTATATCCAAATAATGTTGCTCAAGCGGAGTCAATTAACAGTACATACTTTGCAGAAAATGCTGTTGGAAGAATTGATGTCACAAGAAATTTCAAAGGTAGAGAATTGAATACTGAATATCTTTTTGGTTTGTTCACTCAGTTAAACAACTCTCATATCGCTACATTACTTGGTTATTCAATTGCCTACGATCTTTATGAATTTGTGGGTAATTGTAATGAGTATTCAATGTCAGTTGTAAACAATGCAACTTTCCCAACTACTGGTGGTAAGATTGTTCCATTTTCAGTCAATATTTGGATCAAATTGAATAAGTATAAGCAAATTGAACAATACGACTTAAGTTTCCTAAAATTTGATAGATTTTTTGAAATTGTTGAATTGGGAGCATATCAGGTCCTGTCAGGTAATAAAGAAGCTACTGAAATCCCACCTGAAGGATTTGATTTATTGAAAAGTGTATTAGTGAAATCAGTTTGTGAGGTTCATGATTTCTATTGCCAAAAAGATTACCCACAGTATGCCTCAAAAGAAGACTGTGTTGATTTCTTGATGCATACCAGACTAGGTAAGTCCGGAGAAGGTGGAAGAGATTCTGTTTGGTGTAGATCTATACATCAAAACATGATAGCTTACCGTCCACAAATTCACTGTCCTCACCTTGGTCCTAGTGGAGGTGGTATGTGTACTGATGTTGATAGTGGGTATGAGCAAGTTGTTTTCAACTACAATTCAACTTTTGAGAAGAACTGGGTCGTTGTTTAGTTAGCAATCGCTTGATCATAAAATACAAAATTTACACAACATTCATCCATATCAAGGTATAACCGCTAGTTAATGAAAATTTAATGGGTATGTAAGTCTTCACCTGATCTGGTAGCATTCTGTTTCCAATTTGATGTAAGTTCTGTAAGTTGATCGATCTTCGGTGGATTACCAACTAAAACCTCGCTCAGCTCAAAAGTTGCATTCATCATGGCTCAAGTGTTTTTAGTAGTTTAATATAGATGTAGTACGTACCTCAAATCAGAAATTCTGATTCCCCCAAGTCGAGGGCCAAGTGCCTATTTTACACCTTTGGTCATTGTAAGTTATAGAGCATTGAGTAGAACTTTGACACAGTAAATATCAGTCTTAACTATTCAAGAGGAGGTCAAAACACTCAAACCTGTTCACTTTTTTTCCACATTTCATTCTAGCTATAACCTCAAATGATGGACTACTCGTAAAATAATGTTGGTTCCTAATGCTTTGGCGTTGCTTCATCATGCCTTAACACGACTCACTTTTTTTGTTATTGATCCGCGCTAACGTGCTTGAAGTATCATGAAATCAATTCTACCGTGATATCTTGATGCCAATGTTTACATTACAGCTCAACGTCAAGAAAAGAATGATCCGGGATCGAGAGTCGAGACCTCAGAGTTCACTGATATTTTGGCTACTCTACTTACTGGCGATGATGATCTAGCTTAGGTAACTTTGAATCATATTGGTTGATAAGCAGTATCTCGAAATAATCGCGACGTGCTTCGAGGACCTGTCAAAAAATCGCACTGATCAAAACTTGAACAGAACCACGCTTTTCTGTGATCTTTGAGTTTCGACTCGAGTTGGTTAAAAGTTTTGGAGGAATATGTACATACAAGTTGCAACCTCTGCATGATCCTCGTCGGGCGTTGAACCCAACACGAATTCCGCAGATACAGTAGTGGTTTTAAGTGCCCAAAATCTCCTGCTACGTTGGAGAAGAGAATGTTGAAACTTGAAAGAGCGTGTACGTCTAATGATTCAATAACTATATAAAGTCAATAAATACCACTCAATTCTCGATGTAAGAAATGATCCCCAAGTCACTACTCTTCAACCTCAATCAACAGTCATGTATACAAAAGCTCTCTGTTCATTAGCTATCTTAGCTGGAAGTGCGTTTGCAGCACCAGCTAAATCAGTTGCAACATATACTAGATATTCAACTAGTTACTCCGCATCAACATACACATCAGCTATTTCTGATGGAGCTGAAACCACTTTAAGTATCAATCCAGATTATGTCACTCTTGCTGATAACATCGCCAGAGAGATCCAAGAAGATCAAGAATGTTATTTCACCAACAAAGAATTATTTGAGCATGCTGTTTCATTTGCTAACGACTATCTTTATCCAGCAAACACTAAACAGGCCGAAATGATTAATAGTACATACTTTGCTGAAGATGTTGTTGGTCGTATTGATGTCACCAGAAATTTTGAAGGTAGAGAGTTGAACACTGAATATCTTTTCGGTTTATTCACCCAACTTAATAACTCAGATATTTCAAGTTTGCTTGGTTATTCAGTGGCTTATGACATGTATGAATTTGTTGGTAGTTGTAACCAATACTCTATGTCTGTTGTCAACAATGCAACCTTTCCAACAAACGGTAATGCTGTGATTCCTTTCTCTGTTAACATTTGGATCAAATTGGATAGATACAAAAAGATTGTTCAATATGACCTAAGTTTCTTGAAATTCGATAGATTCTTTGGTCTTGTGGAATTAGGAGCTTATCAACTATTATCAAATAACAAAACAGCAACTTCAATCCCAGATGAAGGTTATGATTTAATCAAGAGTGCTTTAGTGGAGTCAATTTGTGAAGTTCATGAGAAATACTGTCAAGAAGATTATCCACAATATGATTCTCAAGAAGATTGTATCGAGTACTTGACAAATACTAGATTGGGTGAATCCTGGGAAGGTGGTGATGACTCTGTTTGGTGTAGATCCATTCATCAGAATATGATTGAATATCGTCCATCAGTTCATTGCCCTCATTTAGGTCCAAGTGGTGGTGATATGTGTGTAAGTGAAGGTACTGGATATGAAGAAGTTGTTTTCAACTATAATTCAACTTTCAGCAAACCTTGGATCGTTGTCTAAAATGGCTATTTATCTCCTTGTGAAGGCTGGAGCTTCACAATATCTTTTTCTTTTCTTCCTTATGTATACTGACTGATTTCCAGTTGTACTTTTAAATTATTTAGCACAAATATAAGTAAATCAAAAAAATCTAAACAAACTGTATCAATTCTTTTCTGATGATTTTTTGATAGCAGAATTGAGATTCTGAACTTGGTTATCAATTTGTTCAACCCTTCCCCCTTCAAATGACTCTTTAAATTCTTTATGATTCTTTATCAAAAGACCCAAAGACCCGGTCATTGAATTCAATTGGTCAGCCAAAGTAGCGTATGTCTTGTCGTTAGAAGAGCTAGACATTATGAGTTAGTGATGCTGTTGATTTTGGTGCCCATTAATAGAATAGAAAATGTGTTGAAGTTGCAGAGTAAACAAACTTTAGCTAAATTCAATATCTGGTCATCGCACTACTAGTAATCAATATTGAGGCCCAAATCTACAGAATGACGTTGGAATTATCGAGACAATTAGACGGCATTCAAACTCGATTGTCTCATCTTTATTGCATTCATTACTCATTATATAGCTTAGTAGATTTCATATCCCTAGCACTTTTAAGAAGACATTTAGCCAACTCTTAACCTCATTCTCATCATTCTCTTCGAAACTTTTCATATCTTTAAACTTGAAAGTCATCGATTTAAAACAGATTTCGCCAATCTCAATCTGAGCAGACTTGGGGTAGCTTGCCATTTTCTTCTTGATCTCCCGATTTATCACTCTCCTAAAATTTTGACGAGTGTTCACAAGTCTCAGTTGTTGGTCCTGTGCTATTTTCTCACTTTCTTGCTTCTTCATCTTTGTACTGATAGCTTTACTACTTCTCTGTCGTAGTAATGAATCAATCATTTCATCTTTCTTGGTGGTTAGTTCATCTATGAAGTATGCTTGAGAATCCAGATTTTGTGAATCATCTCTCGATAATACTTCATCAATCTTCTTAAAATCTATATCCAGAACCAAACATTTCACACTTGTAATGTCCCTATTCACTTCTATATAGAACATTAAAAAGAGTTTTTCAGATATACCAGCTAGTATAGCATTATTTGCAATATTGTCATCAATGTCTGAGTAGTTCAATACCTTCGTGAACGTTGTAAGCGTGTCATTGTTCCCAGAATATCTGAAAAGTAAGTCAGAAAACTATTCCTTTTAATCAATAAACTATACTCACATATTATACGGTTTGTCAACTATGGCCCATATTGGCGTGTGGATTGGATTCACAAGGCTGACGAATTTTAGAGGTTTGGATATTGACCTTATATGTTCATTCACAATTTTACTCTTGCTATTCCAAAGCTCGATATCTTGATACTGTTAGATTGGATAAAGTGGTTCAGGAAGTTTGTAACTTACCCTTGAGTTCTTTTAGGCCATTAAACACATCGTTATTGTCTTCCACCACAATATCTATCTTCTTCAGACAACGCTCTTGTACCATGATTTCCTGTCTTACTGAACACAAAAGATATCAATAACTGACAGCAAATGGAAGTTCTCAGTTTATGATACCTCGTAATACTATGATCTGTCTTTGGGACTATTAATATCAGTAGTATTAGACTGGTAGTAATCGTATAGCACTAGCCTGGTTATACTACTAGTAGGTATGGTTAGTTTACCCTGCGCTTCACATAGATTTTAAAAAAATTTATCCAGATGCGAGGCTAAGAGCCATATATCACAAAGATCAACACCCCCAATAACAGCTTTTTGTTGGCCTTCGAGACACGGATTGTGGGAAAGAGCTGCTAGTGTGCATTTAATAACCAGCCGCTGAAGCTCCTTTTTGAAATTATTGTTTTATCACGGCCGTGGGGCGTTCTATCCAGAGAATTAATAAACCACACCAATTGCCTTGTTCCTCCGACTATTAGAATCATCAACATCAGAGACCTAACCTTTAAAGCATCCAATAACAATGTCATATCCAAAATCTGATAGAATATATTCAGTTTCAAAGGTTTACGCTGACGCAAACGAAAAAAGAACAAAAGAGTATTGGGATTACGAGAACTATGAGATAGAATGGGGCTCCATAACAAACTATGAGATCGTGTCCAAAGTGGGACGTGGTAAATATTCAGAAGTTTTCCAGGGACTGAACATAGTGAATAATCAACGATGTGTTATTAAGGTCTTAAAACCAGTTAAAATTAAAAAGATATATAGAGAGGTGAAGATCTTACAGAACTTGACAGGAGGACCAAATGTCATTGCGTTATTAGATCTTGTTAGAGACGCTCATTCAAAAATCCCAGCATTGATATTCGAAGAAGTTAAGAATGTTGACTTTAGAACATTATACTCAAAGTTTAAAAGAAGTGACATCCAATACTACTTTACTCAACTTTTAACTGCATTAGATTATTCACACTCCATGGGTATTATTCACAGAGATGTCAAACCTCAAAATATTATGATTGATCCATTCAACAAAAAATTAAGATTGATTGATTGGGGTCTAGCCGAATTCTATCATCCAGGTGTTGATTATAATGTTAGAGTTGCCTCCAGATACCACAAAGGTCCTGAGTTATTAGTCAATCTAAATCAGTATGATTATTCATTAGATCTATGGTCTGTGGGTGCAATGTTGGCTGCCATCATTTTCAAGAAAGAGCCATTCTTTAGAGGAGATTCCAACTTTGATCAACTGATAAAGATCGCAAAAGTATTGGGTACTGATGAGTTACACGCCTATTTGAACAAGTACGGATTGAAGTTATCAAAAGATTATAATGATGTCTTAGTGCCATGCCCAAGAAAGCCTTGGAGCGCTTTCGTAAATGATGGTAATAAATATTTGGTTGATGATGAAGTTGTGGATTTGATTGATAACTTACTTAGATACGATCACCAAGAAAGATTAACGGCTAAAGAAGCAATGGCACATCCATTTTTCAAAGGAACTCCAAAATGAAAGCTTTCTAATAATTAATTTTTTATGTTTTTTATACTCACTATCTCTTTCCATATTTTACATCTCGCTTTTCATGTTGGTTTTCTTCGTACTAAAAAGTTTGATTTGTTTTACTAGAATGCATGATTTAAAACGTCCACTACAGTGTATTTGATATGAATGTCTTTATCTATTATTTTTCGAACATACTGGAACCATTGACATTTAAATGAAGTACAATTTTGTTCTTCTTCTTTCTATAACATCACTAGGGTCTGTCACCCTTGATCCAGTAAATTCAGAAGCACAACTTTCACAATGAACCCTGCCATTAATAGACAAGTAATCACTCATAATAAAAGTATTACACTTTGTACATTTGAGACAGTCAGCGTGGTATCTGTCATTAGCATCATTTTCCAAACATTTTCCAACAATTCCTTTACCACAAACTTTACACAATGAATTATTTGTCAAGTGGTAGTGATATTCACAATATGGTAAATCTTTCAGCACAAAGCAACTGGTGTTTTTGTTGAATTTCAAATCACATAGAGTACATGTGAAACACTCTCTATGCCATTGACCAGATAATTCACCACTTTTGGAGTAAATTGGTTTTCTCTCTATTTCAAGACCACATTTTCTGCAAGGACCTTCACCAGGAGGATATTTCGGTATATAGGGTTGTTCTTGTTGTTGTGCGTTCTGTTGTTGTTTGCTATCTTGTATACTGGCACTTTCTTCCACATGCTGTGATGGGACATGTACTTCATCTTCGATAGGGGGAGACTCTTTTGAGACGGTCTTTTGGATATCATAGTTTTGTGCCTCTTCTGGCTCTGCAGGAGAATTAGTAGAGATCTCTTTCACTGAATGTATCAAGATTTGTGGAGGGTCAGTATGTTTTTTGGAATTAAAGGATAATTCTTCTAGTTGTTGCTCAATCTCATCATACACAGGCCCAGATGATCCAGAGACAGCTCTGTCATCTTCTTCCTCATGTTCTTCGATACGATCAAATTCCGAGAAGTTTGAAAAAGGAGTTGTACTTTGTCTGTAATCGTTGCTGTATATCGAACTTGCAGCAATGGATACTGTACTTTGTCTCATATCATGTAATTTGCCAAAATCATTTGGAGGATTGGATGAAAAATCATCCACAAGATTTCCTTCGCTATCGTTTATAGTGAGCTGTGGAACCTGAGAAGGAGGAGCAGTTGGCAAATCTAAGGAAATATTTCTTGTAGAATCTTCCAAACTATCATCAACATCTTTTGTTGGTGAAACAAAATCAAAGTGCTGGTTTTTTGGCGAAAGAATCTCACTTTTGAAAGACTCGTCATCTGAAATCTCTTCTTCCTGATCTGACTGGCCGTCAAGTTCAGTTGAATTCGAAAGTGGATTTTCCTCTTCATAAAATTCACTAGGGAATGCACCAGGGACCTGCGCTGCTGCGAAACTGGATTCAGGTTTTGGAGCAGGAGTATATTTGACTGTATCAACTGAACGGTCGCCATCATTTGACTGTTGGAAAGACGGTTGTTCGAATTCTTCGGGCTGTGAGATTTCTTGAGAATATTCTGATGGATGATTGTGGATAGCTGGCTCAAAAGATCTCTTAAGAGGGCTTACTCTAGGTATTGAATTAAGAGATGAGCGCTCACTGGCAGTACCTCTCGTTCTTGGTGAAGCGTGTGCGTTATTGTAAGTTCGACCCGAACTTTTAGAACTTCTTCTATCGTGAGCTGAATATGGCAATGATTGAGCACTGACAAATTGATTTGTTGATGAGCCATTGTTTGTTCTATAAGAGCTCTGTCCAGAGCCTGATCTGATGTCAGTATCTGTAAATGTGCTCGAGGTCGCGCTGTGAAGGGGCTCAGGAAGTGGATTATCAAATGTGCTTGTTGTTGTTGATCCAGTTGACAGCTGTGTTGAATTCACATCTCTTTGCGACACGTTCGCCAAATTAGCATCTATGGTAAGCGGAGCTTTATTGAAGCGAGGTATTTGGTCACCATAGTTGTGTTTTTGATTGCCAACATGGTTCTGCTCACTAAAATTTCTCTTTCCATCAAATATCTGTGGAGCTGTTGATTGTTGAAGATGGGATGTGGATTGTGATCTGAACCCATTCTCTGTAACAGTAGGCGATGTAACACGAGAACCTTGTCTTGATTTGTTTGGCTTGTAGACATCAAACCCAGCTCTTTCGTAGACAGACCTAAACTGCTTAGTTGGATCCAAGGATGGAAATGGACTATTAGATATCTTGACAATTCCTGTTGGTGATGTTGCAATGTTTTCAGGTAAGGTCTTAAAAAAAGATGCCTTTTTCGAATGCGGTTGTGGATTGGTAGTCATCTCAAGTCAATAGTCTAGTTACCATCAAAGGTGTCTTTCTCCTCGAAACAAATGCAAGAAAGGAAAGAAGTTGTTCTATGGATTGTAACAAATGCTAAATGAGCTCTGAGGCGATTTTTTTGCGGGAAAAAAAATCTCTTGGTGCTTTGTTTCCTTCAGACTAAGTACCACAGGTGTACAGCCTTATAAATTTGAGAGTTTATTAGGTTTTTCAATTGATCTCAACCATACAACGCGACTTTTCTCTCAACGGCTTCTGCAGAAAAAAAAAATCAACATCTGTCAAAACAAACCGTGTCCGATTACATAATACTAATTAATATTTATTTTGTCCTGGGCACGACTCTTTCTAGTGATTTTTAGCCAGCTTTATTAAAATATCTGGAGATTGTTGGTTCTTTTGTTATAATTAACAAAGGTTATACTTTCTCAGTGGCGGTATACTTTGTCATTGATCCAGGTCCAATGACTGACATTGGCGGTCCGTACTCGCTGAAAACCAAGGAGCTCAGGTCCATCACAGAGTCACTTATCAATAAGTACCGGCTCAAGTCTAGCGCCCCAGCAGAAGAATTCAATTCTGAATATAACACAGATGGTAAAGGTAGTATCCCAGTTAAAGATGATGATGTGGGAAAATTGGACTTTGTGATTGGATTCACAAAATCGGTTTTAGGCTCAGTTGCTGATAAGTTTGGGTTTTCTTCGTATGGGTATGAGAACTTCACAAAGCAAGAGATGATTGACAATTTACTACTTCAGAAGAAAACTGCAATATCATACCCTAAATGGCTTCAAGTATGTAATGAATTAGATGAGCTACAAAACTTCAACAAGTGGAAGCAAGAGAGAGAATCAAACTTGTATGACTATAGTATAGTCGAAAAAAATTTAGAGGCACTACGAACTGCTAGGCTTGCGGGGGATATTCCAAAGCTACTCTATTTAATCAGAACTACATGGACTAGAAACATAGGAAATATAGGTAATGTCAACTTGTACCGTCATTCCCATACAGGTACCAAAACTCTCATTGAAAATTATTTCAAAGAATGTGAACTGGCATTGCAAGAAGTAACTAAAGAGAATAACACACATGGTCTTGATGACAGATACATCTTGGGAATGCTCGTCCAAACAAGAAAGAATATTGGAAGAACAGCATTGGTGCTTTCTGGAGGTGGTTGTCATGGTCTTTTCCATATTGGTGTCTTAGCTGCTCTTCTTGAGGAAAATGTGTTACCTAGGATCATATCTGGAAGTTCTGCTGGTGCTATTGTGGCTAGTATTTTGTCTGTTCATAATGCTGATGAAATCACTGATTTGATGGAATCAATCGTTGAACAGAAGTTTGATATTTTCGAAGAGCAGAATAATTTCCAAACTTTCCTGATATGTCTTTCAAGGTTTCTCAAGTACGGGACTTGGTATGATAATCAGAACTTGCAAGAAACCATGATTGGCTTTTTGGGTGAACTCACTTTTAGAGAAGCCTACAATAGAACTGGGAGAATCTTGAATATTACTGTCTCTCCAGCTAGTGTTCATGAGCATCCGAGACTCTTGAATTACTTAACAGCACCATCTGTATTAATTTGGTCTGCTGTCTGTGCCTCTTGCTCTTTGCCTGGGGTATTTCCATCGTCAACTATTTATGAAAAGAATTTGAAAACAGGTGTTACACAAGAATGGCATCATACCTCAGTCAAATTTGTTGATGGGTCTGTCGATAATGATTTGCCAATTACTAGACTCTCAGAGATGTTCAACGTGGACCATATAATTGCATGTCAGGTAAACCCACATGTTGTACCATTTCTCAAACTATCCAATACATGTGTTGGTGGTGAAATTGAAACTGAATACAGTGCCAAATTTAAGACTAAACTTGGACAGATTTATGATCTTTGGTCAGCGGAGGTTACACATTATCTACAGATGGGTGCAGAAATTGGAGTTGCAAGAAATTTGTGCACAAAGCTGAAGTCTGTGCTTTCTCAGCAATATTCAGGTGATATAACTATTTTACCTGATCTTAAAGAAGTTTCGCAGTTGAACAAATTGTTGGCAAATCCAACACCTGAATATTTATTACATTGTACAATGAAGGGTGCAAGGGCAACATGGCCTAAAATTTCAATCATCAAAAACCATTGTGGGATTGAATTTGCATTGGATGGTGCCATAAAGCTCTTAAGAGGTAGAAATTTTAAGAATTTAAATTCCAACTTAGCGTTAGTGAATTCTCCAAATTTCTATTCTGATGTCTCCAATGACGCAAGTTTGGCCAAAAATCCTGTGTCGCTTGATAACTACATTCATAATCGTTACTCGTCACCGAAATCAGAGCGGAAGCATAATCCACAGCATAGAAACCATCAGCGTCACAGATCTGAGAGCTTGACTATTGGAAGATTGAGAGCTTTGAGATCAGTGAAGTCGCAGCTTCATGTTGATACATCCGATAGTCAATTAGCAAAACATCTAAATGGATTAGGGCTCAAAGATGTGAAAGCGCACAGATCATACTCTGCTACAAGCAAGCCACTTGAGCAATCTTCCTTCCACAAGAGACAAGACTACTCGCTGCCTGTTTCTGGAAATGTAAGTCAAGCACAGTCACCTCTGAGCTTGAATGTTGGTCAAGAGGGTTATTTTAAGAATGTTAAAACGCCTTCAAAAAAGAGTTTTGAAGGGTACACAAGAACCAAAGGTTTCTCACCTCGTGGGTCGATCGACAAAGGCGAGGGTATTCAAAACAGACAGCGTTCTTTTACGAATATCGATCATCAAGATGGACTACATTTTGCGGCAAGTTCAAGCAAGAGCAGAAATGAATCGTTCACATCTGATTACGATGACGACGATGGATATGATGATGAGGATCCAATAAAGGTTGATGATCATGTGTCTCAATGATAAGGAATGTATTTGCTTTATTTATTATTTATAAATTGTGTGATGATTTGGGTTAAGGGTTCAAGAAGGAAATATAGGGTATATATAGGGCACCTTACTATGGTGTAAGTTTTACAAGGATTAGTTTCGTAGTTCATCTAAACATTTATTCGTTCGTCATATGCAATCATCTAAGTCGATCATCATTTCTTTCCGAAGCGTTATTTTTGTCGAAGGTGTCAATATCGAATTCCGTATTCAAGGCACTATTGTTTGCATGATCATCGTTCTCCAAAAATATTTCGAAATCTTCATTTAGTCCATCAACACCATCTGGTTGAAGACCTCTTTGAGCTTCTAGTTCTTGAATTCTTTTATTTGTCTTCGTAAAAAGGATCCATCCAGTAATTGCTAAAAAGATAAATGTCAAAACAATTGATGCTAAGTCCACAAGTTTGGTGGAAGAGTCCTTAGCCTTACCAAAATCTTTAAGCTTTTGACCAACAAATAGATATAAAGTTAATTTTGGTGAACTTATTATACTACCTAATGCAAAATTAGTAATTGTAACACCTGGAATTGCTGCAAGGGCACCATTTGTGAGTGAATATGGAAATGGGCATAATCTAATCAGTGTTAATAACCAAAAACTATTATTCTCTTGCAAAATTGATGAAAACGCGTAAAGTTTTTTATTTGATGCCACTAATGCATGAGCCCTTGCTTTAAGCATATATCTAAAAACAATAAAAGCTGCAACTGATCCTATGAATGATCCAATTGCAATGATCAACCAACCTTTGAAACTAACACCATAGAATGCACCAGCAACAGTATTTGTAAAGCTAAATCCAATCATAGGTGGGAACGATATTATAAATAACATCAACGCAATTATAAATGCACTTATTGGCTTTTGGGACCATTTATCAGAATATTCAACAACATATCCAATCAAAGTCTCATGAAACACTCCAAATAGCACAACAAGTGCCACAAATATTATGTCAAGCAATATCACAAGAGCTTTTTTATAGAATGGTTGAGCATACCACCAGTCTAATGTTTGGTAGCTAAGTTTCCTTATAGTTTCTTTTGACTCGTTAAGAGTACGTCTGAATGATGATTCTCCATATTCATATAATGGTGGCTCTAATGGAAAGCCAGAATCATTTGCTGACATATTAAAATAAGAACTTCCTGGCTGATTGCTTTCTAATAAGATCAAACAAATTCGAGTGTGTTTTATGTTTTAATACCAGCTGTCAGCATTTCCATTCAAAAGTAGTGCCCCGTTGACAATTGTCACGTTTTTCATCACATGCCTTGTTATTTCCTATTTGGGTAACTACATCCACTGGCACTTATTTGTGGAGTTTTGATCTGATAGATTAAGGTATAAAGTTATCGTTAATCTCGCTAGATTTTGATCTTTCTTTGGTAAATTAAAACATAATAAGCACTCATAAAGAGTGTGGCTCTTCATGAGATAAACTATTTGCTACCTTTTAATAATTTCAGAACTCACAAATCGTAAAAAATAACAGAAATATATATACATGCCAATGACTGATTGGTGGTATACACCAGTGACCATACACTGCAGCAGCGTTACAAATGAATCAACCATCGAACATGCAATCAGTGGAGTTTATCTTTTCAACAAATTTACTGAAAACTATTTTGTTTTGTCTCTGACAAGCGTTTCTGGTGTTTCTAACTATACATTCAAATTTACATCACAAGATCTAATATCATCAAAAGAGATTAACTGGTTACCTTTGGTACTAAACGATGTCAAAAGTGTGAAGCTTGATAAAGAGAACGGAAGTTTTATACATTTTGTTCAAGGTCTTGTAAATAATGCTGGATTTCAATTTAAACCACATAGACTGCAGGATCTTTGTATATTGACTTTCAAATTGGGAGTTCCATTAGTTGATCCATCGATTCCTCTATTTGACCAAAAGAATCTTTTGCCCTTAAATATGGTACCAGCCACAGGGATAAATATTCCTTATAAGGTTGAGATCAGTTGTTGTCCCTTCAGTTTGACAAATGCTGCCGTATTTATTGGGTACAAACACCATGGATCTGTAAACTACAAGATAGGCAAAGGATCTGGGTATCTTAGCGACTGTCGCTATATGGACGATATAATAGGAGGTTTGGTGGGATTGGATGGAGATAATGAAAGTATTGGACTAGTTGCTGGTTCTTTGACTAAAGTTAATGGTGATGGTGATTTATTGTCCATTATTTCTTGGAGTACAATTACTAAATTACTTGATTATCCAGACTTTTACCTTGAAAAGTCTACTGTGGCACTAACTACACAATCGACATTCGGATCTTTATCTGAACAGCTTCCATCTGAAGTCAGCTCTGTTGTTAGAATTTCCATAGAAACAAAGAAAGGTGAACATTTTTGGGGAAGTGGTGTTATAATATCAGAGAGTTTTATCATTACAAATGAGCATGTTTTGAAGTATGACGAACTTAAATCGTTAACGGTCTCAGTACCCAGTGATCCATATTTAAGAATCACCATGAAAGATGTGGAAATAATTGGATCGCCAATAAAGGGATATGATATTAGCTTTATTCGATTAAAAAAACCAAATCACTCATTATACCCTGCCCGTCTTTGTACAAACAGTCAATCCCAAGTTGAATCTTTAAAAGTTGGAAAATTAGTGAAGTCAATAGGATATGGGTTATTTTATAAGCATGAGAATCCATTAGTTCCATTTTATTCAGAAGGTCGAATTAATTCTCTTGCTTCATTAGAGATTGAGGAAGGTTGTCAAGAATTAGCATTAGTACTTGTCTCTGCTGGGTGTTGGAATGGATCATCTGGAGGTGGAATGTTTAATGAGAATGATGAATTGATTGGGATCATGACTTCAAATGGTAAATTATCGAATGGAGAAATCATACCTAACTTTACATTTATGATACCTATAACGATAATTGAAAAATGTTTATTCAAGATTGCCAATAATTTAGCCCCAATGAATGCTACACAAAAAGTAATGGATCTATGGACTTTGAAAAATACTCATGTTAATAAGTTTGTTGATAAAGTTAGTTATAAATTATAATGTTTGTGTAAAATCTGAAAAAGCTACAGGGGAAAAAACATTTGTAGTATAATTTAACAATAACATAAGTATACAAATCCCACGTAATCAGCTATATAATATAATCAGAAGTGAACATTAAGAAACCAAATAATTAAAAAACAAACAAGCAATAGTAATACAAATATTTCCACCTAACCGTTATATAGTGTTTCATATCATCTCCGCGACAATCTAAACCCAACCAGATGTTGAGCTATTCAAGGTATCATCAACATTTGAATCATCACGACCAACTTGACGATCATTAGGATCTTGTTGGTCCGGATTGACTTCATCAACGTTACTTAATGGACCTTTTTCATTGTGTATCACCTCCAGTAGTGATGAATACAGATGATTCAGTTCATTTAAATCAGGAATAGCTTCTGGTTTCAGAGTAAAGATAACTTGTCTAAAAGAAGGTGATTTAACAATAGCTAATGGTAATTTATTTTCAACCAAAAATTTCATTATGTCTTTTTGAAATTTTGCTTGAGAATATGAAGATTGATCAAATTCAGATTTGTCATAATTTGTATTAGTAAAGTCAGCACCTGTATTTGTTGTTGAAGTTGATTGTTGACGATTATAAGAATTTTGTGGTACTTGCTGTTGAGCTTGTTGTTGTTGCTGTTGTTGTATATTTGCAGTTTGATTTGATAATGGATGTGGTTTAAATGTTTGATTAGAGTTAATGGTGTTAAAATAATGACGATTAGCATCACCAACAATCATTGAATCTCTTTTTGGATTAACGGAATTTCTATCAATCTTATGAGTTTTCAAATGTTCACCTAATTTCTTTGGAGAACCTTTATCAGAAGCAAGTCTTTTAATTATTTTCCCACAAAAATCACAAGTTGCAACATTTGAATCAGCTATATCTTGAATAAACCAATTCCAAACCCATGATTTTTTCTTTGCTCCAAATTTTTGACCTGGTTTATTAACTCTTGGTTTAGTAATTTTTGGACCAGTATTAGCATTTCCGGTATTAACTAATTTATTTGAAGAATTTACAGCAGCTTGAGCAGTATTTCTAGCATTTGCATAATCATTAGCAGCAACTGCAACTGCGGCTGCAGCATTTTTTTCGGAAGCGCTATCATTGATTGATGGATCTATAGGAACTTGTTGCAATAATCTCTGATGGTTTGAATCATGACTATGGTCGTGTTGTCTCCCTTGATGATGTTGTGAATTTTGTTGTTGGTGGTGATGAGCTTGTTGATGAGGAATTTGTCTGCCCAATCCTTGATTTTGTTGTAAATGTTGAGGAACTTGAGCTTCATAGCTGTCTAATGCTTGGACAATTGCAGAATCAATACCATGTTCTTGTTGTGGTCTATCATTGAAGTTAATCAGTGGATTGAGATTTGACATCTTGTCTGCTTAATAGGTAGTAATCTCTCGAAGTGATAGTGTAAATGATAAACAACGTTTTGTTTTCCAATCCAAAAAAAAAGATGAATGGAACTCTAGAGATGATGGAAATTGATAAAGATTATAATTTGAACCAAAATAACCAACAAATAACAATAATCAACTAGATATGTCAATATATATCAACTAAATAATGTTTATGTTTATGTTTTCGTAACCGTACAAGTCGGAACTTGCTATTTTTTTTACAATTCGAACAATTCGAAAATTTTGAAAAGGGAAATTTTGCCACCCGGACGTCGAATTTGGGAAATAAATTTCGACCATTGGTCGCGAATCAGAACTACAAATATATTTGCATATAATCTGAATATTGTTTATAGTACAACAATTTAAAAAAAACGTCAATTGAAGTATTCAATCATTATTAAAGAGTGGTTAAATAAAACGTAGAAAGAATGGACAAAGAACGGTCAAGAATTGTCTTTTTTTAAAACAGAAATTGATTAAAAAATGACTTGATAATAATAATAATGTTAAAAAAAAAAGAGATTAGATAAATTAAATTAAAAAAAAGAAAAAAGGAAGGATTGTTGACATGGTTAAATGCCAGGTATCATTATGAAAGATTCTTGCTGAGAGCCCTTCGGATGTTTTTTGTAGTTTATTTGATTGTTTTTTTTTTGATGTTGTTTTGTCTTCAAGAGTCAGGTAACTTATACTGATTCACCATCTTCTTTGTTGTGACGTCTAATTTTGAAGAATTTAATACCACTTTCATTGTTCAAGGTACCTTGTTTTTGTTGAGCATATGGATCTTCAGCATAGTTAGCTTGACCAGTAGTTGGTGGAGCAGCAATTGGTTCTTGTTGTTCTTGTGGGATATAAGCTTCTTCACCTTTAGATGAATCAACTCTAGCTTTATGTTTCTTGTAAGAAGCAGCAAGTAATTCACCCCATGAAACAAAGAATAAGATGATCAAGATAGCGACTGAAGCCCAAGCAATACCTAATAAAGCTGGACCTAAATGAACATACAAGTTATCATCTTTGAAAGCATTTCTACCCAAGACAACAGCAGCAGTTTCAAAAGCAACAGCACCTGCATCAAAGATCAAAGCCAAAGTTAATAACCATGAGTTGACTTTGATGATTGAGTAAGAAAAGACGGAAAAGATACTGATTAATAATGAGACACCAACAAAAGCTAAAGTAATCCAGAAGAAAGCAAATGAAAATCTAGTTAAATAGTAATAAGTATCTCTGTTTGAAACAAAATCAGATGGGACATTTTGAGTAGTATCAAAGTTATCAACTGGAGAGAATGGATAAGCTGGAGATAAATCTTGTCTTTCATTTTTACCATTTTCTTCAGAAGCTAAACCCCAAAAAGTCCATCTTGAAATATCTGGAGCACCACTAATATTTGAAGTATCAGCTTCAATCCAATAAAATTTATTAATTGGGAAATGATTGATTGAACCGGAAAGGACAATGAAAATCAATAGCAAGGTTAAACTAGATTGTAGTTAGTATATATGTTTTGTTTTTAATGTTGAATTATTATTGATTCTTCCTTGTATAATAATAACCCTTAATAATGTGCCATAAAAATAGATTACATACCCAGCTAAAAAGAATAATTGAATGATATATGCAGCAAAATTTACTCTCATTGTATCTTAATTTTAACGATTGTAATAAATCTTTAATGATAGCAATTGATTTGAATTAAAGGAAATATAGTTCAGTTATAAAGGAAGAAATCTAAACATGACTTAAAATTCAAGTGATGATTTTTTCCTCACTTCTCACACAGAGATGTTTACTTTGAGCAGCAAAACTTGAAATAAGCCAGCATATAATAGCCATTTGGAATTGCCTAATTAGGTAATGTTACTATGGTTACAACAAAACAAATAATCAAAACAAAAACGGACAATTAGCTTCCCAATTGGGAAGACTACCGGATTAGGAAAGAGCATGGGTAAACAAACACCTGTGAACGTGGGAAAACCCATACATAGTTAAGAGATGATAAACTATTAGCAAATACCTCCAAGACAACGATTATTTGGGAATTATTCTCGTCTAATTACCCGCTCAGCTATTACATAATCTGGTCTTTTTAAATGACATAAGAAAATCGTGAAATTTCAAATGTGCTGCGGTTTAACAAAAAAGAATAAAAAAGATTCTTTGGAACCGCAAACTAGTGAGCTTTATAGGCTCTATTCAACCGGTGATGGATATGAAATGCTAAACTATAATTAATTGATTAACTATATTAGTATAGATTCAAGATCAACACAGGAACAATAAACTAGTTCATATCAATAAGTATTCCGTAGTTCATTTGTAGCAATCTCCAAGTTTCTCTGTGCGATGCCTGTCAAATTGTTTTTCCCACAGCCAATTGTTTCAGTCCGCGCAGTTAATTCGGGGCAGGCTATTGTAATGACGTCGGAAAGGTCTAAGATGACAATTTCTGGAATAAATGGTTATAAGCTGGAGCCTGGTAGTACATTTAGTGACTCTGTCTAGATCTGTGATGAGTTTTTAGGTGAAGGCTTGTAAGATATGTAATTTCTGCTTTCGGTTATAACACCGTTGTATGCTAGTAATTTAGTTAATTAGATGCATTGGTATAAAGATTGAATTCTAGCAGCCTGTTACACTTGAGGCTTACCAGAATAAAAAATCATAGCACCACACCTAGGATCATTGGCCAACTTAACTGGTTATAAATTCCTACAATCCTTGTGCTCAGTTGATTAATCAACTCTATAAGATGATACCATTTTAAATATTATAAACGAAAACAAAATTGAATATTAAAACCTATTCATCACCGATATTCCTATAGTTATTAAAACAAAAACGAACAAGAACTAACAAATTACAAACCATGAACTAAAAAAAACGCCAAACCAAAACCTGACTAATTTATAAATTAAACCAATGACAAATTATAATGCTGTAAGGATAACAATTTCAACCTTATTGATTGTGATCTTTTGATTTAAGAACATTATTCAATTGACCAACACTATTTATTTGATCAATTGGAACAGGAATATTACCATTACCAAACAGAAGACCAACATTATGATTTGGATCAAGAGCTGAATTTAATTGTGAATGATCTAAATTACCACCACCAGATATAGAACCATTTGGTGAATTATTTAAAGAAATAAACATTAAATTATTTTTTTTTGAAAATTCTTTAATAGTTTTAAGCATTTGTTCTTCTTTTCTTTTATCTCTTGTTATTTTTTTAATTTCTTTAAATTCATTTGGTTTCCTTCTTGGTCCATGATTTTGTAAAAGAACATGAGCATTTAAATGATTTAAAGTTCCATAACTTTTTGTACAACCTTGGAATGAACATTTATAATAACGTTCAATTTGATCAGATCTTCTTCTTGGTCTCTTGTATGGTTTTTCTAATTTTTTACTAGCTGCTCTTTGATCTTTATTTCTAAACATAGTTTCCGCCGGTAAATTAGTTTTTTCATATATTTCTGATGCTTTTAAATTTTCTTGAATTTGTTGTACTGAAGATGGATCTTCAATTGTAATTGATTCATTTGAAGGAGTATGTATCTCTTCACTAGTTGGTTTAGTTGTATAAAATTCATCAACTGATGATAATGAAGCTGTAGTTGCTGGTGAACCACCTGAAGCTGTATATGAATATGCAAATGGATTTGTTATAGTATTATAATTCAATTCACTAATTGTATCTTGTTCAATTTTAGGCTTGTAATTATCCTGACCATGAAGAGGAATATTTGAAGCTGGAATAAAATTCATATTAGATTCATTAATACTGTTCGCTACTGAAGCATTATTATTATGGTAATTATTATATTCTGTTGATGAAACATTCATATTATTATTATTATTATTAGTTGAATCATTTGATGAAGGATAAGATCCATCTGCATAAAAAGGGTTCAAGTACTGAACGTTATATGGCAATCTGTAATTAGAGCCGTTAGTAACAAATTGTTCTTCCATTATTGGCCGGTATTTTGATTAAATAAGCTCTTATAATGATGTGCACTTCTTTTCAAAAGAGGACCTTTGCCACCTTTATATACCCTTTGATGGTCCCCGATATTCATATGGCATCTGTTTACCATTGATATCGAGATATGTTTGTCTAAGTTGAGTGTGTGCATAGCTTCTAAAGAGATTTAACCATACATCAGGTTTATTGAAATTGTAGGTATAAATTTTACATTTTATTAAAGGAATATGCAAGACAATTGGGACAAAATTGTTAATCTTTAAAGGACATTGGGCGAATTAATCCGTCAGGGGAATTTTTTGTCTGTTGAATTTTTTTTTGGGGCAAATTAAATTTTGAAATTAGTTGTTTTTAAACACGCTAAAAAACATAAAATGCGACAATATCCGTTGAATATTATAAAGTACCAGTTTTTATATGTCTGAATTACTGAGAATAGAACTAGTAACCTTCCAGAAACCTTGATAGACAGTGTGGGTCTCTGCAAGAACAAAGGTTATAATTATACCAAAAGGTAATATTTACGTAAACCACGTCGTCAACGATCATCAAGACCCTCAAACTTAGTTGACCTATCTCCTCTATCTCGTGTACTTTTGGTGCCTCATCACTTCCCCTAATTACTCCATAGAATTGGTCATAACTACTTCAAAGAATCTTTCTTCAAGTACCTTAAATCAAAAACTAAATTAAAACAAGGTATTTCATGATTGATTTAGAAGATAATAAACCGTTCAAAGATCTTCGTGATTGAGGGCTTACTGATCCTTCTCTACGGATAATTTATTCACTTATAGAGTATAACTATCCCAGAGCCCAGAGGCGTTTCTATTTAAAACTCATGATATAATTGTCCCGATCTTGTTGTTGTTTTGATCAACTATATTCACATAAACTTTCTAAATAAAAGGTGATGCATAGATGATAGAACATTATCCATAAATATTATTGATACTTATTTCTCCTCTGTCTCTTGCTATTCAGCTATATTGTTATTGTTTGTTTTTCTTAACCCTTTTCTTTTAATATCACTTCTATATATAGGTCTATTTACAAATTTTCCCCAGATCAATAGCTAGATATAGTATATCCGGTGCCACAAAAGATTTCACTCAAATTGTTTCACCTTTGCAAAGTGTCTGGTTTTTCGCTAGTTACGTACGTTGAAAGTTGAAACTTGAATCTTCAATCAGCCGTATTGGCTATGTCTCTACACTTGTATGACTATTGAAAACTCACAATCTCACGCCTCAATTAATTAATCAAAACGACGTAACGTGTATTGCTTTCACGTGTGCATTAAATAATCGCCAATTGATCAGAAAGATTAGAATTAATTAGAAGTCATGAATAATTGAAACACGTTACTCCATTACTTATTCACAATTCACGAATCACCGGCCTCAAATGTCCAAAAGGGTTCATACAGATACGAGTATGTAGGGCGTCAAGTTAATATAAGCAAAACTATGCTTGAATTCAGGACAAATTTATGATCTACTGCACTTTTGCTAATTCAAGATATTGCGCTTACATCAGATCATGGTAAAAGACCATCCCCCAAACGTTAAAACAGTGTAAAAAGTATTGGTTAGGTATTGGATTGACATTTAGACGAGGCATCAATTTCACAATTAGAAAATCTTGAATATATTTTTTTTGTAAATCTTCAACAAGTTTTGAGCGGCGATATCCGTCAGCTCCAAAAAAGGAAATAGTACCGTAATATAATTAACTTGTACTTCAAGTCATTCCTTCTTTGACTACATTATAGAATGAAACCTTGACCTTATGAGAACATTCTACATGTAAGATTAGTATAAAGGTAATGACATTATAATTAAACAGAGATCAATACAAGAGACAATAAACTCAAATCTATAATTGTACGCTTAAAAGCGATGGAGATCAACTATAGAGTGTCTTAAAGGTAGGTATCTTCATTTCTTCATCATGAGCTACCAATTGGATTAGCAACAGTTACGTTTACCCCTTACATAGCCCAAGCCCAAATTTTACAGTACCATGTGGTTGGGTTTGGATTAGGAGCACTCTCTCTTAATCTTTCAATACGATCTAATCCACTCAATACGTCAATTTCCTGTACTTTATAACCCCATTTCCAATTCTTTGTAAAGATTTTATGACCAATGTATAGTCCAAAAAACACTGGTAATGTTATATATGCAGCAATGAAATCAGGAGTTGAAAAGTTAACCAAAGAAAGTAGCGTAACCGTTAGTTAAACAAATCAATGAGATAAAGATAATGGAATAATAAGTACCATATGGTTGGAAAGGAGTCTTGAATGGAACACGATCCCATAATCCATTGAATGAAACAGCTTTCCTCCATCGCAAATAACAAATACCAATGACTATCCACCCAATGAATCCAGATATAGTACAAATATTAGAAAACCAATTAAAGACTTTTTGACTTCCACTAGAAACATTCAAATATGTAATCAAACATATAATTGAAGTTAAAAGGCAAGCAACCCACGGGACACCATTTTTATTTATTTTAAGGAAAATTTTTGGGGCATTACCATCTTTTGCTAATGATAATAAACAACGTGAAGCAGCATAAAAGAAAGAATTACCTGATGACCAAGCAGCTGACAAGATGACAGCATTAATGACATGATTTAAACCATTTATACCAACATTTTGAATTCCAATTACAAAAGGGGAAGCACCAGCACCTGAACCACCATTCAATAGTTGATTATTATCATATGGAACCATTATACTAATAACTAGAGATCCCATTACATAGAAAAAAACCAATCTGTAAATAAATCTTTTGGATGCTTTAGCAATATTTCTTCTTGGATTTTGAGTTTCAGCAGCAGTTATTGCAACTAATTCAGGTGTAACCACGAATGCAAAACTTGATTTTATTAAACCTGTCCAAACATCTAAGAATTTACCAGTATTACCATTAGTTAAATGTTCCACAAATGAACCTGGATTATTCCAATATTGGAATGCACGAATACTATGTTGTTTGGGACCTCCACCAAAGAAAATTACAATACCAATAATGATTAAACCAACAATTGCCAATATTTTCAAAGAAGAAAACCAAAATTCAGCTTCACCATAATATTTAACAGCCATAAAATTTAATCCAATAATAACTAGTAGGAAAATAGTTATCCATACTGCAATATGAATTTTTTCAGTCCAATATTCAACAACTATTGAAGCAGCTGTAACTTCAGTACATATTAAAATAACAAAAGTATAATAGTAAATCCAACCAGTAGCAAAAGCTAATGATTCATCACAATATTTTAAAACTAAATCAGAAATTGCACCACCTTTACTAGGTAAATAACAAACCATTTCACCTAATTCATTAACAATAAAATAAATTACTGTAGACATAATTAGATAAGCTGTTAATAAGCCCGCGGGGCCAATAACTGTTAAAGAACCACCAGAACCAACAAATAATCCAGTACCTATACAACCACCAAGTGCAATCATTTGAATATGTCTTGCTTTTAAACCTTGATGAAGATCATCAGCTAGATCGGTTTGTGATTCCAGGTCATCAACATATTCAGTTGAATTAATATTATCTATTGGTATATCTTCATAAGTAACATTTTCCACTTTCTTATTTGATTGACTTGAAAGAGATGAGGACATCACTTATACTGTTGGATTATATAGAAATGTAGCATTAGGAACCCAATTTGTTTTATATGAGTGTACTATTGTATTTATATGATTATCATTTTGGCGTTTTAATCAAGGGCTTTGAAAATTTTACTGGGGCTCTTCAGTGGTAACTTTCATAGTGTATGAAGGGTACTCTGTTGGAAAGGCCGTTAAAAGCCACAGTACTTGACATGTTGCGGAAAATATACCTTGTGTAGGTCTTAAATGATCAGCAGTGAAATCAGCCATTGTTCTTTGGAGTCTCAGTAATACATTAGCTTAGCACTCTCGCTAATACAAAACCGTTCTAAACGGCCACAAGATAAAAAGACCCTGTAAATTTCTGGCATGAAACTGTAGAGACTATTCGTTGAATGATTTTTCCTGATAGAGAATCTACTATCAACAATATAATTTAGGTACTACAATAATCAAATTATTTTAAAACAAATTCATTATTAAACACTGAATAAGTAGTACACAATCAAACGAAACTTATAATATATATGTATAATTTAAAAAGCAGCAATGAAAACAAATGGGCATCAGATCAACTAAATGCCTTAAATAATTAGTTGATTTCTTCTCTCTCGAATGATCAACGTTAATCTAGGTCAAAAAAAAACAGTAGCTCAACTAACTGTTTCTTACATAGCCCAAGCCCAAACTTTACCATACCATGTAGTTGGTTGTGGAGTTGGAGCACTTTCAGCTAATTTTTCAACACGATCTAAACCACTTAAAACATCAATTTCTTCAACTGGATAACCCCATTTCCAATTCTTTGTAAAGATTTTATGACCAAAATATAGCCCGAAAAACACTGGTAATGTGATATAAGCAGCAACGAAATCAGAAGCAGAGAAAGAACCAAAGAAAGTAGCATAACCATTAGTTAAACAGATTAATGAGATAAAGATAACAGAGTAATAAGTACCATATGGTTGGAAAGGAGTTTTGAATGGAACACGATCCCATAAACCATTAAAGAAGACAGCTTTTCTCCAACGTAAGTAACAAATACCAATAACAACCCAACCAATGAATCCAGAAATGGTACAAATATTTGAAAACCAATTGAAAACTTTTTGAGTACCACTTGAAACGTTCAAATAAGAAATTAAACAAATAATTGAAGTTAAAACACAAGCAACCCATGGGACACCATTTCTGTTAATCTTTAAGAAAACTTTTGGAGCTTTACCATCTTTAGCTAATGATAATAAACAACGTGAAGCAGCATAAAAGAAAGAATTACCTGAAGACCAAGCAGATGATAAGATAGCAGCATTAATAACATGGTTTAATCCACCAATACCAACGTTTTGGATACCAATAACAAAAGGAGAAGCACCAGCACCTGAGCCACCATTTAATAATCTATCATTATCATATGGAACCATGATACCAATAACTAAAGATCCCATAACGTAGAAAAACATCAATCTGTAAACAAATCTCTTGGAAGCTTTAGCGATATTTCTTCTTGGATTTTGAGTTTCAGCAGCTGCAATGGCAACTAATTCAGGACCAACAATAAAAGCGAAACCTGATTTAATAACACCAGTCCAAACATCCAAGAATTTACCAGTATTACCATGACTTAAATGTTCCACAAAAGCACCTGGATTATTCCAATATTGGAACCCACGAACACTATGTTGATTTGGACCACCACCGAAAAAGATAACAATACCAACAATGATTAACCCAATAATGGCGAAAACTTTTAATGATGCAAACCAAAATTCAGCTTCACCATAATATTTAACAGCCATGAAATTTAATCCAATAATAACTAGTAGGAAAATAGTAATCCATACAGCAATATGAACTTTTTCAGTCCAATATTCCACAACCATTGAAGCAGCAGTAACTTCAGTACAAATTAAGATAACAAAAGTATAGTAGTAAATCCAACCAGTAGCAAAAGATAAAGATTCATCACAATATTTTAAAGCTAAATCAGAAATAGCACCACCTTTAGTTGGTAAATAACAAACCATTTCACCTAATTGATTCATAATAAAATAAATAACAGTAGACATAATTAAATAAGCAGTTAATAAACCAGCTGGACCAACAACAGCTAAAGAACCACCAGAACCAACGAATAACCCAGTACCGATACAACCACCAAGGGCAATCAATTGGATATGTCTTGCTTTTAAACCTTGATGAAGTTCATCAGCTAAATCTTTTTGTGATTCTAAATCATCAACATAACCTGTTGAAGATTCACCATTTTCAGTTGGTAATTCATAAATGACTTTTTCGTCTTTATTAATTGAGTTCGACTGACTCAGAGATGATGACATGATTATGTTTATGTTTATCTCTACTATAGTGAGTAAGTGTACAAATTAAGTGTGAGATTAAATGGGATATATGAGTGTATTTATATAAATCTGTCATTATGGGGTTTATGAAGGAAACTTTAAAATTTTGCTGTGTTCTATTACTGGGCCCCTTCTTCGATAGAGCTGATCTGATAGAATTAAAATTTAAAAAAAAAAAAAAAAAAAAGTGTATTGGAGCAGCATTGAAGGCTCTATCATGCGGTTTGTCATTTGTTTTTCTTTTATCTGATAGATAACAATCATTTTTATCAGCTCGTAACATAATGAAAAAACCGTTTCAAACCACAGGATAAAAAAAAAAAAAGTCAAGAAGGCTGCCATTTAGTTTCTTTTTACTTCAACGAGGGACACACCGCTCAGTGGGAAAAAGTATGCGATGAGGTGAGTTTATACTATATAGAAGCCCAACAATTAGAGATACCTGATATAAGAATATGGGGTAGGATTGGATTAATCATGAATGATTCAATGTCAGTTTTATTGCGGTGGTTGAGCCGGTTGTGTATTGTAGTATAGTAGTGCCGTATAGGGTTTCTTTAGAAATGTTAGGCGATGATTATGTGAGGCACCATTTTTAATTTTTTTGGGATGTTTGCGTTGGAATTAAATTTGGTCCGATGGGTAAGTCACCGTAAATGGTTTTGTTCCGCTGTAAGAGCCCAGTTAATTAAGTGTTATGATGAGCTTATAAGACAGAGCCTAGAAATTAGTGTATCTGGGCAATAGATAAAGAACGGTGTTTTAATAATGGGTATTCTGGTTAAATGAATATAATAATATAGGAGTATTTTATAACAGACCCTTAATTATTCATGTCAATTATAAACGAAAAGTTTAAATAGGATAATCCGCAGTGCTGGGTTTTACACAGAGCAGTAGGGCTCACACGACAAGGGTACCTCTCACTGAGCTTATTGGGACCAGTGGGAAGGGGTCCCATCACCGCGTAAAACCCAGCACCGAGCGGGCCCTAGTAGGTATTTCCCGCCGCGCGCGCAACGTGTTAAATTTGGGTGGTAAGTAGATCCGAATAGATTTAGATAATTGACGGAGATTTGATATAATTAGTTGAAACTTGACACATAATTTAAATAATAATGATAACCGCTGGTTAAAGGTACTCTCATGATAGTTTAGTGTTTCCCTTTTGAACAACAATCAGTTCTAGAGGTTCCCGTATCTTACGATTTATGCCCGAGGTACATAATCTTGAGTGATTAGAAGCTACAAGACATCTCGCTAACAATCATAAATTTTACGATAAACATACTAAGCCATAGATACGGTAGTACTTAACCATGAGAGGGGGAATCATATCCATTGATAATTGATTGATTAAACAATGTTATCCGAGCTAACATGACCTTCATCATGAGTGGTTTCAGCCTTTTCTGTTATGATATCACCACTAGTTGAAATAATTGAACCACCATTAGTACTCTTCTGCTGAAGATCAGTATCATGATCAATCTTTGAAGTTTCTGGACCTCTATGATGTGATTTCAATCTATCTGGTCTATAAAATCTTAAATCAACACAACCAGTTAAATATAAAATATTAATAAAAGTTTCTAAAACACCAAACATAATATACATAACAACAGGTTGAAAAATCCATGATTGATTATTTTTATGATCTGTTATGAAAAGAGATGCAGATCTAAAACATGCACCAATTAATAAAATTATTGTTGTTAATGCAATTATTTGAAGTGAATGATTATGAGTTAAAGTTGTATCTTCATCTTTTGATTCACAACGTTCAATTCTATTTGAATGATTAACATGAGTGGAAGCAATTATTCTTTTAGCTTCAAAAGCTGAAGAATCACGAGTTTTAAAACTTTCAGCAGCTCTTTGTGCAGCACCTTTTGGAACAAAATACCAAATACTAAAAGATTCAACCCACCATGGTTGATAAGTGAAAACTTTAAGATTTTTTGAACTTGATGGAATTAAATAAGCTGCAATACTCAAAACACCAGCTAAACCTGGAAAATAAATATTTAAAACTCCTGAAGCTTGTGAAGCACCTTGACACATTTTTAAATGATGAGGACCTAAAAGATAAATATATGGAGCTGTTTGACTAACTATAGCCATAACAACAACTCCAGAAACAATAACATAAGTTTGAATCATATTAAACCAAAAAAGATTTGTTGAACCCATATGAGGATGACGCCATGTGAAAATTCTTTGAGCTAGGATTAAATTTAATCCAGCTAAAATAACTCCAGGAATTGCAATGAAAACTGAACTTGCTAACCCAGTATTAATTCTTAAATTATTTTGAGCCCAAATAATTCTTAATGTGAAACCTAACCATCTTAAAAAGCAATAAAATGCAAATAAAAGACTAAGATAAAAATTATGACCTCTTAATTTATTTCTAATGAAAATTTATAAATGTCCAAACATGAATATAATGAAAATTGCAATGAAAATCCCACTTGGTGCATAATCTTTTGAAGTTGGATAATCACCAAATACAGAAAGTTGAACTCCGGCAGTATATTCAACTAAAGATTCAGGTAAATCATCACCAAATAATGCTTTTGCCTTAGCAAGTAAGATTAAAATACCTGTACCATCAGCGGCACCATTTGTTTGAGATTTGATAAGATCAATTAAAACGCTTGAATTAGTACTCATTATTGTTAGTTCTTCTTCAATATTTGATCTACTACTCATTATTGTTAGTTCTTCTTCAATATTTTATCTACAAATTGACTTAATGGCAAATGGATGTTGATTTATATCTCAACATGATGATTATGTACCCAGTGTTCTCCACCAGAATTATAATAATTATAATTATAATTAAATAAAAGTCTATTATAGTGATGTTATAAATTCTTGGTATTTTTAATTTCGCTTAGCTATTTACGATATTAAACCAAGAGATACGGAAACTAATGGACTTGATGAATATTATTAAGATCAAACTAGATCTTTCTAGGATTAATTACCCAACAATGAAATAATAACGCTCAAGTTGATTGGGTTAAAATTTTACGTAGATCTAGATTGCTTTCTCAAGACCCTTAAAGATGATGCTAATGATCATGATAGTTGATACTCCCCTCAAGAAAAGTACAAATTCATTGACAGTATCGACGTACCTTTTTGGACTGGCTGAGTTGTTTTTTTAGTACACCTCCAATAATAATTATAAATACTTGCAAGAAAATAGAATTTTGTTTGTGGTTTTTGGTTTTGACCATGGTTATTGAATACCTCAATAATTACTAAATTGGGTATGATTATTGTCTCTTTATGGTACGTTATTAATAAAATTTGAGTTAGGTGATATT
Organism: Hansenula sp. Y91-04; assembly: GCA_037042445.1. NCBI lineage: Eukaryota > Fungi > Ascomycota > Saccharomycetes > Phaffomycetales > Wickerhamomycetaceae > Hansenula > Hansenula sp. Y91-04. The sequence continues at coordinate 46,534 of JAXQKK010000061.1, read as the reverse complement.
GGTGAAGTCATTATAAAAATCAACTACCTTGAATATAGTTTAAAGAAATTCAATCCATAAATTTATTATAATCATAAATTGGGGAAAACAACCTTGCTATATAAGATAAAGATCAATTACATAATGTCGGTTCGGTTAGATATATACATCTGTCAATCATTCCTATAGGTACCCTTTTGGTTTAAAGGTTTTAACCATGGGACCAAAATATCTTATAATACAATGGGGAAATAAAAAAGTCACCAGATATTAAACAACATTATCAGAACTATGATCTTCATCATGAGCAGTTTGAATTTTTTCTGCATAATCCCCATTTGTTGAATTGCCTGATCCACCATTTGTATTATTTTGTTGAAGATAAGAGTCATCATTTTTAGAACTTATTGAACCTCTATGATGAGATTTTAATTTATCTGGTCTATAAAATCTTAAATCAACACGACCAGTTAAATATAAAATATTAATAAAAGTTTCTAAGACTCCAAACATAATATACATAACAACAGGTTTAAAAATCCAAGATTGATCACTTTTATGATCCAATATAAATAAACTTGCAGCTCTAAAACATGAAGAAATTAATAAAATAATAGTTGTCAAAGCAATAATTAAAATTGAATGATTATGACTTAATTTCCCATCTTTATCAATTGATTGACAACGTTGAATTTGATTAGTTGTATGACTATCATGAGTTGAAGCAATTAATCTTGTTGCATCAAAAGCAGCAGCATCACGTTGTTTAAAAGTTTCAGCAGCTTTTTTAGCAGAACCTTTTGGTACAAAATACCAAATACTAAAAGATTCAACCCACCATGGTTGATAAGTATAAATTTCTTGATCTCTTGAACTTGAAGGAATTAAATAAGCAGCAACAACATATTGAATAGCTAAAGCACAGAAAAGACAACATAAAACACCTGAAGCTTGAGAAGCTTGTTGACACATTTTTAAATGATGAGCACTTAGGAAATAAACATATGGAACAACAGCACTTACAACAGCCATAACAACAACACCAGTAACAAGAATATAAACAGTAATCATTAACCCCCAAAATAATTTAGTTGAACCCATATGAGGATGACGCCATGTGAAAATTCTTTGAGCCAAAATTAAATTTAATCCAGCCAATATAACAATTGGTATAACTGTAAAGATTGCACTAGCTAAACCAACCTTCATTTTTAAAATATTTTTTGCCCAAACAATTCTTAGGGCAAATCCCAACCATCTCAAGAAACAATAAAATGCAAACCATAAACTTAATGGGAAATGATGACCTCTTGAAGTATTTTTAATATAAATATATAAATGGGCCAACATAAAAATTGCAAAAATAGCAGTGAAAATAGCACTTGGAGCAACATCTTTTGATGATGGATAATCACCAAATACAGAATTTTGTTCACCAAGTGTATAATTAACTAAATATGAAGGTAAATCATTACCTAATAATTTTTTTGCTTTTGCAACCAAGATTAAAACTCCAGTACCATCAGCAGCACCATTTGTTTGAGCTTTAAAAGCTGCTATTAAACTTGCTAAGCCTGAACTTGAACTTGAACTCATATTGATATAATGGTATTTAATTGTTAGAAGTACCAATTGTTAATATTCAAGGATTTATTGATGAGTTTATATAATTTCTCTCTTCTCCACATTAAATAAGAGACAAATAGTGTCAAAAGATGAAGTGAAATAGATTAAATAATTCATTATTATAACTATGCCAATACTTAATGACCTATAGTCTTTTTTGATGGATTAAGGTGGCCGCTCATATTGGAGTAATATTGTTTTAATTCGATGCACATTTTCAAAATTGTTTTTTAGTTAATTTGATGATCAAACACTCCCCTCAACGAAAATTTGACAGGTTTTGGGACCAGCGGTGAAGAGTCAGCTGGGGGAGATTGGTGGTATTGGTGATAGTGGTGGTGGTGGTGGTAGTGGTTGGTTAGAGGTTAGTTAGTTGGTTGATGGTTGATGGTTTGTGGTAGTTGTGTTGTGGTTGTGGTTAATAGTTGTGTTGTGTGTTGATGTGTATTGTATTATCGATTGTCAATATTCAAATCAAAATGACAGCACCAAGCAATCTCGGTAACTAAGCTGGTACAATAATAATAATAATAATTCATTCCCCTTCTTGTCCAATTTCTAACCGAATTAATCAATAAATGGTTAATCAAGGTGAAATGGATATACTCATACTATATCATTAATAGTCTATATAGCTATTCTACACACGATTATCTCCATTAAATTACCTCAGATTAATTATCGGATTATTGCCAAGTTTATTATTAAAAGGTATTCAAATTGCCGTATAACTAACGGCTTTATTGCTTTATTATAATCAGTAGAAGTAATAAATTCTCTTTAATTGTGGTGGAAGTCATTGATTGATGGGGGAACGATTCGTTGGGAATTGATAAGATGGAATAACAGGATAGATAGATAGGTAGATAGATAGATGGAATATATCACAGTATACTAATAATCAATACAATAGTCAATATACTTAATATACTTAATTAAGATAGTTATTGAAGATAGTTATCGTATAGCTTATTATGGTGTGTCCCGAATCATGTTGGGATTAATTTGAAAGAAAAACATCAACGTTTCAATAGTGTACGTATACTATGATAACCGCCAAAGCATCAACAATGTCAGACGATGAATCATTATCTGTTGATATAATATGTGAATATTTGGAAAGTGCAGTGGATGAAGTTAAAGTGAGTCTTTGATTGAAAGAAATAACCATTGATTGATTGATATTAACCATTAAAAGGAATCTCAAGATTACATCTCTTATGCCACTTTACTTGATGAATATTTATCAGATCCATCAAAATATACTGATGATGAAAAATTACAACTATTAAATAAATTATATGAAATATTAATTGTTAATTTAGATATAGTGGAAGAAATTGGTTGGGATTTACCTGAATTATTTCTAAGATTTTTCAATCTTGATTGGGATTATAAAGGTAGTTTAGTTAATGATACTGATATAATTAAATCAATTATGAGAAATTTTGATCTTGTTGCTAAAAATGGGAATCCAAAAGAACTTTTCTTAAAAAGTATTGAATTATTAGCTGAATTAGATGATGCTGATGTTAGTACTGATAAAGCTTTTAAAATTGTTGATATAAAAGTTCATACATTAATTGAATTATTATCAACTTCTTTGAAAAGAATAAATACTATTTATCCTTCAAGATTTTTATCAATGGCTTTAGCTTCTTTATTAAGATTATTTAGTACTTATGCTTCCAAGACAGTTCATTTAAGATTTGCTGTTAGAAGACTTTATTCATTTGCAAGAGATTATATACCACCTTTAAAACCTTCAAATTATTTAAAAATTCATGATATAACTCAAGAAGAAGCTTCAAAAATTGAAGATGATGAAAATTTTTTACAAAGAAAATTATTACAAAGTTTTTTAACTCAAATTGGTGATATTTGTTTTAAAAATAATTCAGTGGATTTTTCTGTTGAATTATATAAAAATTTACAATATAGATTTCATGGTAAATTACCTCCACCAATTGAAAATGATGAAGAATTATATACAAGTACAAGAGGTTTATTTTCAAGAATAACTCAATTAACTTTAAGTTTTGATATGAATCTTGAAGAAGATTTTATTAAAATTAAAAAAGATTCTTTAAATTTATTATCAAAAATTGATTCTTCAAAAAATGATGATGAAAAAATTCAAGATTTATTAAAATTTTCAATTAATGATAAAATTAATAATTTATATCATCCTGAAACTAAAAAAATTCAATTAAATCCAACTGGTGAATTATTTTTCATTACTCATTATACAAGAGAAATTTCTAAACTTTTCCCAATAAATTTTCATGAAGCTTTAGCTATAACAATTAGATTTTTATCTCCAGGTTTAATTTCTGAAAAATTTCAAACTTATGGTGCTGTTGATACTTCATTATTTTGGTGTTGGGCATCAATGATTAATTCAAAACAATCAGATTTTATTAATATACCAAATCATGAATTGATATTATTTTTACAAATTTTAATTTTTTATGGTTCAATTTCAAATAAACCTTCAATAAGATTAGTTACTTATACTTTATTAACAAGAGTTTTAACTTTTATTAATGAAGATTCAAGTTATAATTTTATAATTGATACTTTAACAACTGCACCTTTTTTAAATGCAAAAGCTGCAATGGTTACAATTTTAAAAGATTTAATTTTAAGAATTAAAACTGATTCTTCAATTGATTCTTTAAATGATTCTTTGGAAAAAATAAAAATTAATGATACTAATGATAAGCCGGAGATCCCAACAAGACATTATATTGAATTAAATAAATCAAGAATTGAAGATATTTATGCATTAATAAGAGAATCAATTGATGATACTTTTTCAAATGATGATGATATTATAAATTCAGGAAATTTTAAAATTACATTAAGTTATTTAAATTTATTAATTACAATTAAAGAAAAATTCCCAATTGATAAATTACAAGAAATTATAAATGAAACTGAATTAAAATTAAAAAAAATTTCCAATTTTAAATCTAATGATCCAACTGTAAATATTGGATTTATTTCAATTACTTTAGATTCTTTAAAAACTTTTATAAATCAATCAAAATGAATGTATGTATATATAATAATAATAATAATAAATTTTATAGAATTAATTAAACTTTTGGTGCAATATTAGTATTATTATCACCTAATGATGTAGCTGGTGCAATTGCAACTAATTTTGGAGTTGATTGTTTTGATGATCCATTACCATTACCACCACCAGTTGCTCTTTTTTTATTAGAACCACCACCACCATTTGTACCAACAGCAGGTCTTTTCCTACTTCTTTTAATAGTACCATCAGCTCTTTCAATTTTAGCACTTTTACCTTCTTCAATTAAAGGACCATAAAATACGAAAAAACCATCTTTTGTTGAAGCTCTTTGTTCTTCCCATGCTAATTCTGTATCATCAATAAATGGATCTTCTTTATCATATTGACCAATTTTTGGTTTCCCCTTTTGTAATTTCCGTCCATCAATTTTTTGTGTTGTTATTGGTTGAACAGAAGAAGATTCTTGTTCTTCTTCTTCATCATCTTCATCATCATCATCTATATCTATATCTTCATCATTCATTAATTCTAATGCATATTTAGATGCTTCAGGGTGAAGATTCCTCCAACCATATTTATCTTCAGCCATTTTTAAAACATTGAAAACAACTTGTGTTGCAATAGAATCGGAATTTTGTACTGTTGATGGTGGTTTAAGTGGAACATGAATTGCTATTATAGGTTCACTAGGTTTAATATCTGATGAAGATTCAGGTAATGGTGATTGAGAATTTTGTTTAGAAATTTCAATAATCTTTGGAGGTGCTAATATTTCATTCATCTTTGGATCTGGTTTTAAAAGATTATTATTATTTATTTGATCTTGTGTTAATGGTGGAGTTTCTTGTTTTGTTTGTTGTGGTGTTGATTTTTTAGTAGTTTCTTTCTTCGAAGTAGTACCAGTGGTTTTACCCTTTGATTTAATTTCTTTAGGTTCTGAAGGTTTCTTTGGTGCTCTAGGTTTAGATTTCGGTTTAGCTGGTTCTTCCTCTTTAGGAATTGCACTTGGTAAAAGTTGTGGTTTTTCATCATCATTATTTATAAGACTCATAATATCATTTGGTTTTAGTTTTTTAGGTTCTATTGTGGGTTGAGATTGTAATACAAATGGATTCGTAGGTTGTGGTAAAGTTGTGGTTGTTGGGGCTGGTGTGTTTGTGCTTGTGGTTGTGGTGGTTATTGGTGCTTCATTAGGTTTCAAATCAGTTTGTGTAGTTGGTACTGTAGTTCTTAAATCTTCACTTTTTGTATCCATATTGGCCAATTTATCAGCAATCTCTTTTTCAGCTTTAGCTTTTTCAATTGCTTCTTTTTCAGCAGCAGCTTTCTCTGCTTCAGCTTTTTTTTCAGCTTCAGCTTTCTTCTTTGAACCTCTTGGAGCTCTTTTCGGTTTTGGTTTTTCAGGTTCAGAAGGTTCTGGATCTTTTTTCTTTACAGCTCTTGGTTTCCTTTTCTTAACTGCTGGTTTCTCTTCTTTATTCTCTTCAGTTTCAATAGATTTATCATCATCTTTCTTTTCAGCTTCATTATTTGATAAGATTGATTTTATATCAATTTTACCAGATTCTGTTCTTTGTAATTCACCAGGCGGTATCAATGGAACTTTTGATAATAATTCAGGTGCATCATTATCTGAATCATCTACAACTATAACATCATCTTTATTTTCATTTTTAAATCGTTCAGGGATATCTATTTCTGAACTTGAAATTGGTACAATATCATCATCAGCTTGATTTGAATCCTTCGGACCCAATAAAGACGAAATCGAAATACCTTTTGGGGGTTAGTATATGATCATCTAATCACAATTAATCATACTCACTTCTCTTCACCATTGTGGTTAGTTTGTTGATTGATTATAAGTATTTACATTGTTTAACGAAGTTGTTTTATGACGTTCAACATTCACTAAATAAATTATATTTGATCGCGAATATTTTAGAGGCTAGGCTGGAGGCCAGGCAGAGACTCTAGGCTGAAGTTAGGCAGGGGCTAGCCTGGAGTCCCTTCTAGCTAGGCAGAGCTACAAATAACGAAGTATATACTTTGTGTCATTATAGTCATAAAAATCAAGCTCTATCCAATTGTAACTTGTCAGCAGTATGAGCCAATTTACCTAATTTTAAATAAGTATCAGTTCCATAACCATTTAAAGAATGCATAACTAAATCACCATTCCAATAATCAGCATAAACTTTACACATTGCTAAACCAAGACCTAATTTATAATTTGCAGGTCTTTGAATTAAATTAATTAAAGTTGTTTCTTTAATATAATTATTATCAATACCTCCAATTGAAGTTTTCATTAAACTTTTTTGACGTTCTTTTATATTTGAAGGTTTTGAATATAAAGATTCTAATTCAAGATTTGGTAATTTATGGAAATTTGCTAAAGAATCTCTTGCTGATATTGAATCTTTACCAAATGAAAAAATTTTACCAATTGGTTTTATATCAATACCACCACCATGATCACTAAATCTAAATGCAACATGATCTTTATTTTCAATAATACAAACTTTTATTGGAGGAGGTTCATCAATTTCATGATTTGAATTTGTTTTAATAAATTGTTTAACTGTTGCTTCATAAGAATTTCTTAAAATTTCTCCAAAAAGATAATGTAAATGTGATGTTAAAAATGGGAAACTTAAATTTTTTTGTCCTTCAATTATTAATTTTGGTGATTTAACATTTGGATAAAGTGATGATATAAATTTTGCTGCATTATTTGCAGATATTTGTAAATGTTCCACTGCAGAACATTTAAAAAAAATATCACCAATAAAATTATGAGATCTTGGTAAATTTGGATTTTGTGAAAAATTTTTAGTTAATGATAAATGTTCTTCTAATATTAATCTTCTTGAAATTCTTGCTCTTAATAAAGAACCAACTAATTCATCTAATTGTTCTTGAGGCATTGCTTTTAAAATACAACATTCTAATGCACCCATCATTAAATTTGGTAAATTTAATAAATTTATATCAGTTAAAACTTCTTCTAAAGTTTGACAAAAAATTTCATTATCTTTAATTGTCCTTATTGGAGGAATTTTTCTAAATCTATCAAAAATATCATAATATGATTCATAAACTTTTGCTAAATGGAAATTATTAACAACATTAAATGGTAAATTTTGTAATTCTCTTAATTTTAAAGCAATTCTAATTGGTAATTCTAATCTAACAAAATTTGCACTTGAAATAATTTTTTCTTCATTTAATGCTTTACCAAAAGCTGCTAATTGTCTTAATGTAACTGGATGTGGAGTTCTCATTGACCAATCCATCAATACTGTATTTTGATAATAATGTTGTGGATTTATATATTGAGAATGTGGAGGATATGGACCTAAATCTGCTAAATGTTTAGCAATTTGTTCAATATCTTCATGATATAATTTAAAATTTGGTGGAGTTGTGAAATTTATATTCTGACTAGTTGAATAGTAGGAAACTGGAATTTTAAGAAATTTGGCTCTAGTAGTTCTGGGGATCCTTATTTTAATCATGATGTATGTTGAGTTGTTTAACTTATTGTATGAATTGTTGTTATCATCAGATGAATATTGAATGTTCCTCGAGGATGGGTATTAATTTGCACCTTACGATGATCTGATCCAATTGGGCCAACGGGACGTTCAATTGATGGATTGATTGGATGCCTGTTATGATAATAAAGTGATGCTATAATGATAATCTCTCTCTATTAATCCAGAGTATCTCCCACTATATTAAATACCTTTCAAATCAAGTATAAATCACTTTTAAATCATTCATTTCAATAACTTTTTGAGTCATCTTTAAGCAATTCATACTGAAATATATCTGCAAAACACATTCGCGGGTGTTTCTATTATGGGAGATAAAATTGGTGGCAATAATAATAGAAATTATACTATATAAATTGATATAATCTTTATAAAATTGATTAAAATAATAATAAATTCAATTAATTAAAGAGAGACTTTAAAATAGAGATATTTTAATCTAAACAACAGAAAATAATTGAAATATTCATCAAAAAATTGAATATATTTACAACCTTTTTTTCGCAGAAAAACGAAAACTAAAGACACAATTTGAAATATCATCATACAATTAATAACCATTATACTTCACATAATATCCACACAACAAGATGTCTACACCCGCTCGTAGAAGATTGATGAGAGATCTCAAGGTGAGTATAACTTCAGTGATTGGGGTGTTTGAACAAATTACTAATCTCTATAGCGTATTCAACAAGATCCTCCAGATGGTGTGTCAGCATCTCCATTAACAGATAACGTTATGATTTGGAATGCTATTATTATAGGACCAGCAGATACACCTTTTGAAGATGGTACGTTCCGTTTAAGTATAAATTTTGATGAACAATATCCAAATAAACCACCACAAGTTAAATTTATTAGTCAAATGTTTCATCCAAATGTTTATGCAAGTGGTGAATTATGTCTTGATATTTTACAAAATAGATGGTCACCAACTTTTGATGTTGCTTCTATATTAACTTCAGTACAATCACTACTGAATGATCCAAATATTTCTTCACCGGCAAATGTCGAAGCTGCAAATTTATATAAAGATCATTCTTCACAATATGCTAAAAGAGTTAGAGAAACTGTGGAAAAAAGTTGGGCTGATGATTTGATGGATAATGAAGATGATGATGAAATGGATGATGATGAATAGAGAGAGATATAAAGGGGGAGGAATTAATTCCTAAAAGAATATCATTTATATACTGTAAATTAAATTTTTCATAAATTGCACCTGGTTTGTTGAATTTATCCATTTCTATAAGCATATGTTTTTAATACACTCTACTCTTTGTTCTACTCTTTGTTCTACTCTTTGTGTTTTATTCTAATGCAATTTTTGCTCTCTTATTGGCTAATGATTTTTCTATATCGTTTTATATACATATACACAAATTTCAAAAGATATATCATTTCAACCATAAATAATACCATTTCTTATTTTGTAATTTTTCAACCTCTTCACTTTTCCTTTTTTCAACTTGATTTAATAAATCACGTTGTTTATCAATTAAAATTAATGAACTTTCAGGTATTTCACCAATTTGTTCCTCTTCAATAAATTTATCTCTATATAAAGCAATAAGACATATAATAGCTGCAAGATAAACAATTGTCTTTGTAAAAGGATCTAATCTTCTAGTCATCCTATTCCAATTTTCTCTTCTTTTTGGTGAAACTTGTTCAAGATCAATTGATGGTAATTTTTTAATTAAATCATTTTTTTGACCAATTTTAGCAATTGATGGCAATTTAAATGGTAAATCTTCTGGAATATGATTTGAATTTAAATTATTTGATAAATCTGAACGAGCTCCATAATTACCATAAGATATATAATATGACATTTTTTTACTATCAATTCCAACATCATTCCAATTTCTACGAAATCTTTTATCAAGTTCTTCTCTAATTTGATTTCTATGGAACTCCGTTAATGTATCATATTTTTTAGGATCAGCTAATATAGGTTTTGTATCTATTGGTTCATAAGATTCTTCTGTTGTTAAATATCCATCAAATATATCTTTTATACTTCTTGTAGCTAATTCAATTTTTTGTCTTTGAGTAACTTGTTCCCTTTGTGTTCTTTTATAAGTTGCAGGTTTAGGTGGTTCATTTGAAGGCGTAGCATTGGAATAGAACCGTATGGCTCTTATACCAATTCTTTGAGATCTAAGCATGATCTTTACTTTTATTTAAGACGTATCAAGTACTCTCGAGAAGTCAATTATCGAAATATAAAAGTGTCAATTCTTTAATATCCGAGGGTATTAAAAAAAACGTGACTTTCAACAAAACAATAAACATTCTACAAATTTGTATGTTCCATAGTTATATATTACATTAAATACCCATCTAATCAGAGTCATTAGAATCATTTGATTCATTTTGAGTCTCCTTTGGTTCACCTTGATTTTCTTTATCACCATCTTCACCATCATTTTGTGATTTTTTATGCTTTCTTCTTCTTTTCTTCTTTTGTACATCATCATTCTTTACTATATCATTTTTATTTTCAATCTTCTTCTTTTTTATACTTAATGGATTTGGTTCTTTTGGACCTTTTCTCTTTTTAATAATCTTATCACCCTCATTTTCAATTTTATTACCATTTTTAACATCATTTAAACCACCAGTTAATTTCTTAGCTTCCATATTCCTACTAACTTGAGCACTTGCTTTACTTAATGGTTCCATAACCATAACTGATCTATTCATATAAATTAATGGTATACCTGGAATTTTTCTTAAACTCCAACGTAATTTTTCATTTTCAGTGGCAATTATATATCTATGTTTATTTTCTCCATTAATTATAACAATTGATTTTATACATTCATGAGATGGTAATGGATCTTTTGGTGGATGATTACAACGACGTCTTTCAAAAGTTTTTGCAATATTAATTAAATTTTGATTCTTGGTTTTATAAAGTTCTTGCATACAACATTGAGTAATCACTAAATGGGGGTTAGTATCAATACACACATTCTCTAAGGAATTAACATACTTGGTTTAACTTCAGCTTGTATAGTTCTTGCAAGACCTTTAGATAAATCAAATGATGATTTTTCACATAATTCCACAATTGTATCATCAACTATAACTTGATAAGGTTCTCTGAATTTGAATGTGTGGTTATACACAAGCATCTGTTTACGATACGCTTTAGCTCTTTTTTGACGCATCTTTAAATATCTCTATGGGTTCTTAATTTATTATACAGATCAAATTATATACATCTTTATCTATACATATAAATTTTTTTTAATTATGAAAACCTTCTCGCGAAAATTAAAAAAAAATTACGTAATCGATGAGCTGATTATGTAATATTTAGATTTAATTTTAATCACATGACCACATTTTGAAGAACACGCGAATTCGTTCTACAAAGTAAATAATTGGTGTTGGGATGTTTTATGGTGGACTGTTTTTTTTCATTTAAATTCGAGGGTACTCACAATTGGCTTAACTATGTATCAGGTCACATGGTTTTCCAACCACCGGTTTTAGAATTTTTTTTTTTCACCAACATTAATAAAACTTTCGAGGAATTAATAGTACTATTAATGGTATATATTAAAGTCTATACATCAAAGAATAGTCTGCGAAAACTTTCCCGCTTAAAAGTGATTATTCTAACAGTGTTATAACAAATAAGATAAAAATGAAATACTTAGCTGCTTACTTATTATTAATTCAAGGTGGTAATGAATCTCCATCAACTTCTGATATTAAAGAAGTTTTAGAATCTGTTGGTTCAGAAGTTGAAGAATCAAGAATCACTTCATTATTAAGTTCATTAGAAGGTAAAACCATTGATGAAGTTATTGCTGAAGGTTCAGCTAAATTAGCTTCAGTTCCAACTGGTGGTTCAGGTGCTGCTGTTGCTTCATCTGGTGCTGCTGCTTCAACTGAAGAAGCTGCTGCTGAAGAAAAAGAAGAAGAAGCTAAAGAAGAATCAGATGATGATATGGGTTTCGGTTTGTTTGATTAAGAATAGTGTTGAATAATATATATTATTGGAAATATTTTGGTATAGTTTTAAATAATTTAAAGAAAAGATTAATCATTCAAAATACAAGTAGTGGATGTATATATGTAAATTTATTCATTTAATAATTGTTTAAATCTTTGCTTTTCAGATTCATTAAATGATTTATATCTTTCCATATTAATTCTTAATTTATTAATTTCATTTAATAATTCAGAATTTTTATCTAATGGTAAATTTTTTTGTATATTTGATCTTTCACCAATTTTTGTTTTCAATAATTCTTTATATGTTTTAATTAATTGAATTTTCCTTTGTGTTTGTTGAATTTCATTTATTTGATTTATTAATTCAATTCTTTTGAGATTATAATCATTATATTTATCATTATTATCAATTTTTGGTAAATTTGAAATTTGATTAATTATATCATTTAATGAATATAATTTAAAATCACTTTGTAAATTAATAGGTATTTCTAAATCTTTTAGAAAATCAATAAAATCTTGTTGATCAAGTTGTTGATTATCTCGAAGATTTATAATTTGTTCAGATATTTGAGTTATTGCTTGAGTAGAATAATAACGATGATATGCATTTGTCAGTATGATGTTTGCTAATTTAGTTAGTAATTAAATTCATTTTGCATAATTTCAAGATTAACTCACCATCTTTTAATATTTTGGATAATTCTCTTGGTTTTAGATATTTGTTGTTGTTGTTGTTGTTGTTGTTTATTGATTCATTACAAATATCTAAAAGCGTGTCATCTAATTTCAAAGGTGCTTGTATTTGTTTGATATTTGATCTTATGAGTTTATTCAATTGTTGATAATCAGACATATTGTGTTCTTTAATACAGTAAAGATATCTATTTGTAATCTATTGATCAATTGTTTATACTTCGGTTTAACGTGCCTGAAGTTCTCTCTTTTTATTTCGCGAATGTGTTTTAGATGGAGAATTGTATAGAGATTCTAAACGGCTGCAAACACCGCAAAATAGCCCACGAGCATTGACTTTAAAGATTGATGGACATTGGACCCTTGTGATATACTTAATATATCATAGTGGTTGTAGTAGTGGTTAATAGTTATAGTAGTCTAAGGGTCTAAGGGGTAATGGGTATGGATAGGCTAATTTGAACGGCTCTTGTGAGTATCTGTTGATCAAGTTGTTGTCCAATGAGATTAACATCAAGATAAAGTATACCCTTTTAGGCATACCATCCACTCCACAAACACCACTAACTCCATCAATTAAAGCCAATAACTCATTGTATTCATTCACCGGAGACACTCCGACTGAGCAAATAATAGATGAATAGAACAATCAAAGATCTCATAATCAATCAATACATTAATACAACAATCAATACCATCAATAGATAAAATATAGATTGATTATATATTCATTAAATCAACATGTGATCAATTTCAAAATTCAAAGTGGCAAATTTAAAAATGCACCATTATGCAACATTATGCAACCACCATTTTTACAGTTAAAGTAATACCTTATTATGCACTGTAAAATATACTCATCATTGTTGTTGTCGAGATACCAAATAAATATAAATCATGATCCATAATTGAATAAAGATACTTGATCAATAATACCCACAGGAATATCACTATGGCGGAAAAGACCCACGACCATTCAAAAGGTTTGGAGTATAAAAACCTCATAAAGGAAAAAATACTTAAACCTTCAAAATTACCTCAACATTTATCATTGAAAAAACATCATTCTCATCTAGTTATAAGAGATTCAAATTATTTTAACAAGAATCCAACATCTTTTATAGCATGTGCCTCGTGTCATAGAGGTCGAGTATTGAAATTATCTACAATTCAAGAATCAACAACTGATGATATTCTTAATGAAATTTATTCAATAATTGGTGTAAATCCATGTTCGAAAAAAAGAGCTAAAACAAATATAACTACTGATGAGACAAAAAGGCAAAAATCTGATCAACTGCATCATTTACCTTCATTATCAAACGGTCCCTTGATTAAAATACCCAATTTTCAAGATTTTTTCCAAGATATTGATGAACCAAAAAATTTATCAAATTTCAATTTAAAAATTCCAATTGATTCAATTAATTCTTCAACAAATATAACAACAACTTCATTACAATCAATTTATCAAGGTGAAACAAATTTCCCAACTTCATTAGATTTATTTTTATCAATTAGTATTGAAAAAATCTTCCCTTTTTTCTATTCAAAAGATTTTTTAATAATACCATTACCTACATTATCAAATACAAGATTTAATCAAACATTAGATGAAAATATTTATTTAAATGATTCTAATTTAAATGAAGCTATAAATTATAGAATAAATAAATATTTGGATCAAGAAAACATTTCAACTAATAATTTAAAAATTATTATTATAAATTGTTCATATCAAGAAGGTTCACCACAAAATTTACAAGAAGATCAAAGTCATAAATATGTTGGTAAAATTATAATTATTTCAGATTTCATAGTTAATGAATTAAATAATCAATTAATTTATCAAACCAAAAAATTATTCTTAAATCATGATTATACATATATAGATTCGAAATTTGAATGGATTCAATCAACAATTTGGCAAAAAATTATTATATCACCATTACAAAAAATTATATCAAAAAAATTTGAATATCCAATATTAGGAAATGTTATAAGTTCAGATGTTTTCTTAAACACTTCAATTTCAATTAATGTACCATATTTAATAAATTCAGGTTTTTATCAAATTAATCATTCAACAAGTTTATATATAGTTTGTTATTTAATTTTAAATTTATTAAAAAAATTTAAAAATTCATTAGGTATTTTGGATGAATTAAATTTAATGAATAATTTAAATGGTATTGAATATAATAATCAATTTAATATTTATATACTTAAATTATTACTTGATAATTTACAAAAAATTTACGCATGATAAGTTTTGATTATATTAATATAAATTTGTGTAGAGTTCTGTATAATGGTTTGTTTTTTCATGTCATTATGGAATATGACACAATTAGGAAATCTCCTCCGAAATCCGACGGATTTAATTTTTTAAAATGTATCAAAAAAACAATTAATTTTAATTAATTTATATATATTAATTAACGGATTTGATTATTTGGATCTTTAATAATATATATATCTTTTTTTTATAGTAATTTGGAGTATTTTTAATTAAAATTTGATTTTTTCAAGTTCAAAATTTATTTTTATTTTTAATTACCATGATTGTTAAAAAAACTTGTAATTTTCACTATAAATTCTGAAAAAAAAAATTTAATTCAAAATAACCATGATAAATTCAAATTAATTATAAACAACCACTTAAACCATTGATAAATACAAAGTAGAACCACATTTGAATATATTGGTTTCTAATCAACTTCTCGTAAATCATTACTCCCTTAAACAAGCAATTCTCAACTACGCAGCTATATTAATACGATCTACAATGCACATTTAAACAATACGCGCAGCCCCTGTTTAACGCATGCAAATATTTCGAATTGATTACTAAGAATAATACCCTTATGCAAATTTTAAACGCATTAATATGCAAGGAAAATTTTTCTATGGAATAATTAATACCAAAGCTGGTGAATTATTGTACTTAGGGTAGATCTATTACAATTCACTAGTAGGTTTAATTAATATATTAGTATTAGGAGATATTAGTACCTTGTACCTTTGGGACCAATGATCGGATTAATTCATCAAGCTACATTATTGTTTTTAATTATCACGTTAATTTCAGATACTATAAGAAGAGTAAAAAAAATAATAAAAAAGGTTTTTTAAAAGTTATCCTGTTAGAAGAAATGATAAATTTTCTTATAATTTATCATAGTATTCTTCATAACCTGGAACAACTTCTTTCAAACCTTGACGCTTACGAGTAGCTGTAACAATTTCACCAGCTTTTGAAGTTGGATCAAGAGGATCAGTAGTTAAAGTAGCCCAATGATCAAACACCATTTGTGGGAAAGCTTGACCACCAGTAGCTTGACGTAATTCACCAGTGAAACCAAATGATTCATTAACTGGTAAATAAGCTTTAACAGTAAATAATGGAGTACCTGGTCTTTGTTCTTCTGAAACAACTTGACCTCTCTTTTTATTCAAAACTGAATAAATACCACCAATAGCAGATTCTGGACATTGAATTTCAACAAGGAAAACTGGTTCTTGAATTCTTGGTTCAGCTAATAAAACAGCAGCATAAGTTGCTCTTCTCATAGTTGGTAAAATTTGACCAGCACCTCTATGAATAGAATCAGCATGTAAAGTAACATCTAAAATGTTAATACGAATAGAACGCAAGTTTTCTTCTAAAATTGGACCAGCACCTGAAGCCCAAGCAAAACCTGAAACAACAGAATCTTTGATTTCTGATAAATATTGAACAGCTTTAGTTTGATCAACAACAACATTAGCACCAGTACCTTCTGGACCAAAACACCAAATCTTTCTAGCATCAGTAACATCCCAACCAAATTCATCAGCCAAGATTCTAGCACGAGCTTTGAAATCATCTTTTGGTGAAACTTTACCAGTTTCAATGGCAACAGCAACTTCTTCACCTAATGGTTCAGCCTTCAAGTATAATCTGTTATGTTTGTTTGGTGATTTAGATAAAGCAGTCATTCTTGATTCAGCTTCAACAGTTTCTCTGTATGAAACAACTGGTGGGGAAATCTTTAATGGAACACCAGCATGATCATTTTCTAAATCTGATAAACAAATTTCTAAATGTAATTCACCAGTACAAGCAACAATATGTTCACCGGATTCAGACATAGAAGTAACAACACATGGATCAGATTTTGATAAACGTTTTAAACCTTCAACCAATTTTGGTAAATCTGAAGCATTTTTAACTTCAACAGCAACTTGAACAACTGGTGAAACAGAGAATTTCATAACCTTCAAGTTATGAGCAGCATCATTGGTAGTAATAGTACCAGATTTCAATAAGAATTGATCAATACCAACTAAACCAACAATGTTACCAGCTGGAACATCTTCAATTGGTTCAACAAATCTACCCATCATTAAAACAACTCTTTGGATAGCCTTCAAGAATAAATCATCTTTCTTACCTGGAACATAGTTTGGACCTTGAATTCTAACTTTTTGACCAGATTTAACAGTACCAGCGAAAACACGACCAAAAGCGTAGAAACGACCTTTATCAGAAGTTGGAACCATCTTGGAAACATACAACATTAAATCAGCTTTTGGATCACAGTCTCTGATTGAGATACAAGCAGCATCATCAACTGGACCTTCATATAAAGTATCAGCTCTGTAGAATTGAGCAGTAACTGGAGATGGTAAATGAATAACAATCATTTCTAATAAAGCATCAGCAGCTGGTAAGAATTTTTTCATAACAATCTTTAATAAAGCTTTACCTTCTAATTCTTTTTCATCACTCTTCAAGTTAATTTCCAATTTTTCTAATAAAACTGGAATTTCTTCCTTCTTGAAGTTCATGATAGCACTGAATAAACGGAAGATTGGATCCAAGATGAACATGTTGAAAGCACGTTCTAATGGTTTACCATCAGCATCTCTATCTTTGTTGGTCCATTTCTTGGTTTTTGGGTTGAAGTAAGAATCACCCCATAAACGTTCCATCATTTTTGATTTATCAACACCAAATTTCTTGGAGTATCTAATAGCAAATTGACGAACAGTGAAAGCCCAACCATGTAAACCGGAACCGAAAGCAACGGTACCACGTTCTGGGTAAACTTGAACATCACCTAAAACTTTGTCAGAGTAAGTAGCAATGACAACGTTAACAGATTCAACAGTTCTTGAGAAAGATTGGTATAAATCTTCCTTGGTGACTTGCAATTCTAACAAAGCACGATCAACCTTGTTAATAACAACAACTGGTTTAATACGTTCAGCTAAAGATTGACGTAAAACGGTTTCAGTTTGGACACAGACACCTTCAACAGTATCAACGACAACTAAAGCACCATCAGTAACACGTAAAGCGGCAGTAACTTCTGAAGAGAAATCAACGTGACCTGGTGAATCAATCAAGTTAATTAAGAACTTGGTACCTTCAGTCTTTTGTTTGATTTCTTTGACATCATCGTCAGTCATTTCAGAGTATAAAGAAATGGCAGTGGATTTAATAGTAATACCACGTTCTTGTTCATCCTTTCTGGTATCGGTGAAACGAGCTTCACCAGCTTTAGCAGCTGAAATAATACCAGCACGTTGAACCAAGGAATCGGTTAAAGTAGATTTACCATGATCGACGTGGGCAATAACAGACATGTTACGAACATTGGTAACCTTGTCCATTAAGGCACGCATTTGCTAAAAAAAACATGTTAGTACTTATTCTCAATTTTAAGTCCTTTTAATTCAATTCTCATTTACACCCTTTTGCTCTCTTTGATGAAGTTTTGATAGTTTTTTTTTGAAAAGTTGATCTCTTGGATTACATAATACACAAAAAATTTTTCCACTCATTAACTATCGCCATCGCTGATAACAACAGGGCCAAAGAATTGAATAAATTGATTTTAAACGTACATCAACTGTGAAGTTCACTATTATATCTGTTAGTAAATTGATCTTATTTGAGGGAAAAGTTTTGATGTTGTAGCGTTGTTCAGTTTGTGAAGGCAATTTTTTTTACTTAGGTTGCCAGATCCCAACTCAATTGAGTCTCAAAATTTTTATTCATAAACTGAACAACAGCATACAAGTCTATCAAAATTTCAATGGGCATACCCTCACGGGCGCCTTGTCTCAATGATATCACATACCCATCTTGAATAATTAATATAACTTGAAAAGGTGAAGTTTTATTAATTCAACACTACACTTAAAGCGAGTTACAGTAGGAAGAAAAGAGGGAAGGGAGAAATTTAAGTAGGAAAAATTTTTGACAAAAAATTTTTTTTTCCAGTGCGATGCCGCGAATTCTCTTCTGGCTGGGGCCACGCACTCATCGTTGTGGGAGGAAACCTTCTGGTTCTTTGGTGGGAGCTGGGCTCTGCAGGTGGAGGACGCTAGACAGAGATAGGCAAGGCTGGGACAATCAATGGGTGGCACATGCCCAGTTGTTTACGCAGAAGTTCTCAGTTTTACGCAAAGAGTAATCTAATCAGACATAGATCGAATTTTACATATTGGGTATAATTAAAGAGGTACATGTCAGTCGTTATTTCAATTAAAAATAGTACACTATATTCTAGAAGGTCGAACCTCCTAGTAATGAAGCAGCATTTTTAGCATCAATGGCAACTTCTTCCTCTTCATCTTGCTCTTCATTAATTGGAACCTCAGCAGGTTCTTCAGTTCCCTGTAATATATCATCACTGAAATGTGACACTTTACGATCACCACTCCAACTATCACCTTCAGGACCTTGACTTGAAGTATGGACATTTTTCTTGACTGGATATTTCTCTCTTCCAAGTCTTGATAGCCCACCATTTTCATCAACTAATCGAACATCAAGTCTAACTTTTTCTAATACTGATAATTTTTTTCTTTCATATTCAATTCTCTTGAAAACAAATTCTTTAAAAATTTGTTTAATTAGTTTATCAAGATATGCAAGATATTCTTCTTTTTCAATCAACATATTTGCTGTTATTCTCTTAATCTTCAAGGTCAATTCCTCTTCATATTTTGTTGCCTCTTGTAATGATCTAATAGCTTCATCCACTTTTATTGGATTAATATCTTTTTTATTTCTCAATTTTCTAGCATTCTCATGTTTTAATTTTGTATTTGACTGAGCATTAATCAAATCTCTCATTAATAGATGTCTATTAGTCAAAGCTTCTTTAATTGTGTACCCATCATTACTGATATTTTCCAAACCATCACCAAGAGTAGCAAGATCAAGACTCGCAATAACTGATTCCAAATCTCCACTCACCGTTATCGTTTTACCAAACTTTTTCCACATATTTTGCATTCCAGGATGGGAATTTTCCAACAAGTTTAATTCAACGATTTTGGTACCAAGTTCATTTTCACTAACTGCTAAAGTCTTTCTCATTTTACTCAATTTTTCTAGTTTGTGATGTATATCTGTAGTAGCTTTGTAAATTGATTTAATTAATGGTCTGAACTCTGCAAGCTCCAAAACCTCATCATATGGAGGTTGGAATTGTTTCAAGGTCTTTCTTTTTAATCCAGAAGCTGGAACTTTGGATTTGTTTATTGGTGAATATGAATTATGATCACTTTCAATGAAAAACACAAACTCTTCATTTCTGATAATAATTGGATTAGAAGTAACTCTATTAAACCAAACTTGGAAATTTTGGATTGTCTTTTTATAGTCTTCCTCGTTTTGGATACCATAATTGGTGAATGGTTGAGGTAATGAAGGGATAAAACATTCTGGATTAGCTCCATTTAAAAATTTAAAGAATGACTCAAATTCTTGATATGATTTTTTGATCCCCTTATAGTTCTTCTTTCTGAAATGCCCAATATTTGTTACAACATCGAATATTATACCTGGGTTCTCTTTTTTGTTACTCAGAGATCCCACTCTTTCTATGCCCTGTACTTTGATATTTATTTTGTAATCATGCTTGTGATCATAACGTTCCGGAAGTAATGATTTGAGATCTTCATCTTTCTTGCTACTTTTAGCAGTTGTTTCATCTTGATGGCTTGTCTGATCTGAATTGGATTGATCAATATCTGTTGATCTTGGTTCTTCAGCCTCTACTTCTTCATCTTGACCATAAGGATTATGTTCTGGCTCGATCTCTTGATCTTGTTGTGGCGCAGGTTCTGAGAATGGATTATTATCAAATTCATCTGGGTCATACGGTATTGATGAGGACATTTTCTAAGTGATTATGATACAACTGTGTCTATAACTTGTCAACAATGTGCTGTTCTTAAAGGGGTGCTGTACTTTTCATAGATAGTTGAATTGTGCCAGCGATTTGGGCGCGAAACACACTGAATTTACCCGCCGCCTAAACAACTCTAGAAGGAGACCTCTGCCTAGAGTTTATGAGCCAGCCTAAGATCTCTGCCTGGAGGTATCGCCCTCCGCCAGGACTCTCCCGCCAAATCTTTCTGATAGGAAGAGGAATTGAAATCAGCGATATAAGGTACCTTGCACTTGATACTATCAAACTACTAATGCTGAAGCGTACTATTCCTAGACTGGCAATGAGTAAACGGTTGATACTGAAACCCCTGGAGAAAGATGATGTGTCCATTAGGGGAATCATATTTGACATGGATGGGACTCTTTGTATGCCTCAGACATGGATGTTTGGTAAGTGTGGTTCATTATCTACTATAGATTAACACAGAGGACATAATATTAACAACTGTATAGCTGCAATGAGACAAGCTATTGGACTTGTTGAAAGAGGCGTTGATATCCTGACATTCATAGATGCTCTGAGCCCCGAGCATCAGAATGATGCAAAGAGAAAGATAGCTGAAGTTGAAGAGAAAGCCATGAAAGAGATGGTGAGTTATGATTCGCTATAGAAGATGTAATAATTTTATCTAACTATCAATTTAGGAACCTCAACCGGGGCTAGTCGAACTAATGAAAGTGAGTGGAATTGAGTGAGATAGCCATGATACTGATCACTAACCTTTTATACAGTTTCTGTCCGATATTAATCTTCCAAAAGCTATATGCACAAGAAATTTAATAGTAAGTACTTAACCAATATTGGGGCATCACCGTTTCAGCATACTAATGAATTTCATAGACACCAGTAAACCACTTAATCAATAGTTTTATCCCAGAGCAAAACTTCTCACCAATCATTACAAGAGAGTTCTTACCTCCAAAGCCACATCCTGCTCCAATATTGCATATTGCTGAACAATGGAATATCGATGCAAAGCATTTGATAATGGTTGGTGA
This sequence comes from Hansenula sp. Y91-04, assembly GCA_037042445.1. NCBI lineage: Eukaryota > Fungi > Ascomycota > Saccharomycetes > Phaffomycetales > Wickerhamomycetaceae > Hansenula > Hansenula sp. Y91-04. The sequence goes on along the minus strand of JAXQKK010000061.1, from coordinate 24,414 downwards.
CTCTATTGATGATATGAAGTCTGGTAAGGAGGCTGGCGCTACTACTGTATTAATAAAGAGTCATGCTAATGGTCGTATAAGAGATATAGAACAAACGGATTATGTTATTGATAGACTTGACGATCTGATTACATTGATGGAAAAAGGAATACCTTTAAAAAAATAAATAATTAATGCTAGCTAATTTATGACGAGTGTAGTAAACGTTTTGCTTTCCATAATGATGACTTATAATGCAAAAAAGCTGTTGTGATACCAATCATATCCTCAATTCTATCTTCGTTGATATAAAGCCAGAAATCAGTCCCACTTTTATTCTTGAACCTCACCATTCCAATTCTTTCACACCACAAATCCTCCAGAGACAAATCTTCTTTGATTTTAGGAGTCTTTTCCAAATATCCATTAGATCTCCAAACATATCTCATTGAGTTTTTTGAAACCTTAAAACTTGAGTACTTGTATAATTTATGAATTTCAGTAAAAATCTTGTAAAGCTTTCGAACTTCATATTTCTGCAAATCATTCTTAGTTTCCAAGTGTATTGGAGGACCAAGAATCCCTTCACTAATTATTGAATTATGTCCAAGGCTAGAGTCAATATATGGAACAATTCTACCTGGTGAAATCAGACTCGCCAATACATTTGATGGACTCGGTAGCGAGGACCCAATAACAGCACTATTAGCAGCAGAACCTTCAACATATCTGTTCCCCAGATTAAAATAAATGTAACTTCTGTGGAATAACCATCCAATATTGATTGTAGCCATCTCAACCTGGTCCAGTGTTCTAGACACTAGCCATTCTTCTCTGAATCTTGATTTCTGCCTTGGTTTTTTGTATACCTTGTACATTAGAAGATTATGGGAATCGAAAATACTAAACGAATTATCTTCATTTGTATCTTTGATGAAATGAAATCCAGTAGCGGCATTGAAATTTAATGGTAGATATTCTTTTTGAGCCTCATTTTTAACTTGTTTGTAAAAAGCGACGGCTTGATATATCACATCAGAGCTAAATGCTGCAGTAACTAGGAACACGGAAGCCAATACATATTCCATTTTGATTGTGTTGATTATTATAAGAGATTGCCTTTCAAAGGTTATAAAGGCATCACCAAGCTTTTAATAATTTGTTTTTTATTAGTACATTTTATTTTTTTTTTAGTTTTGTACTACACTTTTTTTTTGTGTCAAATGACATATCTTATCTTTTTTTTCCCAATTCTTTAATTAGCAGTTAAACTCATTTAGCAAAGATGTACGAGTATAGTAGTATTGTATCATAGCGGATAATCTAGCAGTGCAGCCAAGTTAAGATTAGTTCATTTCAACATCAGCAGCTTCATTAGGCTTCTCTTCATTAGAGGCAGGGGGAGTTGGAGTAGCACTTGGTCTAACTGATTCATCCCAATCTTTCTCTAAAATTCCAATATTATCCAACTTGATCTCGTCATTGAAGAACCTCTCTGCATGAAATCTTTCGCTAAATGTTATATTGATACTTGAAGCAGATTTATTTGTAACATCAGCAACATTGTTACCGAAGCTTTCCAAAACCTTAGCAAGTCCCTCATCTTTTGGATTCGCCAAATTCTTCACCGTCACAGTTCTTGTTCTTAGATCCAGTTTTCTATTGTATGACGCACCTACTGGTCTTTGATAAGGGGTGAAACCTCCACGTCCTCTTGCTGATCCTCTACCTCTTGCTCTTAAAGCACCTCTTCCTCTTTGAGGTACCACTGGAATTGTACCATTCAATTTGGCCTTATCAGCAGCAATAGAATCAGGAGTAACTCCTAATTTGGACATTTCAGCCTGAATACTATCAACTTTAGCTTTTATAGCTTGTTCATTTTGAGGATTAGCCTTAAATTCAGCCTCTAATTTGGAGAGTTCTTGTTCGAAATTATTCAACATTTTTTCTTTTAATGCAATCATTTCCTTCAATTTGGCATCCTGTATTTTCTTCTTAGCCAATCTCTCTTCAAATTCTCTTTGTCTTTCAATCTGTTTTGCTTTAAATCCTTCAACATCAAATGGCTCTTCTTCCTTTTGTTTGTGTTCCTGTGCCTGTTCGGCATCTTTCTTTCTGAAAAATACTTTGATAAATCTGTTATCAAAGATAGGAACTGGTGAGCTCCATGCTTTTCTTGCTGAGTGTGGGTTCGCAAATTCAATCTCTGCAATTCTTGAAGTCAAATCTATCGACACATTATCAATTGCACCAAATCTTGAAAAATAAGCCCTGATGATTTGTTCTTCAAGCTTATCATTTGGTAAATTTGCAATAATCAAATGCTTAGCGTGTGGAACTTCAGTTTGAGTGATCAAACTTTTCAAGTTTTCTCTTTGTTGTTGTCTGTTTTCTGATATTCCTTGGGGTTGGAAATTGTTTCTTCTTTGCCTTCTCTTATAATCAGGTGGTGCGTTTCTATAAGATGTCGGATCTGGTGTATATATTTCTTGTGGTGGTTGATTTGTTAAACTTTGAGCTGGGGCGTTTCCTGTTGTAGATTCTTTCTCAAATGCTCTAGTGGATAGAACATTGACGATTTCGAATGCAAATGATTTACTATCCTCTAGAAAGTCATCCAACTGTTCTTGTAACAATTTAGCCAATTCATCACCTTCAACTTTGTTATTCAACAAAGCTAAAACATAATCCGCCAACACATCAGGTTCAGCGTCTGACAGTTCACTGGATCTCTTGATCAACCAAGGCTTCAATTTAGGGACGTCTTCTGTGGCTAATGGCATCTTATAGGCTCAATTGAGTTCTATGAAAGGCTAATGGTATCTTTCTGGATATGGCGCTTATGCCTTAACAGCTTGTTGTTCAGGTTATGAACTTCCAAGGTGACTTTTAAAAGTTTATAGATCAACTAATTAATTCGCAGAAAATGAAAACGATCTAATGAGGCACCTGTAACGTTTTAATTACTCTATTGGGAAATCAAGAACATGAATAAACTAGTAAGCGAATAAAACATCATTATTATCTTCTTTGCAAAGTTATTTAGAGCCATAGATTGGGCGAATGTTTGTAGCTAATCATTATGAATTACCTAAGGTGAGTTTGTTAGCAATATAGTTGCACAATCTCAGGTTTCTCATCGGATCTTACGCTTAGTATGGTGAAAAAAGTTCTCGAGAAACCCACGATGCGATGAGTTTAGATTTGAAATTTAACCACACTGAAGTTTGAACACACAGAGATCTATTTCCCTAACTACAGACATAGAAAACATTGACATATATCCCAAAGATGAGTTACGTGATAACAGCCATTTCTCACAACCCACAGATCTCTACTGATGAGTTCAGAGAGCTTAAACAATTTCTTGACTCATTACCAGTTAAGATCAACAATATTGATACTTTGAGTGAAGATAGAGTCTTTGACTTTAACTGTTCTGTGATAAAATCAGAATCAGATAACTCTGAGCATAGAGAGGCGAAAATATTTGAAAGAATCAAGCAAGAAATCTTAGAATGGGAGCATGGTGATGAGATTGATTTGATTTTCCAAAAGAATGATGAGTTCCGTAAGGAAAAGAAACTATTTGTTTTCGATATGGATTCCACCTTGATCTACCAAGAAGTCATTGAGTTGATTGCTGCTTATGCTGGAGTTGAAGATGAAGTTGAAAAAATCACCACAGCTGCTATGAATGGTGAGATTGATTTTAAAGAATCATTAGCCAGAAGGGTTAAATTATTGAAGGGAATTGATGCTACAATTTGGGAAGATTTAAAGAAAAAACTAGAATTTACAAAAGGTGATTTAGAACTTACAAAAGCATTGAAGAAAACAGGTTGTAAATTGGCCGTTTTAAGTGGTGGGTTTATTGAACTTGCAACTTTTGTTAAAGAAACTTTAGGACTTGATTATGCCTTTGCCAACAACTTAAACACAGAAATTACAGAAGATGGTAAAAAAGTTTTCAACGGTGAAACCATAGGAGATGTTGTTGATGGTAATAAAAAGGCTGAATTATTGAATTACATTGCTGAAAAGGAATCCATCGACTTGAGAGCTGTTGTTGCTGTTGGTGATGGTTCAAATGATTTACCAATGATGGGTGTTTCTGGATTTGGTGTTGCATGGAATGCTAAACCAAGAGTTCAAAAACTAGCACCATCAAAACTAAATACAAAATCTATCGCTGATATACTCTACATTTTGGGATATAATGATAAAGAGATCAAAGAACTTTTGGAATAGAATAATATACAAAATTTAATAGAGAAAACTTCTATGTAGAGTATCCTTATTCCTCCCTTTCTCTAATAATACCTTTAACGACACCTTGAAGACCATTGAATAGTAAAACTTCGTCTCCAACCTTGACATCTTTTAGATTTATTTGCTTTTCAGAAATCAAACCTTTAGTCAACAGCAAATGCCTTACCACACCACAGAGACAACCTGATGCTAATGGTGGTGTTATCCATTGTTCCTCTCCTGTCTTGAGGTCAATGGTTTTAAATGCAACATTCGTAATGGAACCTTCTGTTATTTGATTTGCTGTGTTATATAATAATACTTCTTGTGGTTCATCTGTGTTTGGATCTAAGGCACGAGCCCTTGCTTCATTATAACGATCACGTCTTGTAGTTTTGAATGATGTGAATGGTGATATTGTTATTGGTTCACTATCTATGTAGAGATTCCATATTTTTGATGTATAATTTTCAAGTGTGTTAAACCCATCAAATAAATTATATCTCTGAGCAGCAATGTGAGCAGTGATTTTAACTTCACCTTGTTTATTTATGGTGAGTCTCAATCTATAAGAGTTTGACTTGTCGAGGTCAGCTATAACTTCATTTAGTTTAAACAAAAGTTCATCTCTTGAAATTTCGAATCCGAATTCAAAGTAAGCTAATGTAAATTTCAAACGATAAAAATGTTCATCAAATAAGAAAAATAATTTTGAATTATCTGAATTTGGCTCAAAGATATTTGGATCCACTGAATCAGTTAATAATGGATCGTACCTTATGGTACTTAAAATTTCAAAATCTATATCTTTATAATTAAATTCTGGATTAATATATTGTTTTTGAATTTGTTCTATCGCTGGAGCAAAAGCCTCAAGTCTTTTAGGATCTTTCACAGCAACCATTATTCTCCATCAATTAGAACTTCAATAGTAGAGATATTAAAAGAAGATAAACCCTTATTGAAGGTCGTGATTAAGTTTTATTGTAGAGATGAGGTTTGCAAACTTGAAACTATGAAACAAAAATATTACACGTAAAGAAATGACAGATATGATGTGGTCCATTACAAATTTAATGTAAGTACAAACATATATTTCATTATTATACCAATTTAACAACCAACAAAAACCAAATTAATATACATAAATGATAAAAAAAAAGATAACATATAAAACGATCAAGCATATTCCTCACTGATGAAAGATTTTCTTAATTCAATTCTCTTCGAACCATGTAATCTTCTCAAATAATCCAATCTTTCAGGAATTTCAGATTTTAAATATTCATCATCTTGTGGAGTCCAAATACCATGAACATGACGAGGTGGATTTTCACCAGTTTTAAGGAAAATTTCCACAAATTTTGGAATTAAGATCAAATCACCACAAACACTTGTAATAATAAAAGTACCGAATTTTTTTTGAATACCAGCTTCTACATATAATGCTGAAATTAATTGTTCAGCATCATCACTTTGATAGGAACGATTAACAATTTCAGAGATTTTATCAACGACGCTAATCAATGGCTGGAATTCAAAGAATTTAGCAGTGACCAAATCTTCAGTGAGGAAATCTTCCGGAACAGGTGAAGAATTCAATTTATTAGCAGCAGCGACAGCAGCAGCAGCATCGGACTCATAGTAACTGGTTGCTTGAGAAATAGCTGCTAATTGTTCATGGGCAGCAGTATCAAATATGTTATTTGGATCTCTTGGAGCTTGGACTTGAACTTCTGGAGCAGGTTGAGTTTCAGGAGCAGGTTTTGGCTTTTTATTTTGTGATTCATTTGTTTGATCATATTGCTTATTATGTTCAATGAGCTTTTCAACTTCTCCTTCAACATTTCTTTCTCTTTTAAGAGATTTTGGTAAATGTTTACCAGTGAAATTTTTAATAGCTTCAGGAGTGTTTCCTGCCTTTTTTTCAGCTTGATAATATTCGATATATTTATCAATACCAAATGGAATGGCAAATTTTCTGTATCTATCTCTCCATGCTGCCTTAGTATGATGCTTCAAATTTTTTTCTTCAGCTAACTTTTCAAAAAATTTACCTGGAAGAACAACTTCTGTAGGATTAAGTTTCGCAGCTTCACCACCTACTTGTTTCTCGTTCAAATGTTTTCGAACAGACGAACATAGAGTATAGTCATCATCTGCAGTGAATTTGGTTTTCACAGTTGATGGGAAAACTTTGGTTTTAATTGGTTTTCCTTGTTCATCAAGAATCAATTTCCCATTTTTATCAATCTCGTAGACATACTGTAACTCAGATATTAAATGTGTTCTAAAACGATAACGAATAGAGTTACCAGTATGATTTTTAAGTTTTATTGCAATTTCTTCGAAAAGTTTATGAGTAGAACGACGATTTGGGTTTCTTCTAACTTCTTCTAAAATTTGTGCATCTTCTTGTGGAGTGAAACCTTTCTTATTAGATCTAGGTCCATCTTGATCATTATTTTGGGCAACTAATTGTAAAGCAGTTGCTTGAGAAGCAGAAGATTCCACTTGTTGGTCATTAGTAGGATCCCTATCCAAAAAGGAAACCAGATGTTGAACATTTTCATTTTCAGTTGCAATATTAGCTGAAAATGATTTATAAGAGTCAACTTTCAATAAAGAATGTTGAGATATGGAGTCATAAATAAATTTTGGATCAACTGTATCTCTTAATGGGTCATGATTTTTAGAAATATAATAACCAGCACCTGGATCATCTGTAATTTTACCACCATGAGCCTATAATATATATCTTGTTAGTACATACACAACGCGATTTGACAGAGCTTAAAATTACTCACTGAAATCAAGGCAATGAGGGTTTCTCTATTATCTTCATTCACAGGAATGAAGAAAAAAAGAGACTCATTGTGATTGTTCAAGAATAAATTGACTGTGGATTGTCTATTTTATCATTGTTAATATATTGTTGTCATTTATATGTCAAAAAAATCACCATAGTAATATTGTAAACAAAGGGAAAATGTAAACAAAATTCAGGGGTGTGTTGCTTACTTACTGTAAAAGCTGGTGATCAATGTTTTCATTATCGCTATTTCTAGCATCTTCAAATTCATCATCTGAACTCATCTTGTGGGTCTATAAATTTGAATGTGTCAATCAATGTAGTTCTGCAGTTGTTTGACAGATACAGATAATGGTGTATGGATGCCTTGTTGTGGTGTTTGGTTAAAACTTTTTGTATTTTTTTAAAGACTTCACGATTTTCTTTTTAAATAGTTGAAATTCGAGGGTCTTGAGGTCGGAAAAACAAAAATATCCTATAATCTATAACCATCTATCTCATCTCTTCATGAATCTTGGTCTGGATCATTAGTGATATTGATTTAATGGTTAATATCTGATCCTTTTATCCGATTTCGATTAGTTTACGAGACACGTTAGGTGTGTCGCGTATTCACTAGGCAGGTAGTTGATACAGGAATGAATATAGCGATAGTATCTACAACTTTTCAAAAACCTATAGTTTAATTTCTGTTATATTATAGTATTACTCTAGTTCTGCCCTTTAACTAATCCAATATTATTTAGCTGAATGCTTGATGATTTTTTCTTTGATTTCCTTAAAGTCATCACCAATAACTTTATCAATTTCTGAACCGTTTTTGTAAAAGATAACTGTTGGCATAGCTGTTACGTTTTGTGATTCAGCTACTGGAGTTAACTGTTCAACGTCAATTTTGTAAAAATCAACATCAGGGAATTCTTTAGAGTATTCGTCTAAATATGGAGCTAAAGTTTTGCAAGGAGGACACCAGACTGCAAAGAAATCAATTAAAACAAGTTTATCAGTAACTCCAATAGCTTCTTTGAATTCAGCTTCAGTAGTTAGAACAGTGACCATGATGAGATTGATATAATTGATTAATGTGAAAGAATGCTAATAGAGGTGAATAATTGAATCCTCATTAATAAATTAGTGGAAATACATAGGCCCTTTTATACTTTTTTGAATGTATAGAGCTAGGGGAATTATTATCAGCGGATCCACCATTACGTACTAGATAAAGCTGTTAGATATTCAGTTGAAGAGTAACTACAAGGTCACAGATTTCCGACACTGGGTACCTACTGTTGTGTATAACTTGGAGAGAAGTATCCCTGATGGTAGAGGTTAATGATAGGATAACAATATATGCCAGATAGGCATATAACTTATGAACCAGATAGTATATAAATAGGTGTATAAGTTGCAACGTTGAAACTGGCTGCCAAAACAAATTAGGCATTGTGCAGATAATTATTTATATGTTGAGTTCTTTTGTTCGTGAATATGAAGCTTTAATGGTGATCGGATTACAATATCGGCTCATTCGCCGGTGAAATAATAAATTTCAATCTACTATTAACTACGCGTTCATCTAAAAAGGTACAATATATGCAAGAGTTACTGATAAAGCATATCCATTAAATCTCATCAAACGTTTTTTTTTTTTTTCATTTATATAATCTATCAAATTTATAAGTTGGCTGTAATTTTTTGTTTGATAGCATTTGGATTAGCACCAATAACTTTATCAACAACAGAACCATTTTTATAGAAAATAATTGTTGGCATAGCACTAACTTCTTGTTCTTGAGCAACTGAACCTAATTCATCAACATCAAGTTTATAAAAAGCAGCTTCTTTATGTTGATCAGCGAATTTTTCCAATAATGGAGCAATCATTTTACAAGGACCACACCATGTAGCGAAGAAGTCGACAACGACTAATTTATCTTGGGCAATAGCTTCTTTGAATTGAGCTTCAGTAGTGATGACAGTAACCATTATGATATTTTAATTTAAATTAAATTGATCTTTGATGATTTATTTAATAAAAATGGTTGAGAAAACTTGACGATTTCAGATTCCTTTTATATGTTTTTTAAATCTTCGGTTGAGTTTGGGCGCGATTACAAATTGTGGATGGTCTATTTCCCTCGAATTGGTTTTGCAATTTGTCATCGAGATTAATTACTAACAGATTTGTGTCAGAATTATCTAGAAGATCTTGAAGAGATTAGAAGAAGAAAAGATGGATGAGTCAATGGCCATCATGATGGATATTGGTTAGTATTTGTAATAGTTAGCTAAGATGGGTTCAATCAGATAGTATTTGGCTGAATTAACTGATTAGATATGGGTGCGAAACTCATACTGTAATACTTCATCAACTGAATATAACCATAGATATTTCTCTATCAATCAAGGAAACTAAATAAATATAGAGAGGAATAATATAATAACAGAGAATGGAACATATATAGATTCCTCAATAACATCAATAAGAGACCCTTAAATATTGTTCACGAAGTAAATTCTTCCTCCAGACTTAAAAGAGTGCGTAAATATCAGAACCACCAACTGCGTATATTTCAGCACACTTAAATTTACCCTCACGAAAAGCTCAAAGGGATCACTTCAACTTGATGAAGGAGACAACTTGGGTACAACACTTCAGAGAGTACTTAGAGCCACAAGCAATGCCACCAAAGTTTGAAGTAAGTGGTGATGATTGAATTGACCTTGATGATACTAACATCTTTAAAAGATCATTGATACGGATCCTCACGCTTTCCGCGTGGTTAGATACTTTAGAGCTTCTGATTATGGGGTATGGGCATTAGGTACAGTGGGTATGCCTGGTTTATTTACACTCTTGGAATATTTTGATCATAATAATGGACGTCATTTCACAAAACCAAATGGAGGTGTTCTTAGAGTTACCACATTATTGGGATTTTTCGGAGGGTTCTTAATTGCTTATAATAAGTCAACAAGAAGATTTTGGGGGATCACTGAGAATGCAAGAGAAGTTAAAAAGGATAGATATGAAATTAAATCCAAGTTGAGTAAAGGTGAACCACTTTATGGTAGTTCAGTATTGACTCCATATGCTCAAGATGTTGCTTACAGAAATTCAAAAAATTCACAAATGAATCTTCATCTAATCCCATGGTTTAACATCGTCAACCATAGTCAACATGGAATTGACCTCAAGAAATACTATGAAGTTAGAAAAGGGGAAGAAGAATGGAACTTCCAATTACCAGCTCTCGAGGATGCTGAAAAGGCATTAAAAGATGCATCAGTATACTAATTTCTTGAGCCTTATTTATTCGTGTCATTTTTTGTCCCAGACAAAAAGCAATTATTTATTAACCAACTATTATTTATTTATTTATTTATATACTCCATCTTATTTATTACAATCAAATATCCATTCAATTGGCTTTATTGAGTATTTGTAGTGTTAAAATTATCAAACCGAGTCGAGAGATTACGTAATCTTTCTAATATTTTTTCAAGATGTTCGTCATATATAGAATCAAGATATTTTGACCTTAATTTCTTTACTTGAAAGAAGATTACACCATCCCTGGAGGAGTTCAAACCAATAATTGAATAGATACATACTGGAAGATGTCTACCAAATTGAACATACTGGTGCCTGTGAAAAGGGTTATCGATTATGCTATCAAACCAAGAATCAACAAAACCAACACTGGTATTGAAAAAACAGGTGTGAAATTTAGTATTAATCCATTCTGTGATATTGCTGTAAGTAAAACTAATCTTAATTGATATCCCGAGAGATTGACTAACAATTGATTAAAGGTTGAAGAAGCTATTCGTATTAAAGAAGCCAACAAGGGTCTTGTGAACAAAATTCATGTTGTCTCAATTGGTCCAACAAAAGCTCAAGATATTTTACGTCAATCATTAGCTAAAGGTGCTGATTCCTCTACATTAGTTGATGCTGGTGAAGAAGAAATTGAACCATTATCAGTTGCTAAAATCTTGAAACAAATTGTGGAAAAAAATGAATCAAATTTGGTTATCTTGGGTAAGCAAGCTATTGATGATGATTCAAATCATACAGGTCAAATGCTTGCAGGTTTATTAAAATGGCCACAAGCAACTAACGCCGCTAAAGTCGAACTCAAAGGTGAAGAAGTTTTTGTCACTAGAGAAATCGATGGTGGTGAAGAAACTGTTAAAGCTAAATTACCATTAATTATAACTACTGATTTACGTTTGAATGAACCTCGTTATGCCACTTTACCAAACACAATGAAAGCCAAGAAGAAGCCATTAGAAAAACTTAAATTAAGTGACTTTGATGTTGATGTTAGTAAGAGAATTGAAGTTTTAAAAGTTGAAGAACCACCAGTTCGTAATGCTGGTATTAAGGTTGGTAACGTTGATGAATTAGTTGCCAAACTCAAAGACCTAAAAGCCATCTAGATTGACTCATCCATATAAATATTAATCTCATAATGTTTTTTTTTTCCTGAATCATGAAAGCAGTAGCTGAATATTTCGGGTTTGTCATGTTGCATGGCTTCTTTGTTATATTCCATCCCACGCAATTAATGTGTAGAAGATTTCCCCATACTTTTTTTTTTGGTCTATCCCGAAAATATATAAAAACGCCCGATGCCTCCATCTTTAAATATTCAACTATTAACTAATAATCAATTCACACAATGGCGACGTTATCAAAGACTATAGAATTCCTAGAGCCAATAATAGCAGATTGGAAGTTTGAAGAAAAACCATTAGTGATTAATGTTTCTGGACCACAAGGTTCGGGGAAATCATATCTGTCTTCCAAATTGTTAATCCATCTAACTAGAACATATCCTGATTTAAAATCAATCACAATTTCTACAGATGATTTGTATCTCAAGCATAGAGATCTGAAACTACTTGCTGATGAACACCCAGGGACAAAACTTCTAAATGGTAGAGGACTCCCGGGGACTCATGATGTTGAGATTGGTTATAAGTTGATCTCTAGAGTTGTCAATAAAGAATCCGGATTCAAGATACCAACGTTCAACAAAGCCGCATTCCAAGGTGAAGGTGATAGAAATGATGAATCCTTATGGATAAACATTGACAAACCAGTTGATATCTTAATTGTGGAGGGTTGGTTCAATGGATTTGTACCATTAGAAAATAAAGATCAAATGGAAGCCAAGTATCAAAAATCTTCTTTATTACAAAGTTTCCCAATTGATGATCTTTATGAAATCAATTCATTCTTAGATGAATACACCAAGATATGGGAACTTTTCGATGTTGATATCTTGTTTGATACTGATGATATAAACAATGTATATGAATGGAGAATACAACAAGAACATGAATTGATCAAGAATCGCGGTACAGGAATGACTGATGACCAAGTTCGTGCATTCATTGCTAGATATATGGTTGTTTATGAATTATATTATAGAGAATTTACTGAAAGAGGTACTCCTTCTACACCACCTGGTCAAAATTTTAGAATTAAATTAGATCGTGATAGAGGTATTGAAAAAACTGAAAGATTTTAAAGATCAAAAAGAGTTGGTTCATGATCATCAGATAGTAAACTGATTATATTTTCTTGAGAAGCTTGTTGAGTCTTTTGTTCTGTTGATTGAGTGGCTGTTGAGTAATTGGTCACATCTCCCAAAATTTTTCTCTGTTTCATTCTCATGGTGGAAGGTAATCTGTCAGATAAATTGGTGTCAGTTATCAGATGATTAGATCTTGTTCTGCGCAGTTTTGTAGGTTCTCGATTCCTCTTCAATTCACGCTTTCTTGGTTTCTGCGTTTCAAGCGATGACTGTGGTATCTGACTATTGACCAATGGAGAAAGATGTGACATTGGTCGTAGAGTATAAATGGTATCACTAAATGAGTTTTCAGGTGTGAGCTGTGTGAATACATTATTAGCATATTGTCGATTAAACATAAAATCTGCTTTAAATTTGTTGAACTCAGCTGATAAATTGGAATGATTTGTCCCTAATACTCTAAGATCTCTTTGAAGATCAATCTGTGAGTTATGAATAGCTTCAACTCCTTTCAAGCATTTGGTTATGTTGTTATTGAGTGTTTGAAGTGTCTTATTGTTTTGTTTAGACGACGACCCAGAGTCAGTGAATTGCTGATTTAAAGCATTTAGGCTGTTGCTAACTGTCTGAAGCTTCCTGTTTAATATGTTGTTCAAATTATCTGTCTGCTTGTTTGTATTTCGACGAGATTTCATTTCTTTTATAGAATTATTGGTTAAGTTTATGGCATCTAGAATCTTTTGAATATCCTTACTTGTAGACGTGTCACCGCCCTTGCCTTTCAAAGTTGACAATACTTTTGTAGCTGATAAGAAACTCGCTGTTGCCTTAGAGAATGAAGCAACAGCAGTGTTGAGTGAAAGCTCAGATGATTGTTTCCAATCTTTGAATTCATTCTTCAAGTCATCTGCTGTTGTTTTGATGGTTTCTGAATTATGTGTCATCTGGCTTGTCAACACCTTAGCCTTTTCCCTCAAGTCTATAGATTCTAGTTCCAATCTGCCAGCCCACACCACCAATTCTTTGTTGATTGTCTCTTCGTCTAATGATTGTTCCTCAACAGCTTCGTCTTCATTACCAGAATCATCTGTATCGTTCAAGGTGGTAAACTCTTCCAGTACACTCTTTCCACTACCGCTCTTATTCGAATCTTTCATGCCAACATTATCTGAGGCACCCATATTTGTTGCTCTGGGTTCTGAAAAGTTGTTGAAACTCAAGTTTTGGATATTTTTCTCTTAATATAATAATAATCAAGTGTTAGCCGCCGAGTTCAGACAAAAAGGTCAACAATGAAAAAAACAAACAAACAATCTTCGTATATTAATATGCTTTATATGAACGTTTTTATTGAGCCCCAGGCCCTTCAATACTATGCATTTTGGAGAGTTCAGTGTAAGTCTTTGGTATGGCTCCCTTGGCTGGAGATCTGGTAACAGTACTGACAGGAGCTGTACTATCGTCTTGGAACCAAGGATGATCTATCGCCTGTTGAATATTGAGCCTTTGATCAGGATCAATCACGAGTAGCTTGGAGATCAAATCTAGTGCCAGATCATCTATAGCGTCGAAATAAGGACTATAAAATGCATATTTCGCTTGTATAATCTGTTCTCTCATGTTTGGTGGACCTAGCTCATCACTAAATGGAGGAAACCCAACCAAGCAAACGTATAATAGCACACCAGCACTCCATAGATCAATGTTTTTAGAGTATTTCCTCGTAGACTTTAGCACCTCAGGTGCAACATAAGCTGGCGTACCACATAGTGTGTTTGTGAAGTTAAGTTCACCAATGAATTTAGCAAGACCAAAATCTGCAATCTTGACAGAAACATCAAGTTCATGACTGTCCCAAGGACCCATCTGGTGTTCAGTTGGTGATGTTCTTGGAGTGATGTTTAATAAGATGTTTTCCGGTTTGATATCTCTATGAATGATATTTCTATTATGCAAGTATAATAATCCATTCAACAATTGTTTGAAGATAGCCTTAGTTTCCTCTTGTCTAAGAGATTGTTTCTTAACAATTCTTGTGAATAGTTCACCATCATTAACTTTTTCTAAGACAAGATAAGTTGTATAAGAAAATTTGTTAATTGGTTCGGTGTAAGCACCAATTAACTTCACAATATTCTCATGTTGTATACTCATTAAAACTTCAAGCTCCTGATTGAATTGTTTAGTACTTTTCGCATCATCAGCCTTTTGAGGTTTGAAAATCTTGACTGCATATGATTCACCTGTTGTCTTCTTGATTGCTTCCTTCACAGTAGCATAATGACCAGAACCCAACTGTTTACCAGTGACATACTCATCAAAAAATGATTTTGCTGACTTGATTGGATTATTAACATCAATATTTTCTTTATCATCATCATCAGATGTTTCATCTCTTCTATATCTAAACACAAAAGCTCCACTTTTGGCAAAATTTAACTTATCCCCATTCTTCAATATGCAATTTTTATTTTCCACTCTTGATCCATTAACAAACGTACCATTGGAACTATGATCGATAACATTGAGGTAGAAATTCTGCAAGACATCATTCCAAACGGGTATTAATTCACAATGTTTAGTTGAAATATCTGATCCTCTAAGCACAATATCACTAGACCGACTTCTACCAACAATCACAGATGACTTATTGGGTATATCAAGATGGAAAGAGTCATTCAAACTATAAAGCTTCCCAATATGTTGGTTTGCCACTGTGGTGTGTGACTTTTTCAGAGTTTTTGGTTCTTCATCTGATAGATTTCTGACCTATGGAGCAAGTTAGAATGATAGTACTATAGAGCTGATCTTATCAGATACGTACCCTCTTGTTGAAATTAGGAAGCACCGACATTACAATGCTGAATGAAGATAGAATCTTAAGATCAAAGTGAAAAGCACCCTGGAATCTGGATCACTATTTATGACTTTTTTTTTCTTCAGCTCGTTTATATGTAAATTTGAGATTTGGTAAACAACGCGAAAAAAGGCGACAATTCGCGCCAAATCTGCAGCTTATACGTTTTCGATGCGAAAAAGGTGTTTAAGCTTGTACGAATGGAGGTGTATATTTGATTCTATTCATTATCATTATAAGTGTCTTCTATAAATAAAGGGAAATAATTCATCGACGTAATAGGGCATTGGAATAATCCTCAATCCTTAAGACTTCCAACATGAATTTCAACTCTTTGAGACTCTTTGATTGAGGATCCCATTTTTTGTAGGATTCTATAAATTCCACTACCCTCATGTGTGCATTAATGTTTTTGATTTTTTTAAAGTCATCAATAAATGCATGTAATGTCCAAATCAAATTGTATTCGTTATCTAAAATTGAATCCTTCACAAGATCTTCTGTGATTTTTTTGCCATGCATCAAAGTTGTAGTACTTAATGAGTTCTGTGCAGCATTGGTGAAAAAACCAGCGCTCAAATCGTCTAAAATGCTTGTTTGAGAGGTAAAGTATTTGTTGAATTGAATCAAAAGTCTGGTTGAGGAATGACCCAAATTATGTGCCATCAATAAGATTTGAAATAAATGAATTTCAAATTCATTAGCGTAAGTGGCTTTGGGTATGTATAACGAGCGGAAAATGTTTGGATGTCTTAGATGAATTGCTAGTGATCCTGGTATATTATTAAGTGATCCTAATATGCTTAATTTGACATTATGACGCTCAATCAAATCAGTCAACGTTTCGTTAAAATCAGTGCAGTAACTAATGTTTGGAATATCGGCTTCTTCCAAGTATGGTCCAGGAACCAGCCCATCCAAACTCAAAAGTCCAAATTTTCTTGCATTTTCAAAATGATTTCTTGTTATTAGAATATCCAAAAGTTTTGCAGCCAAAGGAACTGAATTATTATATCCAACGATATAAAGATGATCAATTTTTTTAAAATCTTCTCTCCAATTGATTAGCAATTTGAATAAATCTTCTGAAGACTCCTCTGACATCTTTGCTGCTTCTAATGATATACTCTCCACTTGGTAATCAAAACTAGTTTCCTTATCTGCATACCAACTCTTGACCGAGTCTACAGCTAATGAACTTAATGACTTTGCACTAACAGTTGATTTCGCGCCTTTAAGGCTACCCACAACAGATATGACAAGGACATATCTGATCAAAGGTTTATGTATGTTCTTCTTGATGTATAAATGCTTTTCAGTTGGATAGTTATAATAGAGTTGAGTCGCTATCCTTATCTTTGTCTTTGTAGTTATTTCTCTAAAGCACTCTTTAAAATTAGGTACAACTACTCCATTATCGCCATCATCGTTTTTCAAATTACCTGGGTATTTAGTCAATTCAACAGGACTAGTCTCTGTTTTGGTATCTAATACAGATAGTTCACCATCAATTCTATCATTATAATGATTTTGATACCATGCCCATACAGAAGCAGGACTTTGAATTGCCTTTTTAGCTTCTTTTAAATTCTTCTTCAACTCTATTGAGCTGATCAGATCATGGCTTAGCGCCTCATCACTCTGTTTTTTTGGGCCCCAAACCCAACCAAACCAACCATTATCAGCAGGAGTTGAGGTCAGAGATGAATGAGTAGATTGACTATCACTATGATGTTGTGATCCTGAAGAAGGTAGTTGATGTGATGGGAAGTTGAAAGCCTGTTCAGGGATGTAATTCATTGGATTAAACCATTTGGACCAACCATTTTGTTGTAGGGATTGTTGTTGTTGTGGTGTGATTATATGTTGGTAGTCACTTTTAATGGAGGATGGGATATTTGAGGTTGTAGGGTCAGGTCGTACTGGTGCTATAGATCGCTGACTCACTGCATCAGGAATAGCTAGTGGATCAATTGAGGACATCTTTCTATTAGCGTGTTCGGCTGAACCTTGCCTTTTCTTCCAATATTTCCATCCATTTGATAACGCTAAATTACTTGGGTCTTCTTTGACAGGTTCTTGAGATGCATCAGGGAGCTCGCTTAAGTTCTTACTATTCTCCTCTGCTTGACTGGCACTCTTTATTGAAGCCTCAGAGTTCATCATGCACTATGGCTACCCACTTTCACCAGTTCTTTTAACAACTGTTGTACAAAATTTGCTATTGTTGATTTCTGGCTTTAGTGCTCTTTTGACATTTTTATGGCGTTTGTACAGAACGGATTCGCGGATGTTGGTGATTTTTAGTATAGGCGATTTTTTGATAATCAATGATAAGTAAACGTCTGATTGTTTGACCTTTAACGAAATTTGGAGTGGAAAGTGATGGGTATAATATGAGCACTGAGGATAATTGGAGGAATAAACTACTAGGAGCACTCGAAGAGCGTGATAAAGTTGAGAAGAAGAATGCGAGCTTGTATTTAAGCTGTAAGTAGAACTGAGTGGAGTGATAAGAATAGTATTCTAACAATTGTTTAATAGTTGAGGCTCTATATGATCGAGTATCACAGGCAGAGGATACTCTTGTGAAATTAAAGGGGACTGATGTGCAGACGTAAGTTATATGTATTCAGAGAAGCTTACAACAACACTAACTCGCGCTAGTGAATTGCAGACGTCATTAACAGAGAATCAACAGTTGAAAACCCAATTGAAAGAACTGGAGGATAAAAATAAGGAGCTAGAGAAATTGATCTCAGTGCATAAGTCTGAGAAAGCGAAATCCACTAAGGAAGTTTTGATGTTGAACAAGGCTGTCACCAGACTAACGAGTAAATTGAATACTCAAACAGAGGAGTATCAGCACAAGAATAAATCAATAGAATTAGTTAATGATGAGATATTGTCTCTTTCGATACAGAATAACTTACTTACTGATAAAGTTGATAGATTAGAGAAGGAGAATGGAGAATTGGTGGAAAGATGGATTGAGAAAGTAAGATTAGATGCTGACAAGATGAATGAAGCAAACGCATTCTTGGAGATGTATGGCTCGAAGAATAGCAACCAATCTAGTAGCCAGTAAATAGTTGTTTACTGATGAATAATGAGGTTATGACTTTTAACAATTTGTACTACCACACCTTCAATATTGAGTTACATTAAGCTTGTGGATATCTTAACCCGGATGAGAGCCACACTGCTTATAATCTCAAAGACTCAATAAATCAGTAGTTCTAACAGCTCTAAATACCTTACACGACTGATTCAATCTCTCTTTATAATGTGTCAAAAGTACTTCTTCTTAACTTTTTCGCCAGCGCAACAGAGATTCAATTTTTTTTTTCTCGACAGGTGAAAAAAAATCGATGAGTCTTTGAAGAAAACGTCTCATCACAGTGTGTATAAAAAGTTATTTTATATTCTTGAACTTTTGTATTTTGTTCATTTAGTATAACATTAATCCAAACAAGATGTCTACATTTGGTACTTTATTCCGTGTCACCACTTATGGAGAATCCCACTGTAAATCAGTCGGATGTATAGTTGATGGTGTTCCACCAGGTTTAGAATTAACAGAAGCTGATATTCAACCACAATTAACCAGAAGAAGACCTGGTCAATCTAAATTATCCACACCAAGAAATGAAAAAGATCGTGTCTACATTCAATCAGGTACCGAACATGGTAAGACTCTTGGTACTTCTATTGGTATGTTGGTTGCCAATGAAGATCAAAGACCTCATGATTATAGTGAAACAGATTTATATCCAAGACCTTCTCATGCTGATTTCACCTATTTAAGTAAATATGGTATCAAGGCCTCTTCTGGTGGTGGTCGTTCAAGTGCAAGAGAAACTATTGGTAGAGTTGCTGCAGGTGCTATTGCAGAAAAATTCTTGACAAAAGCTAATAATGTTGAAATTGTTGCATTTGTAACACAAATTGGTGAAGTTAAAATGAATAGAGATGTTCAAGATCCAAAATTCTTGGAATTATTAAATACTATTACTAGAGAACAAGTTGATGAAGCTGGTCCAGTACGTTGTCCAGATCCAGAATTAGCACAAAAAATGGTTGAAGAGATTGAAAAATATAGAGATGCAAAAGATTCAATTGGTGGTGTTGTTACATGTGTTGTACGTAATGTTCCAATAGGTTTAGGAGAACCAGTTTTCGATAAATTAGAAGCACAATTAGCTCATGCAATGCTTTCATTACCAGCCACTAAAGGTTTTGAAATTGGTTCAGGTTTTGAAGGTGTTCAAATTCCAGGTTCAAAACATAATGATCCATTTTATTTAGAAGAAGAATCAGGTAGATTTAGAACTAAAACTAATAATTCTGGTGGTATTCAAGGTGGTATTTCAAATGGTGAAAATATCTATTTTTCCGTTGCATTCAAATCAGCTGCCACAATCAGTAAAGAACAACCAACAGCTACTTATGATGGTAAAAAAGGTGTGTTGGCTGCTAGAGGTAGACATGATCCAAGTGTTACTCCAAGAGCTACACCAATTGTGGAAGCTATGACTGCTCTTGTACTTGCTGATTCTCTTTTAGTGCAAAAATCTAGAGAATATGCATTCAACATTACTCAAAACTAATCTATAGAAGAATGTCTGATAAACTAATTAACGATACTCGGAGATGTAGGGAATCGGGATCTAATTAAATCAAGATCTAAGTACACTATTGTCTAACTTAACGATTACATCATAGGCTATTATATCATCCATATTATAATAAGCGCAAGGAACATCTTGGTTCCCAAATTTACGCACTCTAGGGAGACCACTCTCCCTCTAGCTCCAGCGTAAATCTCCTCCCCAGACACACCCGGTACCCTCCTGGGAGAGAAGGACTCCTTTTGTCTACGCTCCAGTTGCTAATCCCGGATTCGGACGGGGGCCCAGTGGAGGTTTTTTGTTTTATTTGTGCGTGGCCGTATCGGACCGAAATTATGGCTGAACGGTAAAACGCTTTTTGGAGCAGACAGCCAGTATAAATACTCTTGTTGAGAACCTGGGGTTTTATTAGCAATTGTATTATTATTTATTTCATTCTTATTCCGAATATACCAATTCACATAGATTTTTTAATAATACATTCAATATGGTGGTGGATACTATAGTTTATCATCCAACTCTTACAAAGCTTATCAAATATTTGGATTCTACTGCTGGTAGAGAAAAATCATTCCGTTTAGTTCAATATTTGGTCAGATTTTTGTCTTATTATGCTGCTCAAAAAGGTTCATTTGAATTGGCTAAATTATTTAAATCATTACAAAATAGTGCCACTTTTATTAGAAAAGGTTTAAGATTCCTGAAACCATTAAATCATGCTCAAGATGCTGCTAAAGCTTTTGATAATAAATTATCAGACCCAATTATTAGAGCAACTGTTATTGCCAAAAATTTGGCTTATGTCGGTTACTTATCCTTAGATTCAATTGCATGGTTGAAACTTTTAGGTCTTGTTTCTAATAAATCTTATACAAAAGCTCCAAATTATGCCAATTGGTTTTGGTTTATTGGTTTAGTTTCTGGATTAACTAATGATTTACGCAAGATTTCAGTCACTTCATCTAAATTATCTTCATTAGATGAAAAAGATGCTGAAAAGGCAAAGAGTATTGAATTAGAAAATTACAAAGCTACCAAGAGATTAGTTTGGGATTCATTTGATTTCTTTATCGTTTTGAATAACTTGAAGTTCCTCAATTACGATGAAGGTTTAATCGGTTTAGCTGGTACAATTACATCCATCTTTGGTGTCCAAGATATCTGGAACAACACCAAAATCTAAGAGATGTGTCCTTAGAGTAATACAATCGTTTTCCTGTGATGCCCATCTCCACAATTGTAGAGTAACCGAATTCGATTCAAGCCGAAAAATGCTCTCTAAAAGCGCGTTTCTATTAAAATCAAGTCGGTTCAGACACACTTCTTAAGCAGCGTGGCCCGTAACCAGTTTTTTGTCATTTTCAATCAGTACTTAGGAAAAAAACCATCAACAAAGAAGTATAGTGAGAGTGGTTAAATAGTGTAGGGGAATCCATCGAAATTCATCCATTTTAACTTGTCTGTTAACCAAATTACACATAAAGAGGTCGTGTCTATTCATCTACAACTTTAATTCGACAAATTTCATTCAAAATTATCGCTGAAACTCACTCAATTACACAAAACTCCCTCCAATATGTCTGTCAATTCACAAGACTCAACGAAGCGATCATATAACGATATGAAGGTAGGAATACCCGTGAATGGTATTGCAGTGAATGGTGGAACACGTCAGCATCTACAACAACAACAACAACAGCATCGTCCTTCACCATTGGCACAACAACAACGTCAAGCTCAGTTGAATGGGAATACTCATGGATTAGTTGGGATGAGAAGTCCTAGTCAAAGACGACAATACAAGTTTGCAGAAACTACAGAGGAAATATTGAAAAAATATGAGAATCAGGAACCAAGTTTGGAGTTTCACATACATGAAAATCATTATAGATTTGGAAATCAAGTGGGTATATATATATATAAAAGATGTAAAGAATTGAACTAACTTTTTACTTAATAGGATGGGATAATATCAAAGAATAGTGCACTTGTGAAAGATTTCTTGGAGTATGTTGCCAGAGAGGAAATACCACATGCCATTGTTGAAGTGCTTAGAGATGCTGGTATAAGATTTTATGAAGGTTGTATAATATTAAAAGTTTATGATCATAGAAATTCAGTGGAGGTGGAATCAATAAATGAAACCACAAAAGCCAAAGAAACCAAGAAAGTACCAAGATCATTTACTACATTACTTAAACCTACTCAACTTTCATTGTTTTATGATTTATTATATCAAACTGATTCTGCATTACAAAGATTTAGTGATCATCTTGGGTTAAGTATGGAGGCTGAAATATTATCACTGACCAAAAGAAAATTAGATCTTTCCGTTCCATTAAATCCATATCATATACCAAAACCATTCAGACCTGAATCTGAATTCCCAAAAATTAATCATGAAACTGGAGAAATTGTACATAATCATAGATTGGAATCTACAAATCCAGAATCAAAAGCTTTTAAACCATATAAAGATTTACATGATGATTTACCACAACAAAACTCCGAATATGAACAATTCATGTTGATCATGAATGATAAGGCAAATAATGCACTTGGTGAAACAGGTAGTGATTCTTCTCAATTTACAAGATTAAGATTTGTGGAACAATGGAGAATAAAGAAGGAAAAATTAAAACAACAATCAATGAATGCTAACTTATCAAGTCGACAATTTAGTTCTACAGGTGCTAATTTAACACCAATTCAACAACAACAATTACAACAACAACGTATAATGCAACTACAACAACAAAGAGTACAAGGAATGACTCCATTACAACAGCAACAACATCTATTAAATCAACAAAAGGCATTGGCTCAACAACAATTACAACAACAGCAACAACAACAACAACAGCAGCAGCAGCAGCAACAACAACAAGGTCAGAAGCCAAATGATGTTGATGAAGATGGTAAGAAAATTAAGAAGCCTAAGAAGACCAAAAAGGCAGCAACTGGAGTTGTAGGCGGTAGTAATACAGCTGGGAAATCTTTACCTGGATATGCAGGAAAGACATTACCTGGAGGTGAAGAACCTCCAAAGAAAAAAAGAGGTACTTATAAGAAAAAAAATAAAGATGCAAATCCTCAACTTAATCAATAGAATTTTAATCTACAATTTTCAGATATTAGTTTCTCTTTTTTCATAGTTGTAGTACATCATCATTATCCATTATTCTCTATTTACAATAGCCTTAATTAATGTATAAACACTTTCTCTATCTTTTACTTCATGAATCCAAAATCCATAAATATCACCTTCTAAATTTTTTATTATGATATAATCTGTTTGATGTTCAGTTTTAATCTCACTTATACCTAATTTCCTACTTTCAACATTTGATAATAATCCAATACTAAAATTTTCAGGAGATGCACGATTTAAAATTATAATACCATGATCATAAATATCATCAACTTCATCACCATTTTCACTCTTCTTTCTGGAATAAACGGCAAGAACACCCTGGTAATCAAGCTTATCCCATTCTTGTGTGTCAGCAAACTTGTACAATTGACAATGTGATGTATGATATAAAAGACGATCAATCTTTGGATCATAACGACCAATAACGTTGAATGTTAATGTTTTTGTATATAAACTGAATTCATTATCAAGGATTGTTTGTTCAGAGGCTGTTGGTGTAGCAGCAGGTGATGTGCTTGTTATTACGGACATGTTTCTATTTTATAATCTGTTCAATCTGATTCCAACGTTATATTTATGTTGAAGTTTATTGATAGTTTGGATGTGTATCACATAAATCTATTATAACATCTAACTCATCTGGAGTCGCGAATTTGTTCATCAGACCGAAAAGGGAAAATTACCCAATTGGGGATATTTCCTTGACGTTTTTTGGATTGTTGATAGCTTTAGAGTACTTTGAGCATCGAGAATTCTCAAGAAATAGCTCATTTAAAATCATGGATTTTGCTCTTTTACCAATATGGTGAAAATGAAAAAGTGATTGCAAGTGACCCAGACCCAATTATGATAAACAAGAGAGACATAGTTTCACAAATAGTTGAAAATGAAGAACTGGCTCAAGAAAGAGTGATTAGCAAATTGAAAGATGTCGAAGGAAACAAAGTTACAAAAGATTCTTTTAAACGCATTAATAAAAAGATGCAATTGAAAACTCAAAAGGAGATCACAAGAAAACCAAGTTATGAAACACAACATGACAATGAAGATGAAGAAGGTACCAGAGAAAGATACAAACAAATGTGGATTTTGATCCAAAAGATTAACAAAACACAACCAGGTTATGTTGAAGCTCTACACTTATTCAACTTGGGTTTAATTGAACATCGCCATTTCCA